>OZ024918.1:64797038-65332038 GCA_964017125.1 Flabesymbios commensalis
TATGATCCTTGTATAACTATATCCTTATAATCTTTGTATAACTATATCCTTGTGATCCTTGTATAACTCTATATTTGTGATCCTTGTATAACTATATACTTGCGATCCTTGTATAACTATATACTTGTGATCTTTGTATAACTATATACTTGTGATCCTTGTATAACTATATACTTGCGATCCTTGTATAACTATATACTTGTGATCTTTGTATAACTATATACTTATGATCTTTGTACAACTATATCCTTGTGATCCTTGTATAACTATATACTTATGATCTTTGTATAACTATATACTTATGATCTTTGTACAACTATATCCTTGTGATCCTTGTATAACTATATACCTATGATCCCTGTTATAACAGCAGTTGTATTTCCGCAGCATTTCCACCAGTTTTTGCTGTAGTGATGATGTGTAAGATCTTCTTTCTCAGTGGACTACATACTGAGTTAGGCTGCGCGGGAATAGACCGACAAACACGAGACGGCGGGCCAATGCTGGGCTAATGTTGGGCCAGCGTCGTTGCCGGTGGTCCGACAGTAACCCAGCATTGGCTTAACGTCTCGTGTTAGTAGTCTATGCTGCTTTACAGACAAAAAGGGGTAAATTTTCACCGGGAATATAAGCAGCTACTGCTCTTTACATCAGCGGGACAGGATAGAACCCAGTAAACACAAAATATTTGTATAATATTTATACAATGTTGGACCAACGTTGTAGACGTTGGGCCGACGGTATATATATGTTCGTGTCTACTGAGAATAGTCTAAATCACCACTCTCACATGACATTACAAACGCTCACGTCAAAATGCAAACAGTAGCAACTGACTACTTAAATAGTAAGCAGCTATTGATGTCTGACATTTACCTAGGTTGCCGTGAAAAGATAAACAGGAGTAACTGATTTTTCTGAAACTCAACAGTACTGGTATCTGTCTTTTTCTACTGGAACGTCAAAAGCGAACCAATCTAACCGCTTATTTTCCAAGTCAGCAGTTACTGCTGTTTGCATTTGCAAACAACAGTAACTGCTGACTTGGAAAATAACTAGTTACGGCTGTTTGCCTTTGAGATATAGACCTAATGCTGTGCAAATGCAAAAAGCAGTAACTGCTGATTTGTAAAGTGTTCAGTTACTGCTGTATGTCTTTCAACAGCAGTATCCCAACAAACACGAGACGTTGAACCAATGCTGGTCCAATTCTGGCCCACCGTCTGCGACGCTGGCCCAGCATCAAACCAACACTGGTTCAACGCCTCGTGTTTGTTGGGATACTATCTGAAGTCTTAAAGACAAACCACAGTAACTGCTTACTTTTAAAGTTATGAGTTACTGCTGTTTGCAGGGAAAGTGCAAATCGCAGTAACTCCTGATTTGTAAAGCTATCAGTTACTGTTGTTTGCATTTGACATATACTGTTGGGGAAAGAGCAAATCGCAGTAACTGCTGATTTGTAGAGTTATCACTTACTGCTGTTTGTGTTCGCACGGCGGGATAGAGTAAACGTCTAAATCACCGCAGTGAGTATATCCAGGTAGTATTACACAAATAGTTATATACGGAGCCACAAGGTGATCCAGAATAAAGGTCAAACAGAAGGTCATCCGGTGAAATACGACGCAAAAATAGCAAGAAGTTCAACTCAGTTATTTCAGAGTTATTTCTATTCATTTTGTGTGTTATTTATTTTAGTTATGTGTATAATAAACAGCTGTATTCAATGAGATGAATCAGATGGTATGTAATCCTTATAAATGATACAGAGGCAGGATGATCCAGAGACAGGATGATCCAGAGGTAGGATGATACAGGACGATGAACAGATGATGCGGAGAAGCCGTGAACATGTCTGACAACAGCTGCGGATGCTGAACCTGACACGAGGTGTTCAACACACGCTGGATGAAAGCGACGACCGAGTGACCTACATTAAGCCAGGACTGGCTGAAGCCGCTGTGCTGGTTTAATGTTGGGCCAGTGGCGATGTGTGTGGTCAGACGTTAAAATGTCTGATGAGATAAAGGAGGCTGTGTACAATAGTCTTGAATGAGATGGTCATTCCATCCAACACTGAACTCTGTTTTAATTCTTTCAGCTCTTGGATCGACTTAAGATGTCAGATAATGACGTCTATAGACGTCAGAATCTGTCTATACTCGATCCCCGCAATGAAAGGGTTTAATATTTATAGTAGCCGTGGATCCATAACACATGTATTCAAATGAAGCGGAAAGAGCAAACTAAGACATTTATGATGATTTCAAATTGAAAAAACCTCTTCCGTCTCCATGGTTTACAATACTTCAGCGTAAGGTTATTATTAGGCCTATATATGCTGGCCATCATTGAGAAGACGTTGTGCCAACATCTTTTCAATGCACAATTTTTATTGGACAGTTCAGTTTCACTGTTATGCACATTCCTTGCTAAAGTGTCATGTTAATATTAATTTATATATCCATATATATAATACACTTCGGATCTGACGATAATCACACAGCATAGCTTTACACAGCATACCCTGATCTGAATTATTACATAGTATTATGCTCCCTTAACAATGCTTCGCTGGCCTTAATAATCACATATCACTATGCTCCTCCGACCTAAATAATAACAAAACACTCTACTCCATGTAATCTTAATAATCATATAACACTATGCTCCCCTAATCTTAACAATAAACCAAATTTATTAATTTATTTAGTATCCACGGATGGGAACTCTATATACACTAACACATTTATGTTAATTATTGATATTATTGTATTTGAGATATCCAGCAAATTCAAGATACTCAATGTTGGCGTACCGTGTTCCACATTTAACCCACCTAGACTAAGATAGTATCATGGTAAGGCCACCTGGTGAGTGGCCAAACATTACCTAATCACAGAGTCTACTGACGAATACATCCCGTCAAACCACGAGACTTTTATCCAATGTTGGTTTAATGTTGCGCCAGCGTAGTAGACGGTGGAACTACATTGGATGTTTGCTGAGTTATTATTAAAAAAGAACAGGTGTGATATGACAACAGTAAACATATTATTACACACTGAAATACCTCATTAAACACACCGACATTTGTACAGCATAATGCATGGATGGCGTTACTCTCAATTTGTATTCACTTGTCTACCATTAAAATTTTCTTATTAACCCTTTTAAACCTGAGTTTACCATTGTCATCTTCATCCACTACAAGCCGCGAGTTGCTGTCGCAATTCTCGGCTTGTAGTGGATGAAGGTGATTTGAAGTGGGTGAAAAATAAAGAAAATTGCAATGTATTGGTAAACAGTTTCATGGAATTTTTAATTCTAAAACCCCCAGTTGTCATGGTTGTAGGGAAATTAAGTCCGTTTTCAGAGGTGTAAAATGATGCTTTAATGCATCGTTAGGGCCTAAAGGGTTAAACACGGGCGCCGGAAGCTATTATTGATTGGTTCCTCTCCAATTTAAATTCAAATCCCAAATAATATATTACTTTATTTTTCATTTAAACATTAGGTAGAATATTGCTTTACATCCCTTTCTGCACAATCATGACAATATCTCGACAGAAGGACGCCCGAAGGCGGGACTATGCCCTACTCTTATTTCGAATAGCTTCAAGGGTTCTTTATAGTGTTCATTTAAACAGAAATATAAACCTTAATATTGGTCCAGATTGAGCCGTACCGGCCGGACCAGTCCTACACCCTGTAATTATATACAATGTATTTACGATTTTATATTATACTAATTTTATATAATAATAATTTTATATTATAATAATAATCCACTCACAGATAAGGTTTAATCACAGATGTATGACATACATGCTTACATGAGCTCATCATAATTATAATAAAACGTTTAATACGGTGTATCCAGAGATGTATATGACATACCATAATTATAATTTAATTTAATTTAATTTATTAAAATATATTTATACATGGTGTATACATAATAAAAATAGGTTTATTTTTAAAATAAGTTATCTGTTATGCATCCAATTATACAAAACAGTTCTAAACTTGTGACATTTTTATGTAAACTAAAATATCAATAATCTAATCATAGCTATACATGTACTTAAAATCGGTGTCGACTTGATCACTGATGATAAACAACGCCAGGCCTGGTTGGATGGGTGACCCACCTGTTCTACCAGGTGCTGTATACACTAGGACATGCGTGCAGCGATGTCGTGTCGTGGGGCTCAGAGAGCCACGTAAATCAGATGGCACGTCTGACTGACCTAGAGTTGGACGTAAAATAACCTCAAAGGCGCAGTTTCCATCCAGCGAGACCCCAGAAAATCCACATTGTGTGAGTACTTGGCACATAAGGCGAATTTGCTTGGAATGAAAAATAGCTTGATGCGCCTCAATGGCAGCTCAGCTGTATATCTCTCAGGAGACGGAGTTGGAATTTGAATGATAACAGACCTTGCTAAGTTACTCTCCTGTCTGATCACTTTTAATGTGACTTTGGGTATAGAGTCGTTTCTAATTAGTTTTATTCACTGATCAAATCACTGTTATTGGGAGCGAAATGAAAGATCAAGCATGAAAATTTGCAAATGTTTCTCAAAAAAATATGAGTAATTTTGCTTATAGAAGCCTTTTGACCCGCAAGTAGCCAGAGTTCGGGGTTGGTTTCCCGGTCACGGCGGTTTGAAAGAAGCTAAAATGTTTCTTCCCCATCCACTCTTGAAACTCAGTATTGTGGGGAGCCTCCGTGACCCAGAGGTAGCGTGTTCGGCCTCACACCTCCAGGGTTTGAATTTCAAATCCTGCGTCTGGCGGGCAGTATCATCTCACTCATCTCACCATCCTCAGGAGGTTTTCCTGGCCCAATTTAGCCTGTATGTGCACACAAGTGGTCTAAAGCCCGATTCATTTCATTTTTTCTCAGCTCATTTGTCGACGCCATTACAAAGTTATGGACATTTTTAGGACCCTGGGCGTTGAGATCGCTCTGTGTCATCGCCATGTTGATAAAATGTTGATTTTCCAAGTTCAATTGAACACAATCGACGGGCTCGTTCACGGCTAGGTAGCAAACACCCGGCCCAGCTGGGATTCGAGCCTACTGACTCCAGTTACCGCAGAATGTATCATCCATGCAAACCTAAATTTAGAATTTTAGACAGACATAAATTTGATCAAGTTATAAGAAAAAAATAATTTTGCGGTTTTGTATTGATTTTTTACTTATTTAATAATGCATGTATTTTCGATTTTCTTATTTTGCGAACATACACTGTAAAATGTGTGAATCAACTGGAATCGGCGATGGTGAACGTGATTTAGTTGTTTGATTTGATTTGATTTATTTCAGTAAACAGTACATGTAAGCATGATATAAAACAATCAGGGCCACCATACTGGTCACCAGGGATAAAAGACACTATAAAGGGTCTGGTGACCCTTAACCCTTTCAGCCCCCACGATGCATTAAAGCATCATTTTACACCATTGAAAACTTACTTTATTTTTTCACAGTTAAGGGTTTTAGAGGGCAAATTTCGATAAAATTGTTCCACGAATACATAGTTATTTTCTTTAATTTATCACCCACATCAAATCATCTTCATCCTCTACAAGTCGAGAATTGCGACAGCAATTCGCGGCTTGTAGTGGATGAAGATAGGCTTGATAGGGTTAAAGCATTGTTTGTTCTATATATCTGTACAACACAACACTCCTATCATTGTGAATCATCAATTCCTCTGAATAAATTACTCTCCCACCGGATTGTTTTCGTTGCGTATTCTGCTCTGCTAAGGCAAAATGCAGTATCTGCTCATTTGTGAAGTGAGCAGATACTGCCTTTTTCCTTTGCTTGGCAGTATAATTTTACTTGAGATCAATCTGTTATCTGTCCTGTTTTTCTACTAATCAATGACTGGCCTTTGTCGGCGATTAAACTAAGCACTTGTCCCGCTAAGGCAACATAATAGGCCTACACGATTTAAAATAAAATAATGTCGCCGAAATTCATAAATATTTTATTTATTATTTTTTAGTAAAATATATTTATACAGGGTGTATACATATTAGCAAAGATGGTATTTTTAAAATGTGTGCCCTGTTATACAATAAACAATACAATACGTTTCCAAAAGATGTGATTTTGTAAATAATTTAATCATAGCTACATTTAAAATCGATTTAATCACCACTGCCACTGCCTTTTAAAAGCACAAGTTATTATGTGGATATCAGATCAATTTAATGTTAAAAGTGGCATTGCCATGATAGTAGTGTAAATACCAGTTTCCGGCACCAACAACCAGAGATAAAAAAACACATTTTTGAAAGTCGGAAAAATATCACTCTGGAAAAAGCGTAGAAACTACGACGGTGGGCCAGCATTGACCCAACATTAGGTTATTGTCTCGTGTTTACCAGTGGTTATTACATTGCCCTTGTCAACAGACACAGAAGCCTGATGCTGCTGCCAAATCCATGACGTCACATGTTTTGCAGGTTAATCTTCAGTGAAGGTGAATTGTAGGTTTTCTTAGATTAATTGTTTGTTTCTATTTTGTAGCTTGTACTAACGCAATTTCCAGCTTAAATCTGTCAAATGATGAAAAAAAAAAATTATGAACCCAGGAATCAGTTCTCTTATGCTTGGTATAATGGGTATAATCCCATAGTTTATGGATTATCAGGATTTGACAGATATTTATCAACATCTCTAACGATTAACGTCCATGGATTAGTGGATTTTACACATTGATAGTGGATTTAGTACATTTAGTACATTTAGTACAGATTTAGTACCGTTGTGCAGGTTTAACTCTTTAACCGTCAAATTCTTCAATCTGAATTTTCACCCACTTGAAGTTGTGTCTCGATGACGCGATCCACAACTTCAAGTGAGTGAAAATTATTCAGATTTGACAATATGGAGGTCAACTATTTTCAAATATTGCTGGTTGATGTCACATTTTATTTTAAACATATTTAAAATGTGGGGCTAATAAAAAATAAAAACCCGAATATATGCGACACCGGTGGTTAAAGGGTTAATCGCTGACCAAACAGAACACATCGACTCAATATTGGGTTAATGTTGGCCCATCGTCTACGACGCTGGGCCAACATTAACCAAACATTGGATCAGTGGCTCGTGTTTGTTGGGCACTGACCGAAAATACCTGTTCAACCTGCGACTAATTGTGATGAGGTCTAAGTCACTACATTTTAGTGCATGTGTACCATAATAATTAATATTTATAATGAAGACGATTAAGTAGTTTGTGTGTAACATGTACAGATAAATCAGGATATGTCAGCAATGTTAGCGGTAGATGCATGAACTGTGACGTGTATTTTGGCAGAGTGATCAATAACAAATGAATCGCACATGAGACGTTCGTCAATATAGTCTGTACCAACGTTGAAAACGACGGCCCAACAATAAATCAATCAAGAACAAATATTACGTTAACAGCCAGACTTAATCTGAAGTTTAGTATGCAAATTATTCAAATTTGACAAAATGGAGGTCAACGATTTTGAAATTTTACTGATTGTTGTCACATTTTGTATTTAACATGTTAAAAGCTGGTATTTAATGTGGTAATAAAAACAAAAATATAATATAATCGGGACCGGCAGTTAAAGGGTTAGCTGGCAACAATATATATAGGAGCTCTAGAACGACAAGGGTTAATAGCCTTATAACATAACAACGGATCAACATTGTACACTTCAAAGACATAGGCCTACTCAACATTTAATTCTGATCCCAATTGTGTGTGTTTATGCCAGAAGATTGGACAGAATTGTTTACATATATATACCGTTGAATAACTCATGGAGGGATATTCACAAATAGAGTGTCGCCTGATTTTGTGTTTTTAATAACAGTCAAATGGATGTTTCACTATGAAATTATTTCTTTACAGTATTGCCATTTTATCCTTGTATTTAGACGTAAAAATAAACTTGTTATTCCATAGGTTCCCAGTAAACATGAGCCATCAGTCCAATTAGGATAAATTTTGGCCGCCGTCTCCAACGTTGTGCCAGCATTGAGCCTGTATAGGTTCAATGTTGCAAGACAACCGCTGGGAAAATATAATAAACTGCAGCTGTATATTGTGTGCTGTTTTTACTCATTGCAAACACAGCTCAGCATTTGTCATGCAAAGGCAAACAATAGTAACTTCTGACCTGAAAAGTAAGCAGTTACTGGTGTTTGCCTTTTTCACAGACAGAGGCAAACAGTAAGCAGTTACTGCTGCTTGTCTTTGCAGTAATCTGTTATTTTCTTAGTAATCAGTTGCTGCTGTTTTGTCATCTACGCGTGTGTGGATTGGAGACAAACACTTGACTCGCGCCATTTCGCGGTAGAGCGGCGACTTCTGATTTATCAGGTACAAAGTATACACGTCACACATTCCACCTGCTCTAAGTGGTCGCCACATCGCCACATGTGGCGACATAAGCAAGATCTCAGCAATGTAAATATTTAAAAATGACCATTCAGAGCATCTTAAAGTAGCAATTTATGGCGACTAGTCTTTTTTCTCCTCCACCCCTGAATTCAAAGCGTCAACTCTCAGCAGAATCTCCTCAGGCACAAATGAGATGAGTAGGATACCGGCGTCCTGGTTGTATGGCAAGAAGCTACAGGTTTTACGTCAGAGCGGAAAGCCCCTCGTTATGTTACCTGGTTACAGGGAAGGAGTGTCCCAGCAAACACGAGGCATTCACCCAAGCTGGACCAACATTTGGTTCAATGTTGGTCCAGCGTCGTAGACATTGAACCAACGTTGGGTGAATGTCTCATTTTTTGCTGGGGTAGGCCTATACGTCATAATACCATCGCGTCTTCATCCTCAGTTAATACTTGTTTTGATCGGCGTGTTGGCTGATAGTTTGGGTGCCATGACTCCACGTCATGCCACACACGTCAAGCGCCAGAGCGAGTAGCCTAATAAACACGATACATTGAACCAATGATGGTTTAATGTTGGGGCAGCGTCGCGCATGTTGACCCAGCATTAGACCACCATTTAAAACATATACAGGGTGTGAAATCACGTCAGAAATCAGTGTCAACATCGTGTGCCAAAGCAAGAAGGAATGAGTCATGAAAAAAAAAACGGTACTGGACCCCCTAAAAGCAATGTGAAAATTCTGATGATCACAACATCTGGCATTAGAATAATAAGCTTATTATTGTAAAATTAGCAATGAATATTTATTCTGGTCAGTTAATTTAATCCAATTCTGTTTTTTTCTTTCAAAATTGCACAAATTGCCTTTTTTTAATTCAAAAGAAGTTTGCAGGGTCATATTTTTTAGAGCTAACCACGCTACTGTTTGTGTGATATAACATTTTAAAGGTGATTTTGTGTAGATTCATGATATGTTTATATCTCTAATAGTCAAATCAGCGACTTGAATAAATGAAATCGTATATAGCGCATGTGTATCCAGCCGGAGGCTGTTCAGAGGGCTGTCCTAAAAAATGCCCTGTGCAAAAATTCAAGAAAATCGGTTCATAATTGACGGAGAAATCGACGAAAACATGCGCTTCAGATAATTGCTTCATAGACTTTAGCAGGATAAGGGTTACGGTAAAGGGAGTACAGGATATCAAAGTCCAGACATGGATCATCACCTCATGTTGGCGGACGTTTCAGACGTGATATAAACCACATTTACTGATTCACCAAACTCCATGGTTTAGCGGGACAAGTGCTTAGTTTTATCGCCTACTTGCCAGTCATTGATCAGCAGAAAAACAAGAGAGATAACACATTTTTCTCAAGTACTGAGTGGAATTATACTGCCGTGCAATAGCAAAAGGCAGTATCTGCTCACTTCACAAGTGAGCAGATACTGCATTTTGCCTTAGCCGAATACTTGATGAAAACAATCAATCCAGGCGCCAGTTCTTTGGCATTTCACCAGCTCTGTTAGGGGTCTAACCCTTCAAGCTTCATATAAACCATGGAGAACAAAGGGTGTTTTTCAATTTAAAATCATCATAAATGTCTTAGTTAGCTCTTTCTGATTCATTTGAATACCTATGTTATCGGTCTACGGCCATTAGAAATATTTTTTAATTTTACAGTATGGGAGAGACTTTAGATGTCAGAATCTGACGTCTACAGACGTCAGAATCTGCCGTCTGTAGACGTCAGAATCTGACGTCTACAGACTGTGTGACGACTAAATATCATCAGCTAGACAGCCCGGATATTGTATTGTATATCTATCTGCCGCCAAACATATTAACCATTGTGCCTGTGCTGTGCCGCCAAACATATTAACCCTTGTGACACTGAAGTTTTCGTTTCTATTTGTCGTCATTTAATACTTACGACCATTATAAATTTTTTACTCTTTAGCTCGGGGAGCGACATTAGACGACAGAATCTGACGTCTAAGGACGTCGACTTTAAACGTCACAATCAGCCGTCTACAGGTGTCAGATTGTGACGTCTAAAGTCGATCCCCGTTCTGTAAGTATTTCCCGCGCTTACATAAGAATTTACCGTTGCGCAGAGAAGTCTCAGTTTGAATATGACGACAAATAAATGTGTTTCATATGAAAAATATTAATCTCACAAATTTGAATAGACCTACATATGTGTAGTTTGGAGATACATAAGTGTAATTGCGCCCCGGGATAGAAGAGTTCTATTAACTTCCGGAAGTACATATCTGGATTAAGAGAGTGATAGCCGTTATAACTGTGTATAACGTATAACATATAACGTATTACATGTATATCAATTGTTCTTACATGGTATATATCTGTCATGGGGCTGAGAATGACTCACTTATGTGAACTACACAGTTCCGTAATATAAAGTACTTGCTAGTAGTATGCCTGAAAACACGACACCTTGACCCAATGTTAGGTTAATGTTGGGCCACCGTCCACGACGTCGGCCCAACCATAACCCAACATTGGGCCGATGTAGCGTGTTTGTTGGCATACTACTAGTACTTCAGATTCCGGAACTTCATAGTATGACATAGTCTAATAACCACTGATGGCGGTGGTTGATAACATGTTCAGTGTCACTGAGGGGCACATTGACTGAGAACGTCTCAGTTATATGGATTCTGGGACAGAAGAGGTTTACTTCCAGAAGTACATAGTTTGATAAACAGAGTAATAACCGTTATAAAGTTATGTGTCATGCACGTATTATATCAATTGTTCTTACATGTTGTATTGCCAGTCTAGCCATGGGGCTGAGAATGACTCAGTCATGTGGACTATCATACTAGGGGTGAAAATGATAGATATTCAAATGAAGCAGAAGAGCTAACTAAGATATTATGATGATCACAAATTGAAAATAAATATTTTTGTCTCTTGGCTTAAATAACAAAAATATTTTTCAACGATTCAGACATGTTTCACTCCTATAAACTGGATACTAGGGGTGAGTATATCAGGGCTCTAGGGGTTAGGGGGTGCTACTTACTTGATGACGTCACAGCAGTCTCAGCTATTAGCTCCACCACCCCCCCCCCCTGCCCGGTCACCCACACACGGCGGCCGTGCTGATCAGATCTCTTATAAATAATCCCCGCCTCTCACAGTCACCTGGTCACAGCGCAGATTAACACGGAACAACACACCAGCCACAAGGCATACTGATTGAGCAAAATATAAAACTATAGACAAGCGTCTGAATAATCAGACAATGAGATCAAGTAGTCTACAACGCAACTGAGTAACTAAGCAGTCTTATCGTCAGGGAATAACAACAGACAAGTTACGGAATCTATCCAATACAAGGCAGACGTTTGGTGAATATAAACGTATAAAGTAGGCTACTCTATGCAGGCATTGAATATCTGGACTATAATTCTTATCGTCAGGGAATAATACCAGACAAGTTTGAGGAATATCTCCAGTAAAAGGTAGACATTTCCAAAATATACACTTATTAAGTTATTCAACTGAATATGTCGTTGATCAGCTGATTGTTGAGTTTATTTCACATTGAGATCTTCTTCACTTCACTCTGGATTACTTTCTACCTGAAGGACTGAAGGAGAGAGTCCAGTTCTTGAGGATCCTTTTTTCCGTGTTTTTTTCGGATCGTATTTTCCTGTTTTCTCAGTCAGAGCTACTGATGTATCCACTCACCATGGATCACAGACCGCTGTCAGCAGACACCAGATCCAGAAGAAACGGACTCCCTGATATATTCTCTGGGATGAGTCCCACCGACAGAAAACAACAACTGGAGCTCAGAGGTCACACAGAGGTCACAGAGGTCACGAGGAATGGTGGATGTCAGAAAGAGGCTGGTGGATGTCAGAGAGAGGCTGGTAGATGTCAGAATGAGGCTGGTGCGGAGATTCTGGATATTGTACATTGTCCTAGATTTAGAAGCCGAAGAAACGCCGTGACAGATCCAGGGTATACACTGAACAGCCAGACACAACCTGCTGTCTGACCCGACACGCCTGATACAACCTGCTGTCTGACCCGACACGCCCGACATAACAGCCCGACACAACCTGCAGTCTGACCTGACACCCCCAACATACCCGACACAGCGACCCGACACACCCGACACAGGGTCCCTACACAGTGACCCGACAGTGACTCGACGAGGGATTCATAGTGTAAGACATTTAATGTTCAGGTATAAACAAGTGTATCAGATGTGCTTATTTAGACGTAACATAAACATGATAAAAAGCTGACCATATGGCACGATCTTGTCATAAATCATGGTGAACTGCCTGTATTCGATGGCGATGAATTTGAAGTTATCGCCAAGTAGAGGATGTCATACACATGGCTGGATCATAGACAAACCTGAAAAATATACTTTCACCAATTCTGATTCAATGCCAGCATTGTTTACGTTGGCACAACACTGTATGAGAATTCGTGCATTGTTTTATGCCAGTTTGGATAAAATGTGAACGCCTTATTTATTGGACCTAAGAAAAACAGTTGTCCCAGCTATATTACAATTACAAATATTTATGTGTTATTAAAATACAACGTTGCAGAAATTATTTATGCATTGTTTTTTTTCATATCATTCAGTCAAAAAATCAATCAATCAATCAATCAATCAATCAATCAATCAATCAATCAATCAATCAATCAATCAATCAATCAATCAATCAATCAATCAATCAATCAATCGATTTTCACTCACTTGAAGTTGGGTCTCGCTGACGCGATTCGCAACTACAAGTGAGTGAAAATTAATCAGATTTGACAATATCAAGGTTAAACATATCTACTATATAATTCCTTAAGTCGGAATCACAGTGTCACTTCCACCTGGGCGCGCATTCTCCTATAAGTCAGAGGATACCGTAGACTTAAGATTGGCTGAGAATGACCATCTCAGCCATTCCCAAGCTTACGATATTTCGTAACGCTATATCGTAGTTTGTACGCCCAATCCGAAGCCTACGATATATCGTAGCGATATCTCGTAACTTTTATGCCCAGATAACCAGTTGTTGAGCCAATGTTAGCTTAATGTTGGGCCAGCGTCGTAGACGGTGGCCCAACATTAAACCAACATTTGCTCAGCGTAGAGTAAGCTTACTTAATTGTTGGGTGTCACGGCGTCGGACCAGCATTGCATCATATTATAAAGCTCGCTGGCTGTGACCTTCAGGGGTTTGAGGAGGGATAGCTAAGATTTCAGCCCTGTGTCAACCCTGACCCGTTCCGGGTCAGCCACTGCTGAGGCTAGAGGAGGGACAGATAATGCCATTATGTTTTTTTCTGTCTTTGATGAGCGCGTTCATTAAATTAAGGCAGCTCATTACCAAAAAAACATGTGTTTTTTTCTGCCAAGCGCACGCATTAAATGGTTTATAATTTCCGATATAATATGCCGAGAATACACTTAATTTCATGATATAACAATTCAAATATAAAGGTGAAAAAGAAAGGAAATAAACAAAAGTGAAAAAGAGAGTAAATAAATACTTTGATACTCGCTGAGTTAATGACCATTATCATCTCTCATGACATTGACTTGGCATATTTAAAAAATGATAAAATGTCATAATTCACCTTGAAATGGGTTCCGAAGCTTTGTTTAATAAGCCTAATTTAAGTTTATGGTCATCCTAATTAACTGTGTATTTCAATTTATAATAAACTAGTCGTTATTGCCAATTGCTAGGCAAAACAGCTCGTGTTGACTATTGTTTAAAATTGTTAATCATACTACACTAATTTATATAATTGTCAATCAGAAATAAAAGGCTCTTTATCGATATTTTTCACTGACTACACCCACTTGTGTGTGTCTGATTCGCCAGGGAATACGCGTTTGATGTCATGCAGACACTTATTGCTGGCTTTCAGAGCCACCTGGTGATTACAACAAATAAAGCTATATATTAACCTCTTGTCCTTCTACTTCGTGTGTGTGTTTCAGGTGGGTTATAATTCCAATAAAATAGAATTTAAATTATGAAATATGCCTAAATGTAGTTTCTTAAAGATGCTTAGATAATCAAATAATTCAATTCGGCGAATGCCAATAATTTCATTAATAAACTAGACGGTCACTCAGTCCGAGACTGCAAACATCTAACCAAATTCTTGATCATAATCCAGGTGCTGCATTCGGATCGTAATCCGGATCATGTAATGGATATAGCATGATGTAGGTGCTACATAGGGAAGGCGGGCTTCAACTTTGTGACATCGCGCCATAATTTTGAGCACCAAGCTTCCAAAACCTATTGTAGTATTATCAGGCCTGGCTCCAAGGGGGTGGGGCGGGGTCTGTTTTGCTGGAATTTATACTTTTTGACATGTAATTTGTTTGCATTTAGGTCTGGTGCCTGAGCATTGTATTCATGTATAAAGTGGGTTTTAAAAAAAAGATTGCAGATGATCAATTATGACGTCATAGATTCAACCCATTTCATAAAGGTGGGTAGGTCTAGTAAAAGAACACAACAGTTGTGAGACTATGACATAAAGTAGAAGTCTTCCACACTGGTGGGGCAAAATAGTATCCTACGGTGTACCAATCCATGCGATCCGCATCGACATCCGATTCTGAGTTGACCATGTCAGTGCATGGACCATCTTTAGACGTCAGACTCTGACGTCTAAAGACCCAGCACTGAAATAATTAACAAATTTATAATTGCTGTAGGCACATACTATTTGTATTCAAATGCAGCGGAAAGATTCAACTAAGACATTTATGATGATTGAAAAATGATAAAAAACCTTTGGTCCACATGGTTTGTACGGTACACAAATGTTGTAAGCGTTATTAATAATAAAATGGTAACAAACAATTCAACAGAACCAGTGATAATCCTTTGCTAACCAAATTGATATGTTAGATGGCCCATACTTACAGAGACTGTAAGCGGGAATTGACCTGAGCTCCATCTATGTGTGGAGAATGTGTGGAGAATGAAAATTAGGATCATCTAAATTTTAGGATTCTTATATTAATTTTAAGATTCTTAGTCAGACTTCCTAGTTAGGATTCGTATTTTGAACAAGATTCAATCAAGGAGAAAGAAGAAAATATACGATAGATTCGTTGATCAGTATGTATGTGGCACACAACGCCGAGTATATTCAGATCTACGAATCTATTATAATTTAGTTCTTTCTTAGACGTAATATACATAATAGTGTAAGAAATAACATATCAGCTCTGGCTTGGCAACACTGGGCAGATAGGATATCAAATAACATTTCATGTCATTTTACTCAGTTTGTCCTGGGATCAAATTATAAAATACTTCCATCCATGACGCCATTGTGACGCCAAAACGACAAGGTCAACGGCGACGGACGGGTTATAAAAACTCAGATTCCAGGCTCACTAAACAGATTTCCATTTTCTGGGTCAAACGTCGTGTTTATCTCTGCTCCTCTGTGTAGAACACATAGGCTAATATGTCAATTCACTCTGCTTCATCGTGGCAGAGAAACACAACCCAGCTTAGTTCTAAAGTAGAGCGCGCAACATCGTGCATTAGACAGCACTCCGGCCCGCATTAGACCCGCATCAATCCCGCATTACTCTCCTCACCGACGTTCGTCCTTTATATGCACTTTACATTGTCATACTCACAACATTGATTTAACATATAATCACACATAATCATAATTGGCACATTGATTTAACATACATTTACTGGCGACAGTCGCCAGTCCATCAGCCTTGATGGCTCGGCTGACCTTTGCCTGCACCGACCAATCCATTACTGACCCAATCCAATCATGGATTGTCGTGTTCCGTTCTGGTCAGATCAACAGTAGTTATCATCTCTGCGATTGCCTACTGCGTTAGGCATGCATAAGCTTACAAAATGATTCTGGTAAGAATTAAATCGTGCAAGGAGATGTCGCATTAAAACATTGATGGATCAAACACAGCTATGCTTCAAAAATAACACATTGTCTGAGCAAACAAACTGTTGTTACATTAACCATCATATCTTGCAGATGATGACACGTGTACATGTGATCCTCCAATACGTGATGTCTAAATAAAATGATGATACATGTAATCATTCAATACCTGATGACATACAGTGTTAAGGCTGACTGACTCTGTGTTTTTAATATTGTCACCTAATATATGTAATCAATACCTGACGACATGGGCGGGGGCCCTAGGGTAGTGGTTAGCTCCGCTGCCTTTCACGCCAGAGTCCGGGGTTCGGTTCCCGGTCTCGGCGGTTTGAAAGAAACAATATTGTTTCTTCCCCATCCACGTGTAAAAGTTAGTATTATGGGGAGCCTCCGTGACCGAGAGGTAGCGTGCTCGGCCTCAGACCGCCAGGGCTCGAATTTCGAATCCTGTGTCTGGAGGACAGTGTCATCTCAATCATCTCACCATCCTCAGGAGGTTCTCCTGGCCCAGTTTAGCCTATATGTGCACAAAGGTGGCCTAAAGCCCGATTCATTTTATTTTTACCTGACGACATTGTTAAATCTGACTAACTCTATGTTATTTATACTGTCACCTTGGTGGATAATGATGATACATGTAATCATTTAATACCTGATGACATACAGCATCAAGTCTGACTAGCTCTATGTTTTTAATATTGTCACCTAGTATATGTAATCATTCAATCAATACCTGATGACAATGTTAAATCTGGCTGTGTTATTAAAAATATCACGTTGATGGATAATGATGATACATGTAATCATTTAATACCTGATGACATACAGCATTAAGTCTGACGAGCTCTATGTTATCAACACTATGTAGATTATGATCATATGTATTGTTGTAGCTCTGGATCATCTTGCTGACTTTAGATATCATATTTATAGATAACGTGGTATTTTCTTCTTGAATATGTGAGTATAAATCCTGTAATGTCAACTCCGGCTGTGTAATTAAATCCTCGTGTTTTACTATCCGTATAACTCCAGGATATCTACTGATTAATTCAGAAAGCACTATGTAATCCGTCTGCATCCGAGTACACAGGTGTTGTATGTTGTGTTTATTCAAGACTAAACTGCGAGGGTCTTTAACATAGAACACAACAAATACATCAGGTAATTTGTTAATTATATTCTCTAATGTGTCTATATCTAGTCTGTGGAGCCTTATCACTCGCAAACGCTGGTGTTCACATCTCTGTTTTAGTTTATTAACACACTCTTGAACTTTGTAATTATATCCTAAACATTGCTGGTATTCCCACATAGCTTGCATCTGCTCGTCAGAATCCAGTACTTCACACACATGTTTGTGAAGCCAACATTCCCTGATTTTATTCAGTTTGATATGACATTTATTCTGTAACTTCAGCCTCATATCAGTTGAGTTACATCCTGTTATATAACCAACAGTTTGTTGCTGACATTGTAATACATCTCTATATTCCATACAAATAGCAGAACTATTATTTGTTGCTGCTGTGTTAGAACCTTCACTGTAACTTCCTTCGAGTTTACAATCCAGCAGCGAACTCAGGAAATCTGTCACAGATTGTTTGTCAATGTTCTCAATTTGTCTGCAAAAAAAAAGAATGCACTACATATTATACTTCATATTTTGACACAACAAATAAAAACACATAATTAACTAAATGCAATAACGTTTTAATAAGTGTAATTAATGAAAAAACACGTGTAAATGTTGAAGCAGCCACATTAGTGTACATACCTTGATAGTATTCTATCAGTGGCATCTAATATATCAGTGGTATTCATTAATAGGAGATCAGAGAAATATGGATCCAGTCCATGTTTCCAAATCACAGCTTCTGGATGTCCACCAAACAAGATGTCTGGGGATATTAAGCCCACTCTAGTGTACGTGTAGAGAATCACCTTCTTGACTTTTGTTTTTATTGCCAGTAATCTCTGTTCAGAAGGAAAATAAAGATGTCTTATTGGATTGATGAGGTCAGATCTGTGACATTACGAGGTGAAGTATCGTGACCCACCAATCAGCAGACGTTGATACAATGTAGTGTTATTGCTGTCCCTCCGTCTGCGACAATGGCCTAACATTGGGTAAATATCTAGTGTTTACTGGGGCTAGATGGCTATATTTATACATACTGTAATAGTATTAGACAGATATATTTATACACACTGTAATAGTATTAGATAGATTTATTCATATATATTGTAATAGTATCAGATAGATATATTTATACATACTGTAATAGTATTAGATAGATATATTCATATATACTGTAATAGTAATAGATAGATATATTCATATATACTGTAATAGTATTAGATAGATATATTCATATATACTGTAATAGTAATAGATAGATATATTCATATACATTGTAATAGTATTAGCTTTATTTATAAATACTGTAATAGTATTAGATATATATATTCATACATACTGTAATAGCATAGATAATAGATATATATATTCATAAATACATTCCTAGTATTATATTAGTAACCATATTCAGAGAGCAATGTATTACTAGATAATACATCGCATATACTAAATCTGATACAAAACATACTGACGTCATTTATATTCTTCACATTCGCAATTTTCATTGTGAGTTTTTTGACGAGCAAAATGGTTAACAAACCTCTCTTTCTTTCCTCCAGTTTTCTTTAGGCAGCCATGTGTCCTCTACAACAAACATTAAAGGCCCTGTCAAGTGATTTCACTTGAGCAATATAGTTAAAGTATATCACAATGTACTGTCTTCTAATTTAGCCGATTATTTTAGTCCACTGATTATCAGTTATTTTGAAAAATATAAAATGGAAAAGTGCACACATAAAAACTATTTATTTCAATAGGGTGAACAAGGGGTGAGTCAATATCAGACGCTGTCCAGGAGCAGGCACGGTGATGGCCAGCAATTCTAATGCTGCTCCTGGATTCAAGCAGTGTTGGAACAGCGTTCCGTGTTGGCTGTGGTCAGTTTATAAAATCATACAATACAACATCAGCTACATGTACATGTACTTTTGCATTCGCGAAAATCGATTCCAGTGGTTTAAAAATGGGAGCTGAGCACCCTTGTCTTTAAAAACTCATCTAAAATAGTATGAAAGATGACTCTGTGTAGAACTCACTCACTCACTCACTCACTCACTCACTCACTCACTCACTCACTCACTCACTCACTCACTCACTCACTCACTCACTCACTCACTCACTCACTCACTCACTCACTCACTCACTCACTCACTCACTCACTCACTCACTCACTCACTCACTCACTCACTCACTCACTCACTCACTCACTCACTCACTCACTCACTCACTCACTCACTCACTCACTCACTCACTCACTCACTCACTCACCCACTCACTCACTCACTCACTCACTCACTCACTCACTCACTCACTCACTCACTCACTCACTCACTCACACAGTCACTCACTCACTCAGATGAGTGTTACTCACCTATTGTGATGTCTTGCTGAGTGTCGCTCACGATACACCAGCAGATTCCTCCTATGATAATCATCACCAACACAAGTCGTCTCTTCTGTAGGTGCACAGCAGAACCCATCATCTCACCTGTCATACCAGCAGATATTATACAAAACAGGACAATTTAACATCTTTAACACATCCTATTATCATCCTAATATATTTTAACTTTGACATCATCATCTGTACATCATTCATCTCATCAATTGACTACAACGTTTTTATCGTATTACAATGTCACTTAAAAGACCATTTGCGCCGAAAAGTTACGTAAAGCAATGCTTTACTACTACTACTACTACCAGCAGATATTATACAAAACAGGACAGTTTAACATCTTTAACACATTCTATCATCATCCTAACATATTTACCCTTGTCGTGTTAAGAACAAGAGAGCCAACGCCTTACATACTAAAGGTTCGATTTACTACTGAAATATTCATCCACTAGGCCCGGCTCGACTAGTATTGGATGTGGATGATTTTAAGATGGTCATAAGTAAACTGAATTTAAACTGAATTTATTGATCTTGGAATAACCATCACTATTATTTTCTTTTGAATCCAAAAACTGTTTTATCAAAATACCACTTTATGATAGGAATGATAAAACGTTTAGTTGGCTTTAACAGCCCCCTTGATGTTAAACGCCAATTATATTTGGCGCATGTCAGAAGTATTCTTGAATACTGTAGTCCGATGTGGAGTCCCTCTCATGTTTAAGACATAATCAAATTGGAACGGTTGCAATATCAATTTTCAAAATTCATCCAGTTGCGTTTTTTATACAGCTACCTTCATGGTATGCTATCTTGTGATAACTCTAGTAATTATGAGCTAGCTTGTCCGCATAATAGCCTCATATCTACTCAACAGGGTATGCCATTAATAGTACCTTTCTGCAAGACTGTTCGGTTCCAATGTAGTTATTTTTATCGCACTGCTCACTTATGGAACACTTCACCTTTTGTTTTCTGAGATGCTAGTAGCTTGCATATTTTTAAGAAGAACCTGAATGAATTATACATCACCATGGTAAATTGATGATGTAAATATTCGATGTACCTAGAGCCTGGCTTGTGCTTGTTTAAATTATCAAATGTAGCGGAATCGTTTGTGTCTTAAACTACCTGTGTAATTTGAATCAGCGCTATTTGAGCTGTCACCAGCCATGCATAACTATAGGGACGGATCCATTGTCAATACTCATGTGTTGGCAGCTGTCATGCCTAGCTTATACTAATGTATTGATTATCTATCCAAGTAGCTTTTTCGGATGCGCGACGGCTATATGAGCTGACATCAGCAGATGCATTCTAGGTAATTAGTATTACATTCATTTAAGAATGTATGTATATGTAGGTCTACATTTTAAAATTAAGAGTACCATATTGTTTATAGGCCTACTCTTCCTATTCTTTTACACATATGCCTACCCTAGTTGTATGTCCTTTTATATAACAAACAACTAAAGAGTTTAGAGATTTCAATTAGGTTTCTACGCTTTCCAGAGTGTCTTTTTTGCTACATAGTGTAGAACACAGTGTAGCTATTGTATCTCTGGTTTTGGTGTGGAAAACTGATGACAGACAATTGTCGATATTTTATTTTATGTGTAGGACTACATATCACAAAATTTATAATCTACTATGTACATTTTTAAAATAACATGTACACAAAAACATTGCTATTTTAAACACTGGATATCACATTGTCTTACATAAAAAGTATGCAAACACCTATAACTAGTGAACAGTTGGTTTTATATTATTGGAGTGGCTATTTGTACGGGAAAGTTATAATGGGAGTCAATGGGAGCCCGTCATTTCGCGAACGAGGCTGCCGATACAATCACATTATGAAGAATCGCCTACGATTAACCACTGCCTTATATTATACTGTCATATGCTATTTTATTATATAATTTCAATTTACTTGTTAACAGGCCTTGTAGAGGTAGTCTCTATCTGCTCCCGTCAACCAAAGTTAATAACATGTTGGAAAAAATACTCAATTAATAATAATGATATTGTAACTCCGAGTATGTGGTACTAACTAGCTAGGTCGTGATTGAAAAAGTATGAATTAAACAATATAGTGAATTATAAAAAGGCTTAATGTTTTTGTGCGAGGGCCATGTCCTGTGTGAATTGCACAAATAATTTTTAACCGCCATTACTACTGTTATTACGTCGTTAAGTTTGCACCACTAGTCAATCTCAGGGAATCTCCGCGCTCATAGCGACTGTGCTTGCATGGTCACATGACACGGAGCTACCTGTTTATGCCATATTTATTGTACTTGCATGATATT
This sequence comes from Flabesymbios commensalis, assembly GCA_964017125.1. Lineage (NCBI taxonomy): Eukaryota > Metazoa > Annelida > Polychaeta > Terebellida > Flabelligeridae > Flabesymbios > Flabesymbios commensalis. The sequence goes on from OZ024918.1 coordinate 64,819,277, forward strand.
ATATTTGATTTTAAAAAAAATACCATATAATTTTACCATTGTCTTATTGCATACTCCAGTTACTGTAGCAAAATTATGCACTTGTATATATTTTAGGTTTCTACGCTTTCCAGAGTGTCTTTTTTGCTACTATATATAATTAGTATGTCATACATAGTAGCTATTTTATCTCTGGTTTTGGTGCGGGAAACAAAATGATAGACCTCTATGTTATCTTGGCAATGCCTTTTAATTCATTTTTAGTAGTAGTCATTATTATTATCGAAATACCCAGGGGTTTTTTGGCAATGTCACTTAACATGATCTTGGTTGTGTATGTCATACCATGTAGATAATATCATATGATTTTAACAAATTAACAATCTTGTATATACATGTACATATATCTCTTTCATTTCTATGACAAGTCTGTAATGACTTTTCTTTTCTGTCAATAAAATATCTGTCTGTCTGTCTGTACCATTTTTGCATGTTTTAGCTGAAAGTCAAATAAACAATAAATAAACAAAAAGCAAAAGTATTATAATTTATATGCAGTCAGAATTTGCAAATCTTTGATAGCGCGCGAGATCAGAATTTGTGACACTTTAAAAGCGCATTTTAGACAGTCAGTAGAGACTGCAGACCTCCGCTGTGTAGTCCGGTAAAAGATTCAGGCATATCCGTTCATTACTTTTACTGATGGAGAGATAGACAAACAGACAAACAAACCAACACAGCAGAAAACGTACACAACCTTATTTGTCAGAGGTAAAAATAGTGATTTTTTCCAGCCTGAACATTTAGCTTGTTATCTTGATGACATCGCAAGGCTCTGAATCGACACAGTCACCTCCATTTTTATATGTAATAGTCTTAATAAGATCACAAGATCACAAGTTCGCGCCTGCTGAATATGGCCTAGTTTTCAGGTAATTGAAATATTTGTCCAAATTTCATGGCATCTGAGTTTTTCGGTAGGCGGCGCGAGTTTCGTATATCTACAGCTGGCTTTAGATATAAAATGGTTGTCAGTGCTACTGGGCCTGCGGCGAAGTAAATGAGTTAGCAGCCCATTTATGCTGGGTACTGGTCTGTATGTTTAACAGTGCTTAGGCTAGAATTCAAACTGATTTGATCAGTTGATGTCGACTAATCAAACGTCTGGGAACTGTGTCACTCAAACTGTCGAAGAACGCGCACCCTACAAACAATATGGAATCATAGGCTACATTTATTAGCTCTCATACTTAAATAGCTCTATGGAAACTGTTTTTACACTCACAAATTTATGATAATAGGCCGTTACATCGAAAAATGACTTGGATTACCGACTGTCATGAGGGCATGCCGCTTCAGCAGTGGACCGGGGGTTTAATGATGAACTATCATCGCGAACAGTGGAGCAGCATTATTGCAGCATTAGCGGGATATGATTTTCATTCACAACCAAAAGCATGAAAACGTTGGCACAATATCCGACTCATGTAAATGGTGGACCAACTTGAACCCTTTAAGTGCCAATTTATTTAAGTGCTTAATTTTTGTGCTGCTTATTTCCCGTATTTCTTATTTTGGGCATGCATGTCAGAAATAAGAAATCGGGAATTTTGTCTCTATATCTCGCTTAACAGGAAAATATAAGCATCACAAAAATTAAAGATCGTTTGCAGTTCTAGTCTATGGACATGTTTACACTATATGGTCATATTAAGAAGCCAAAATAAAATTACAGATTTTTTTTTATGAGTTTAGCCTGATTGTGTCGCTTTAAAGGTGTGGTCAACTGTCAAAATTCGCGGGACAAGGGTCCCCCAGAAGGCAATAGTGCCCGTGGGTAGGCCAAGGCCCTATTCCATAATAACACTAAATATGCGTTTCATACCCAAAGCCTCATTAAGAGCAAGTTCTTAAATAACAGCAAGTTCATATATACTTGAGCGACATCTATGAGTTAATAATTCAAAGCCCTTTGCCCTTGCCCCTACTTGGTCGCTGGCTTGCAAACAAACTGACTGTATAACTGCGGGGATTTGGAAACTGCTTGACCCCAAAAGCTTGTATTGACACTCAGTAAACACAAAATATTTGTATGACTTCATGCAATGTTGGACCAACGTCAAAAACGTTGGGCCGTTGTTGTATAAATGTTATACAAGTGTCTTGTGTTTGCTGGGCTGCAGGAGGACTTTCTCTCAAACATTGTACATTTATTCAATGTTGGTTCAATGTTGGGCCAGCGTCGCAGACGTTGGCACAGCATGAAAACAGCATTGGAGCAATGTCTCGTTTAAGTAGTATCTTGTAATCAGTTCAGTGGCTATATTAATGCCGTCAATCTGTACTCAATAGGCAACTGTTCGCCTACACTTGACCGTCCCAGGCATGCGCATTTTGCAGTTGAACACTAGTTTAAGTGGAATTTTCAGTCTGTTGACGCTGACCTTGATGCGAATAGAAGTGAGTGAAAGTTGTCAAAATTTGACAAAATGGAGATCAACGGTTTTAAAATCTTGTCGATTAGTGTCCCGTTTTATCTTTAACATGTTTGAAAGCTGGTATTTAATTTGTTAATGAAAAAAATATAAAAATGTAAGCTCGTGAGCGGCGTTTAAAGTGTTAAACCAGCAGTGGGCCAAGAGTGTTTGGTATGAAACATTCACACGTTCAATGTTTGCTTAATGCTGGTTACGCTTTGTAGACGGTGGGCCAACATTAGACCAACATTAGGTGAGCGCATTATGTTTGTTGTGTGCATTATTTGTGCTGAGTGGCATGAGATGGCAATATGATGACAATATGACCCTTATCAACCAAGACGGCTGGTCTAGGGTATTAACCACTTAACCCTTTCACCACTGAAGCCCGTTTTTATGTGCTGAATGCTATGGCATTCAGCACATAAAAACGGGCTTCAGTGGTGAAAGGGTTATCCCGCTAAGTTAATTTATTTAAACTTTCACCTACTACTACCGCGACCCACAACTTCAAGTGGTTGAAAATTATTCATTATTTGTTTAATTTGGGATCAAATATTTGGAAGTCTTGATGTTTCAACAGTCATTTCTTTCCCAATAACTGTGAATTAGTAGGCTAATAAGGAGAAAGAACGAAATTCAATAGATTCGTAGGTCCGAATGTACGAGGCGCGAAGCGCCGAGTATATTCAGATCTACGAATCTATTGTTATTGAGTTCTTCCTTCGACTTAAAATACACATAATATGTGCAAGTGTTCCAAGATTTGCTATAGAAAACCTCAATTTCATTGTCAGTATGGCTAAACCATGAAATATTAGACATGCAGTTTCATGGTTAAACCCGTATATTGTATACCTGACCAGTACAAAATAACAGTAGATTCGTAGATCCGAATCTACTGTTTTAGCAATAGACTGACGTCACGGGTGCATATTAAAACCGATTAAAAACGACTATATTTGCCCTTGGCGGTGTAAGGGTAAGGTACACATGGTAATACTATGAATAAACATACTCAATGAAATTGATACAGCCAAAAACGTTTTAAACTTTAATTTGATGTATTAAACTTGACTGATATAAAAAAGTATGAATACATACAGCCGTCCCCATACCCAGGTATTTGACATATCTCATTTATTATGATGGGATATATAATGTTGATTTGACTGAAATTTACTCAAAAAGTGTCATGCGATATTTGTATGCCGCAAGGGCGCGTACAGGGTTAAAATAGAATAGGCCTACATCGCAAAATTGCCACATAATTGAATGATGCGCACAAATCATTAGTAATTACATACACGTGTTAATTATGGGGGAATTGTAAGTGGGCTAGGTGTGCCGTGCACGTAAGATGACTTGAGGGTATGTATAACGGGGGTAAATATGGTATAGGCCTAATTAGATGGAAATGCTACACGTATAATACGCGTACACGGAAATATATGTATGGACGGAAAAACACCTTTTCTCGCGGTGGTGCTTCCAGATATAACGCATATATGTATAACTAGATTGAGTGTAGCCTTCACAAAAACGTCTTGTTTGTTTAAAATAGTGACGGAGTTTCCAGTTTCAGCTCAAATTTTCTATATAGTGCCAGCTTTAAATGAATGAAAAATAGGGAGAAGTTAAAACACTGTCTTTTAATATTCTAATATGGACTTTAACCCTTAAAGCGCTGAAATATTTTCATATAAACCATGAAAACCAAACGTTTTTTAATTTGAAATCATCATAAATGTCTTAGTTAAAAAGGGTTAACAAGCAAATCATATACTCATCGCATTTGTGGAGTAAGCAACTAATTTTGCTACGGAAAACAATCAAATATAAAACTGCATGTATTAAAAGATATAGAGGTTTTAATTTATTTTGCTTAATATGTTACACTAATGCGTGTAGTAAAATCGACTATTTTTCATTTACCTTGCGACAGATGACACTCCTTGACCATGCCGCGCATGCAGGTGGACCCACAATTCATGTCGATAATTGTACACAGCTAAGCATCGCGACACACATACACCTACCTACCTACCCTAAAGGACATGTAGACATTCATATTCTACGTATCCAGAGAAAAAAAATACAAAAATTAGGTTTATTTACCAAAGCTGACACTGTATTAATAATTCTAAGGAAAGCAGCTGGTGCGTATTGATTGGATTAACATCAACCCTTAGCGCACTAGGGGAGCCTATGTCTATATGACTAACCCTTAGCGCACTAGGGAGGCCTAGGCCTATGTATATATAGGCCCGTATGACTTAGCTAACCCTTTGTAACATATTGTTTATCCAATTAAAACTTTTGCTAGACTTCAAATTAGGTTCAATTAAAAATATTACACTGACAATTTTATTTCATCGTACATAATCTGAGAATTGCGATAGCGGTTTTAAACGATGATGCAAACAGTGTTCATTCAAGTGCGATATGGAAAAAGGCAGCACTTGTTCAATGTATAAGGTGTGAGCCTTTAGGCGAACACCTTATTTATGGAACAAGTTCTGTATTTTCCATATCACACGAAAAATGAACAACGTGTGTGTTTTCTCATACGATAAGTACATGCACATGATATTATTCCTATTCATTGCAGTTTACACTAGGCTACAACTGGAGTGCGATATGGGATGATACCGACACACGTCTCAAGGTGAAAACCACAACACAGAGTGTCAAAATGTCCGAGGAGTTAAAAATTACAACGTTTAACTGTTAATTACTGCCGCAATTATCACCTCGCAATGAATGAAAACTACCCAATTCTACTTAATAAACAAGCGTATTATTTGAGTGTAATTATCTAAAAGCTTCAATCTTTCCGAGTTTTAATGACTTATGGCATTTTATATTCAAAATATTTCGAATAACGCATACAGTATAGTCGCTAGCATGTAAAGGGTTAAATGGTAACCCTTATCATGCTAAGTTAATTTATTTAAATTTTCACCCACTTGAAGTTATATCTCGCTACCGCGATCCACAAGTCGGTGAAAATTATGCGTATTTGGTTGATGTGAGATGAAAAATTTGTTTAAACACACATTTCATACCCAATATCAGTGATTTGATTGACTAATAAAACAGGTCAAACACGGCGATAGTTGTGATCAGCAGGCAAACGGTTAAAACAAACCGCGTTTTTTATTGCTTCCGTCATCTGTTCTGGTGTCTGACGTCGATCGATAAACACCATTAACTGATCTATAATGTGTATGTCTAACATCCTCATTACAACACAGATACATGATTAGGGTTTTCCGATCATCTAATTATAGCTAGGCATATAGATAACATCAGAAGGCAATAGTGCCCGTGAGTAAGCCAAGGCCCTATTCCATAATAATACTAAATATGCGTTTCATACCCAAAGCCTCATTAAGAGCAACTTCTCAAATCGCAGCAAGTTCATATATACTTGAGCGACATTTATGAGTTAATAATTCAAAGCCCTTGTCTTTTGCCCCTACTTGGTCGCCTACTTGCAAACAAACTGACTGTATTACTGCGGGGATTTGGAAACTGCTTGACCCCCAATTTTGTATTGTCACCCAGTAAACACAAAACATTTGTATGACTTTATGCAATGTTGGCCTGGGCCGACATTGCTGAATGTCATACAAATGTCTTGCGTTTGCTGGGCAGGAGGACTTTCTCTCAAACATTGTACATTTATCTAATGTTCGTTCAATGTTGGGCCAGCGTCGCAGACGTTGGCCTAACATTAAAACAGCATTGGATCAATGTCTCGTTTGAGTAGTATCTTGTAATCAGTTCAGTGGCTATATTAATGCCGTCAATCTGTACTCAATAGGCTACTGTTGGCCTACACTTGACCGTCCCAGGCATGCGCGTTTTGAAGCTGAATGATTCTTTAAGGCTAGATGTGTTTGGTCCAAGGTTCTTTGATTTTGTTGAATATTGTGGCCCAGTAATACAAATTTAGCGTAAATTTACTTATTTTGTTCAGATTAATGCTAACTTTTCAACAGAAAAACTAAATAATTAAATGAAATGATCATCGGTGGTCAAGTAGGCCGTGGTGTATTTTCAGTTTGTAATTAAATGAAAATAATAATTGTACGCCGCATGCCGCGACATTCGAACAGATCTGCAGGCCTATGGTGCTATGGATGATTTTAGTTATAATAGTTATTTAGCTTTAATTATATTAAGAAACTGTAAATAGAATTCTGGGTTGTCTGAGAAAAAAGGTAATAAAAAAAATTGTTAACTGGTCTCCAAATTAAATTTTACGCATTGGTATTAAAAAAGTAATGAAATATGTTAGGAATGCTATGTTATATGATTATAGATTAAAGCTTTACCTTATTTTTCTCTTGATATATCACAGCAGTATTCTCATGCCCAGGCGATCACGTTAATGGCGTCCGTGATATCGCCCTAACTCTACATTAACACGATCTCTACACTAAGCCTCCCTTCTACATTATACGAGTGGCGGCCCTACCCTCTCAGCTGTCACCATGCCAACGATTACTGAATGTAAGAAGAATTAATGAGATATGAATGTCAACTTACCACCCCAGCAACATGAGACGATCACCCAATGTCGTTTCAATGTTGGCCCATTGTTTTTTACGTTGGGTCAATGTTAAACCATCGTTGGTTGAACGTCTCGTGCTTGCTGAGATATTAACATTACATCGATCAGCCTTTTCACAGCTACAGCCATCATTTATACCGGTTTGTGTTGAAGTGTGACCAGATCGACATCGAAATAATCTAAATATTAGTCACTACGTTTCTTACATATCAAGATCTGACGATGTGGAGAAAAAGATAAATCCACATTTTATTGTTTTAAATGAGTGAAACGTAGAAATAAACAGTTCTGCAGCACAAGGGTTAAAATGTATATATATGGGCCTAGCATGACAAGGGTTTGGTGACATATTTTATCGATTCCAGACATCTCTCAAATATAATTTCACTCAAGAATAACGCGATCAGGGGTTAACTCGATGAGCAGGAGGCCCTACTTACAGGGTTAAACTTAGGGGCAGTACTTCAATGGTTCTGTCAAATATTGCATTGATTCCTGGCAGCTCTCAAATAATACAACGTCACCGGAGAATAACTCGAGCAGTACTTAAAGGGTTATGTCGACTAGCAGTACTTTAAGGTTTAACCCTTTCAATCCTGAATTTACCATTGTCATCTTCATCCACTACAAGCCGCGAATTGCTGTCGCGATTCTCGACTTGTAGTGGATGAAGATGATATGATGATATGATGGTTAACAACTTAAAGAAAATTGTCATGTATTGGTAAACCAGTTTCATGGAAATTTTCTTTCTAGAACCCTTGGTTGTAGGAAAATTTAGTCTGTTTTCAGGGATGTAAAATTATGCTTTAATGCATCGTGAGGGTTCAAAAGGTTAGGTCACATGTTGTATTGATTCCATCTAGTTTTGACATGTACATGAATCAATCTATATGTACGGTTTATATGTCGTAAACAACCAAAGCCCAGATACATCTACAACTGTCTTAGAACTTATTTAACCTCCAGTTTTTAATCGTGTTGATTACGAATTGTTTCCTTTAAAGTGAACAAATATAAGTATTTTCATGCGCAAAGTAATTTCTTGGTATCAAACAGTTCCAAACTGTCACGTGTTCTGAATTAAAGACTAGCATAATTTTTCTTCTTTGATGTAACTATTCTTTATATCAAATTATATATAATTTACAGCAATGCAAACTAGCTTAAAATGGCAGATAATCACCTGATTTAATACAATAAAATAAGAACGGCTGGGTTTTAGAGGATCGAAACTTTATCTGAGAAAGTTTTTTCAACTAAACATTTATGTGACAGTCAGACATGGTGATTAAAGGGTGCACACATGATAATTTCCATCCGCTTCAGGCTACCAAACACACGGGCGGGGGCCCTAGGGTAGTGGTTAGCACCGCTGCCTTCCACGCCAGAGTCCGGGGCTCGGTTCCCGGTCTCGGCGGTTTGAAAGAAACAAAATTGTTTCTTCCCCATCCACGAGTGAAAGTTAGTATTGTGGGGAGCCTCCGTGACCGAGAGGTAGCGTGCTCGGCCTCAGACCGCCAGGGCTCGAATTTCGAATCCTGTGTCTGGAGGACAGTGTCATCTCTCTCATCTCACCATCCTCAGGAGGTTCTCCTGGCCCAGTTTAGCCTATATGTGCACAAAGGTGGCCTAAAGCCCGATTCATTTCATTTCATTTACCAAACACACATCAGCGCTGGGCGGCCTGCAGCAGATGACAATATCAAAAATACTTCTAATTCCGGAGCAGCGACTGTGAATATTAACGGGTATTTTGTCAAATACGATGGACACCAAAGGGTTTAACCCCTTGGTGTCCATCGTAGTTGCCAAAATATTTCAACACTATAAGCAGACATGTGGCGACGCACTGATCTTTTGTCATGGTGTCCATAGTTTCAGAAATAAATTTTTATTCGTTCCGTTCATAGAACATATTACATTATACAATTGTCAACAAAATTGAAAAAAACAAAGTCCAATTAATCTGGTGGCAGGTGTCTACATAAAAATCATTCTGTACAGTCATACTTTAACATATCATTTAATTCGTCATGCGAGAATTCGAAATTGTCACAGTTTTCCCGCATTGCCATTTGATCTATCACATTACCTGTTTTGCTTCCATCCTTTACATCCGACTCAAAAACATTAATTATTTTATTTTTTACAGTTATCCATGAGTCGTAATTATTCACTTGAAATTTACGTAAACAGTATATATAGATAATGTGATTGATACTCTTGCATGTGAACGATTTGCTGCCTGACATACATAATTGTGTGGATAGCCGTACAAGTGAGTTGGTACATTTGAAGGTGTGGTCAACTGTTAAAATTTGCGGGACAAGGGTCCCCCAGAAGGCAATAGTGCCAATGGGTAGGCCAAGTCCCCATTCCATAATAATAATAAATGTGCGTTTCATACCCAAAGCCTCAATAAGAGCAAGTTCTCAAATCACAACAACTTCATATATACTTGAGCGACATCTGTGAGTTAATAATTCAAAGCCCTTTGCCCTTGCCCCTACTTGGTCGCTGGCTTGCAAACAAACTGACTGTATTACTGCGGGGATGTTGAAACTGCTTGACCCCAAGTTTGTATTGACACCCAGTAAACACGAAAAATTTGTATGACTTTATGCAATGTTAGACCAACGTCGAAGACGTTGGGACGACGTTGTATAAATTGTATACAAATGTCTTGTGGTTGCTGAGCAGGAGGACTTTCTCTCAAACATTGTACATTTATTCAATGTTGGTTCAATGTACGGCCAGCGTCGCAGACGTTGGCCTAGCATTAAAGCAGCATTGGATCAATGTCTCGTTTAAGTTGTATCTTGTAATCAGTTCAGTGGCTATAATAATGCCGTCAATCTGTACTCAATAGGCTACTGCTGGCCTACACTTGACCGTCCCAGGCATGTGCATTTTGCAGTTGACTGCTTCTTTCTTAAGGTTAGACATTACATATTTCATTTTTCGTAGGTGCACTTGAACATCTGTTGGTTGGTCTTTAGAAATGAGATACACAGACATTAATTAGTTTATTGAGTGTCATAATAGTTGGGCGCCAGTAGTGCTACATCATCTGCATAAGCAAACGCACTCATAAAAATATCTCTGACATAACATCCTAACTTTGATTGACACAAACGTTTCAAACAATTTATCTATGTACATTGTAAATAATATTGGTGATATCACTCCACCTTGTTTAACAACATTGCCGGTGACAAAAGGTTTCCAAAAATGGTTACCCCTTTTGACTCGTACTTGCTGATTTTTAATAATAGCTGCAATAAGTCTTGCAATTGAAGGACATATATCTCGTTCTATTAAACATTTGAACATTTTTACAAATTGAATTCTATCAAAATCTTCTGAGGCATCTATTAATAACAAATATACAGGTCTACCACTATTAGTGTAATGTTGAATAGTTTCTTGCATTGAAAAAGTGTTTTTCTTTGAAACCGAATTGCATATCAGAAGTTTGTAGGGCCTTTTCATAACGTTTCAGGATCACCCAATCTAAAACTTAGCCCAGGACACTACTCAGTGCAATTCCTCTGTAGGCCTAATTATCACTGTCATAACATCAAGAGACTTTTCCTGGTCTTGGGAATCGGTACAATAGTGGAAATTAACATATTATGTGGTGCATACCCATGCATAAACATTGGATTAAACAACAAAGATGTAGAAATATAAATAATTTTCCAGAAAGAATATTTAATGTGATCGCTACTGTGTCCGACGTGTCTGTCTGATTTACCGAGCTTGATATGTGTCACTGCCTAGGCGACGCCGTTAACATCTATTGTGTGCTTGTATTGGCAGGTGACCTCACGATCAGCTGATTGAGGACAACACCGCTCCTTTATTGACGTCTTTATGTCATTATGTAAGTTGAGCAATTTATTATATTTTGAAGCTAATATTTTGTTTATATCTTTTTCACTAGACAATTATCTATCATACTTGGACTAAGATTTGTTTTACCCTTTATAGTTTACGTATTTCTGACCAGAAATCTTGAGTGCGTTTTTCAAGAAGGGCATTAGCTGCCTTAGTATTTTTGAAAATCTCTATATTATTCTCGGCTTTTCGTTCGTCTCCTTAATTCCGCTACAACTCCTTTACAAGGAAAACCACATTGTTTCCATATATCGTGCCAAAAGATTGACTTTTGTCTCTGTTCAACTCATGCCACCCAGGAATACCGGCTGGCGAATGCGTCTGTCTTTGACACGGAATGACTATGTGACTGGCCTCAAGACAGGCATTTATAATATTGTCATGTGAATTTTCAATTTCAATCATTATTGCATAACATATCATTACAGTTAATTAAATCTTTAGACATATTAATGTTACTGAGAAAACCATCTAAGTTACGTCTAAATGCGTTAATATCGCTAGTAATATAATATATTGCTTTCAATATGTTGCTTTGATGAACTTGTTTTAGATGTGAACCACAGAGGTTTAATGAAGCAAAGACTGAAACATTAACCCACTCTTCTTTTAAGGTTGGGTCAGCATCGTACGTGGTCAACATTGAAACAACAGTAGTCTAAGTGTGCAGTGTTGACTAGATTGTGAATGAGAGGTATTTGGTACTATTTACAATACGATGCTTGTCAGTACATGAGTAGGCCTAAAACAAAAAAATGGGGTAATTTTGTAGCATCAAAAAAGGCAGTGAGGTGCCCATCAAAGGAGAAGAAAACTAATTGATGGGATTGTATTATATAGAGCATAAAAATGTCATTGGCTGCACTGGGAAATAATTTTTCACTTCAAAAACGTCACTTTAAAAAATGTTGCAAAATTTGACTTATATACTCCGTTACCAAATCGAAACCATTTCAAAATTGATGTTACTTTGTTTAGCTTCACATTACATATCCTTATTGAAATATAACACTAAACAAACATTTCTTAAAACTAAAATATGAGAAAAAAAAAATTGATGGGATACACAAAAATTCTTAGTTCCACGCACTCCGTTACCAAACAGTTTTTTCCATATCTGTATCTAGCTATTTTATTTGAGCTTAAAACGAAGTATATATTCTTATTTCAGATCAAACTATCACAATTTTTAAATTAAAAGTAGTAATTAACATTATCATAAGTGTATTAGTATTTGTTTATTATACAGATCTGTGTTCCAATACTAATATTTAACAATATGCATGATGCGAGATAGAAAGTTGTATAAAACAATAACATATTTGAAATTATAATAATATTGTAACAATAGGGCCTACGCATATCTTCATATTATAGTTGTTAGCTATACATGGATACATAAACACAGGACATCCTTCACATACAATGTGAAGGATGTCCTGCTTCTTATGTTGGGACAACGTCTGGCAGAACATCGCACCCCCAGCTGCACCACATCTTCAGTGATATTACATGCACAGTCCATACACCACACTGTGGACTGGAACAGTGTCCAAATTCTGGATGAATCTGACAATTGGTTTGAGCGAGGAATAAGCGAGGCCATTCAGATATTCAGGAAGAGCAGCCTCAATCGCGATAGCGGACGCTACAACTTGCCAGGGATCTACAACCACCTCCTGAAATCCCAGCCGCCACGACCAATTCTCCAGTTCCCACCAGGTGGCCCTAACCTCGACTAGTGACGTCAGAGTGACCAAGAGTGGAGTCTCTGTTCGAAAGCTCTCGTAAGTACGCTTTCAAATATAACGTTGTGAGTAAAGTTAAAAGATACTGATAACAGAAACATTTTCCATGATTTATCTACAAAGTGAAGAAGATTTGTTGAATTTAAAGGGACAGGGCCAGGCTAAAATCATCAAAAAATCGATGATTTCATTTTGGCTTCTTAATATGACCATATGATGTAAACATGTCCATAGACTAAAAATTAGAAATCAGGAATTTCCTCTTTATATCTAGCCTAACTTGTGAATGCGCAGCACACAAATTTAAAAGATTTGCAGTTCTAGTCGTGTTGTATTATGCCAGTATGGCCATCTGGTGACTCGGACTGTAATAACACTATGGCCACCTGGTGAATGATAATGAACTGTTGACCTGATGTGAGGTCATATCGGAAGCTTCTTTCCGGACGCGTGACTGGCATGAATGGACGCCCAGATTATGATGGCTAAATACTAATATGTTAATCTGTTTACATCTGCTTAATAAAGCTTTAAACATGATCAGTTTTGGTTCAGATTTACCGAATAACATAACATGGTGGCAGCGGTAAAGTTTTGGAGTGAAACTACAGGTCAGTTCAGCCATAAAGACTAGACTAACAAATCTTCAAGTGAAGAAATCATCGCTCGTTCAGTTGGCGAGTCAGAATTTTGTTACACTGTCACGCAGTTGTGTTCAGTAAAAGTCGGCATGGCCAAGTTTCAACCTCCCGAAAAATTTAATTTTTCAAAACCTGAAGAATGGGCTACTTGGATTCAGCGATTTAAATGGTATCGCTCAGCAACCAAGCTTCACAAAGAAGATGGAGACGTCCAAGTGGATGCACTTCTATACGCGATGGGTCCGGAAACAGAAGTCATCATAAAAACCTTGACAGTGAAAGCTGATGATGGTACAGTCCATAATATTACTGCAGCGGAGTTAAAGAAGTTTAATGTTGTTGTCAGTTCATTCAACGCTTACTTTGTTCCAAAAATAAACCATCTGCAGTACAGAATAGAATTTAGTCGACGATCCCAGCTGCATGGTGAGACTATTGAAACTTATGTTAGATCTTTATATGAAATTGCTGATAACTGTGATTTTCATTGCATGGATGAAATGATACGCGATCGTCTGATGACCAGTGTACGAGACAGAGTCTACGAGGTAGTAATACTCAATTTAAATTGATTCAGGAGCCGACGTGACAGTTATCACACGTCATACTTACCAGTCGATAGCTAAACCAACTCCGTTGAAGTCTACTAATAGCATTTTACGCAGCATGTCCAGTAAAGTGCAGTGTGATGGTAAGTTTGATACCACAGTGAAATTAAATGGACAAGACTATGCACTTACCGTGTATGTTGTTTCCAGTGGAACCAATCTGCTAAGCAGATCAGCATGTAAGGAAATGAAAATTCTTCAATATAACGAAGTAGGCCTAAATCAATTAAATGTTGATCCGAACATTTTCAGTGAAGCCGGTATTATTAAAACCGACCCAATTACGATAAAATTGATGGACAGTGCAGTACCCTATAATGTGCCTGTTGCCAGACGAGTACCTCTACCTATGGTTGATTTAGTGGACGAAGAATTGAAACGTATGGAAAAGAATGGTGTTATTCAGAAAATAACCAAGCCTACTGATTGGTGCTCGCCGATGGTTGCGACTATGAAAAAGACAGGTAAAGTACGCATATGCGTAGATCTGAAGCAACTTAACAAGTCCGTTAAACGAGAAAAGTACATGCTTCCTACTGTGACTGATATCATTGGAAAGCTAAGCGGATCAGTTAAATTCTCTTCGCTTGATGCCTCTGGCGGATATTGGCAGGTGCCCTTAGCCACAGAAAGACCAGGGTGGCGTTTCACTAAGGGATCTTTAAGGCTAAAATGATCTTTAAAACGCCAAATCCTCCTTAAATAAAGATTTATCCTCAATTAAAGATTTGGCTGTTTCACGAACGATCATTAAGGAGTGATCCCTAAGTTACCCGTTTCACTAAATATCTTTAAGGTGAAATCTTTAATTATAAAGACGAGTTTTAAAGAGTGGTCAGGGGCACTCTTTAAACAGTTAAAGACGATCTTTAACATATGTTCATTCATTAATTTGAGCAAACGACAGCGCATCAATGATCAAAATTGTAGGCCTAATCAGATGTTATATTTTTTCTTGAATTAATTATTCGTTTTACTCATAGTTTCGCTGATTATCTTCAACATTGATGTACGCTACTCTATGACTACTGTTTATACCTTCTCAACATTACAATAAATGTCTATAGCGACCTAGAATACTTGATTCTAACCTAACCTAAACAAAGCATTGGCTATGTGGCGATGGCTGGTAGATATATAGGTCTAGTATAGGCCTACACATTGTACAAGTTCCGTGTGTGTACAATACTGTGTAGTCTAAGCCTACATGGTGGGGTATCTACTGGTAGGCCTATGTGAAATATATTAGTATAGAGGCAGGCGACATGCTTGGTTGCCTTTCTCCCAGAGGCTATACAATATAGTCCTATATAGGCAAATTACATTATAGGGGTGGCACGTTGTAAAATTAAGCTAATATAACCTAGGCCTATAATTAAATCTATAAATTCACCAGGTAGGCGTCAATATCTTCATGTTTACCAATAGGCCTACCCTGTGCTCTTGTCCTGCCACGCTCTGACGCACAGTCTAACGAGATTGATATAAATTTACTGTTATTCAACTTGATCTAAATATAATTAAGCCTAGAGTGTTGACATTACATTATTTATTATTATATTTTATATATCCTTAAATCATTATCTAAAAACTTGACTGACTTAATTACAATTATAAACAAAGAACCTAGACAGGCCTACCGGTAGTGGCTCACTATTCTAGGGTAGACTACACGTGCTCCGCTGAATGTTTACAAAACAATGATGTCATCCAGCTGTCGGCAGATTGGTCAAAAACAACGGATGTTGTGGTGTATCATGCGATATGATGATCTTGCATAAATTATTTGGCACTTGGCGATAAAGATTAAGATATAAGGTAAAGATCGCGTTAGTGAAACGATCAGACAGAAAGATCTTTAGAACACTGGATGATCTTTAGTCTAAGGATATTCTTGCCTAAAGATCAGTGAATGTTAGTGAAATGGCCCCCAGGAGCTCACAACATTCATCACTCCCAGGGGTTGCTACTGCTTCAAGAGATTGCCATATGGTATAACGAGTGCTAGTGAAATTTTACAGCGCAAAATGTGTGAAATTCTAGAAGGGATTGACTGCATTGAAATATATCAAGATGATATAATCATACACGGCAGGACGGATGATGAACATGACAGAACATTAAAATTAGCACTAGCAGCCTTAAAGAAAGCCGGTGTGAAATTAAATCAAAGCAAATGCTTAATAGGTGTTCGGGAAATGAATTTCTTGGGACATCATATAAGTCAAGACGGCGTACTACCTGATGCTAATAAGGTGAAGGCTATTTTTGAAATGAAGGCGCCAAGCAACGTACCAAGTCTCAGAAGATTTCTTGGTATGGTCAATTTTCTGGGTCAGTATCTTCCGAACTTAGCCACGGTCCTCAAGCCACTAAACGACTTATTAAGAAAAGATTCTGTGTGGTCGTGGGAGTCTCAGCAACAGCAAGCTTTCTCAGAAGCTAAACGGCTAGTAACCGAGAGCCCGTGTCTGGCTTATTATGATCAAAAACTCCCTACAGTTGTTAGCGCTGATGCCAGCAGTTACGGCATCGGAGGTGTGTTAATGCAAGATCACACCGGCTGGCTAAGGCCTGTAGCCTACTGTTCTCGCACATTGAGTCCCGCTGAAGTTCTCTATGCTCAAATTGAAAAGGAGATTTTAGCCAGTGTTTGGACTTGTGAAAAATTTGCTACATTTATATCTGGTCTGAAATCATTCAAACTTCTCAAAGATCATAAACCTAATGTACCACTCATGAGCACTAGAGACTTAAACATGGTGCCGATAAGATGTCAACGGTTATTGATGCGAATGCTACGATTCAACCCTGAACCTGAATATAGACCAGGTCGTGATCTCGTGGTAGCAGATGCCCTATCACGTCAGACGATAACTCCTACTACAAATAAATCACAGCTGGATGATGACGTCACAGCATAAGTGGATTCAGTTGTTCAAGGGTGGCCAGCATCACAGACTAAATTGGACAAAATACGTGAAGCCACTAAGAGTGATCCTCAGCTGCAGTTAGCAATGAATTATACTCTTGTCGGCTGGCCGAGTTACATGAAAAATGTTCCGCGTGAACTACGAGATATGTTTGAAGATCGTGCCCACTTTTCAATAGTGGATGGACTGCTTACATATGATGATCGCATTGTTATTCCACAAAGTATGCATGGTGAAATAATGGATCGAATTCATGATGGACATCCTGGTATCGTGAAAGGTAGAGAACGTGCAAAGCAGTCTGTGTGGTGGAAAGGAATTAGTGGAGAAATTGCTGAGAAAGTTGAGCAATGCACTTTTTGTCAGGTCAAAAAGGCTGCTCAGTTCAAAGAGCCTTTAGTGCCTACCCCCTTTCCTGATAGAGTGTGGGAACATATAGGCACAGACTTATGTGAATATGACAAGAAACAATATTTGGTAGTCGTGGACTACCACTCGCGCTATATTGAAGTAATATACCTCACTAAGACTACTGCTAGTTGTGTCATCAATCGATTCAAATGCCTGTTCGCCCGTTGGGGAATTGTGAGCATGTTAACTACAGATAATGGCCCACAGTTCTCCTGTGCGGAGTTTGCTGAATTTTCTAAAGAATATGGATTTAACCACCGTACCAGTAGTCCTGGCTGTCCTCAGTCAAATGGAGAAGCTGAGAGGGCAGTTCGCACAGCAAAATCAATTTTGAGTCAGGACGATCAATTTCTGGCTCTGGGCACTTATAGAGATACTCCCATAGCTACCACTGGGAAATCGCCTAATGCACTCATGTTAGGTCGTCAAGTGCAAACTAGATTGCCGTGCCTTGAGAAAAAACATATAATCAAGTCTCCCATAAAGAAAGGGGTGAAAGCCTGTGACCGCAAAGCGAAACAGAAGTATAAACATTATTATGATAAGCGTAATAATGTTAAACAATTACCGAAATTAAAACCCGGTGATCCTGTTCGTATCAGAACAGATGGTGATAAAAATTGTAAAATGACAGGAGTAGTTGATAGTGCAGGATCTCAGGTCTCACATGGTGCAAACTGAAAAAGGAAATACGCTAAGACGTAATCGCAGACACCTTCAGGCAGTTCCCCAGAACAACCCCCCACCTACTATGCCTGATAACAGTGCAGCTTTGATTGACACTAGTGCTATAGCTCCATCACCAGCTATATCACCAGATACACTAAAGACTAATAATAGTGATATATCCAGCAAACAAGCTACTACTACTATAGCAGTTGATCTTAATAGTACGCCTGTGTCCAGACCTAAGCGTGCTTATAAACCTGTGAGACGTTTGATTACAGAGTCATAATTTTAAAGTAGTGAGTCATACGCCTTTATGGGACATAATAATGCCCGGCTTTGACTCCGTAGTACATGCTGTGCTACTAGCTTTTTGTTTTTGTAATATGAGAAAGATATCACATTCCTAGACTTATTGTTTTAATAACTTGTCTTATTTATTTTTATACTACAGATAGTATTAAGTAAGTTTGTGATATTTGGTTAAATTGAATTACTTGTTCTTTTTAGAGCTCCTAGAAAGGGAGATGTTGTATTATGCCAGTATGGCCATCTGGTGACTCGGACTGTAATAACACTATGGCCACCTGGTGAATGATAATGAACTGTTGACCTGATGTGAGGTCATATCGGAAGCTTCTTTCCGGACGCGTGACTGGCATGAATGGACGCCCAGATTAAGATGGCTAAATACTAATATGTTAATCTGTTTACATCTGCTTAATAAAGCTTTAAACATGATCAGTTTTGGTTCAGATTTACCGAATAACATAACATGGTGGCAGCGGTAAAGTTTTGGAGTGAAACTACAGGTCAGTTCAGCCATAAAGACTAGACTAACAAATCTTCAAGTGAAGAAATCATCGCTCGTTCAGTTGGCGAGTCAGAATTTTGTTACACTGTCACGCAGTTGTGTTCTGTAAAAGTCGGCATGGCCAAGTTTCAACCTCCCGAAAAATTTAATTTTTCAAAACCTGAAGAATGGGCTACTTGGATTCAGCGATTTAAATGGTATCGCTCAGCAACCAAGCTTCACAAAGAAGATGGAGACGTCCAAGTGGATGCACTTCTATACGCGATGGGTCCGGAAACAGAAGTCATCATAAAAACCTTGACAGTGAAAGCTGATGATGGTACAGTCCATAATATTACTGCAGCGGAGTTAAAGAAGTTTAATGTTGTTGTCAGTTCATTCAACGCTTACTTTGTTCCAAAAATAAACCATCTGCAGTACAGAATAGAATTTAGTCGACGATCCCAGCTGCATGGTGAGACTATTGAAACTTATGTTAGATCTTTATATGAAATTGCTGATAACTGTGATTTTCATTGCATGGATGAAATGATACGCGATCGTCTGATGACCAGTGTACGAGACAGAGTCTACGAGGTAGTAATACTCAATTTAAATTGATTCAGGAGCCGACGTGACAGTTATCACACGTCATACTTACCAGTCGATAGCTAAACCAACTCCGTTGAAGTCTACTAATAGCATTTTACGCAGCATGTCCAGTAAAGTGCAGTGTGATGGTAAGTTTGATACCACAGTGAAATTAAATGGACAAGACTATGCACTTACCGTGTATGTTGTTTCCAGTGGAACCAATCTGCTAAGCAGATCAGCATGTAAGGAAATGAAAATTCTTCAATATAACGAAGTAGGCCTAAATCAATTAAATGTTGATCCGAACATTTTCAGTGAAGCCGGTATTATTAAAACCGACCCAATTACGATAAAATTGATGGACAGTGCAGTACCCTATAATGTGCCTGTTGCCAGACGAGTACCTCTACCTATGGTTGATTTAGTGGACGAAGAATTGAAACGTATGGAAAAGAATGGTGTTATTCAGAAAATAACCAAGCCTACTGATTGGTGCTCGCCGATGGTTGCGACTATGAAAAAGACAGGTAAAGTACGCATATGCGTAGATCTGAAGCAACTTAACAAGTCCGTTAAACGAGAAAAGTACATGCTTCCTACTGTGACTGATATCATTGGAAAGCTAAGCGGATCAGTTAAATTCTCTTCGCTTGATGCCTCTGGCGGATATTGGCAGGTGCCCTTAGCCACAGAAAGACCAGGGTGGCGTTTCACTAAGGGATCTTTAAGGCTAAAATGATCTTTAAAACGCCAAATCCTCCTTAAATAAAGATTTATCCTCAATTAAAGATTTGGCTGTTTCACGAACGATCATTAAGGAGTGATCCCTAAGTTACCCGTTTCACTAAATATCTTTAAGGTGAAATCTTTAATTATAAAGACGAGTTTTAAAGAGTGGTCAGGGGCACTCTTTAAACAGTTAAAGACGATCTTTAACATATGTTTATTCATTAATTTGAGCAAACGACAGCGCATCAATGATCAAAATTGTAGGCCTAATCAGATGTTATATTTTTTCTTGAATTAATTATTCGTTTTACTCATAGTTTCGCTGATTATCTTCAACATTGATGTACGCTACTCTATGACTACTGTTTATACCTTCTCAACATTACAATAAATGTCTATAGCGACCTAGAATACTTGATTCTAACCCAACCTAAACAAAGCATTGGCTATGTGGCGATGGCTGGTAGATATATAGGTCTAGTATAGGCCTACACATTGTACAAGTTCCGTGTGTGTACAATACTGTGTAGTCTAAGCCTACATGGTGGGGTATCTACTGGTAGGCCTATGTGAAATATATTAGTATAGAGGCAGGCGACATGCTTGGTTGCCTTTCTCCCAGAGGCTATACAATATAGTCCTATATAGGCAAATTACATTATAGGGGTGGCACGTTGTAAAATTAAGCTAATATAACCTAGGCCTATAATTAAATCTATAAATTCACCAGGTAGGCGTCAATATCTTCATGTTTACCAATAGGCCTACCCTGTGCTCTTGTCCTGCCACGCTCTGACGCACAGTCTAACGAGATTGATATAAATTTACTGTTATTCAACTTGATCTAAATATAATTAAGCCTAGAGTGTTGACATTACATTATTTATTATTATATTTTATATATCCTTAAATCATTATCTAAAAACTTGACTGACTTAATTACAATTATAAACAAAGAACCTAGACAGGCCTACCGGTAGTGGCTCACTATTCTAGGGTAGACTACACGTGCTCCGCTGAATGTTTACAAAACAATGATGTCATCCAGCTGTCGGCAGATTGGTCAAAAACAACGGATGTTGTGGTGTATCATGCGATATGATGATCTTGCATAAATTATTTGGCACTTGGCGATAAAGATTAAGATATAAGGTAAAGATCGCGTTAGTGAAACGATCAGACAGAAAGATCTTTAGAACACTGGATGATCTTTAGTCTAAGGATATTCTTGCCTAAAGATCAGTGAATGTTAGTGAAATGGCCCCCAGGAGCTCACAACATTCATCACTCCCAGGGGTTGCTACTGCTTCAAGAGATTGCCATATGGTATAACGAGTGCTAGTGAAATTTTACAGCGCAAAATGTGTGAAATTCTAGAAGGGATTGACTGCATTGAAATATATCAAGATGATATAATCATACACGGCAGGACGGATGATGAACATGACAGAACATTAAAATTAGCACTAGCAGCCTTAAAGAAAGCCGGTGTGAAATTAAATCAAAGCAAATGCTTAATAGGTGTTCGGGAAATGAATTTCTTGGGACATCATATAAGTCAAGACGGCGTACTACCTGATGCTAATAAGGTGAAAGCTATTTTTGAAATGAAGGCGCCAAGCAACGTACCAAGTCTCAGAAGATTTCTTGGTATGGTCAATTTTCTGGGTCAGTATCTTCCGAACTTAGCCACGGTCCTCAAGCCACTAAACGACTTATTAAGAAAAGATTCTGTGTGGTCGTGGGAGTCTCAGCAACAGCAAGCTTTCTCAGAAGCTAAACGGCTAGTAACCGAGAGCCCGTGTCTGGCTTATTATGATCAAAAACTCCCTACAGTTGTTAGCGCTGATGCCAGCAGTTACGGCATCGGAGGTGTGTTAATGCAAGATCATAACGGCTAGCTAAGGCCTGTAGCCTACTGTTCTCGCACATTGAGTCCCGCTGAAGTTCGCTATGCTCAAATTGAAAAGGAGATTTTAGCCAGTGTTTGGACTTGTGAAAAATTTGCTACATTTATAGTTGGTCTGAAATCATTCAAACTTCTCACAGATCATAAACCTAATGTACCACTCATGAGCACTAGAGACTTAAACATGGTGCCGATAAGATGTCAACGGTTATTGATGCGAATGCTACGATTCAACCCTGAACCTGAATATAGACCAGGTCGTGATCTCGTGGTAGCAGATG
This sequence comes from Flabesymbios commensalis, assembly GCA_964017125.1. NCBI lineage: Eukaryota > Metazoa > Annelida > Polychaeta > Terebellida > Flabelligeridae > Flabesymbios > Flabesymbios commensalis. Next base: position 64,841,531 of record OZ024918.1, read on the forward strand.
CCCTATCACGTCAGCCGATAACTCCTACTACAAATAAATCACAGCTGGATGATGACGTCACAGCATAAGTGGATTCAGTTGTTCAAGGGTGGCCAGCATCACAGACTAAATTGGACAAAATACGTGAAGCCACTAAGAGTGATCCTCAGCTGCAGTTAGCAATGAATTATACTCTTGTCGGCTGGCCGAGTTACATGAAAAATGTTCCGCGTGAACTACGAGATATGTTTGAAGATCGTGCCCACTTTTCAATAGTGGATGGACTGCTTACATATGATGATCGCATTGTTATTCCACAAAGTATGCATGGTGAAATAATGGATCGAATTCATGATGGACATCCTGGTATCGTGAAAGGTAGAGAACGTGCAAAGCAGTCTGTGTGGTGGAAAGGAATTAGTGGAGAAATTGCTGAGAAAGTTGAGCAATGCACTTTTTGTCAGGTCAAAAAGGCTGCTCAGTTCAAAGAGCCTTTAGTGCCTACCCCCTTTCCTGATAGAGTGTGGGAACATATAGGCACAGACTTATGTGAATATGACAAGAAACAATATTTGGTAGTCGTGGACTACCACTCGCGCTATATTGAAGTAATATACCTCACTAAGACTACTGCTAGTTGTGTCATCAATCGATTCAAATGCCTGTTCGCCCGTTGGGGAATTGTGAGCATGTTAACTACAGATAATGGCCCACAGTTCTCCTGTGCGGAATTTGCTGAATTTTCTAAAGAATATGGATTAAACCACCGTACCAGTAGTCCTGGCTGTCCTCAGTCAAATGGAGAAGCTGAGAGGGCAGTTCGCACAGCAAAATCAATTTTGAGTCAGGACGATCAATTTCTGGCTCTGGGCACATATAGAGATACTCCCATAGCTACCACTGGGAAATCGCCTAATGCACTCATGTTAGGTCGTCAAGTGCAAACTAGATTGCCGTGCCTTGAGAAAAAACATGTAATCAAGTCTCCCATAAAGAAAGGGGTGAAAGCCTGTGACCGCAAAGCGAAACAGAAGTATAAACATTATTATGATAAGCGTAATAATGTTAAACAATTACCGAAATTAAAACCCGGTGATCCTGTTCGTATCAGAACAGATGGTGATAAAAATTGGAAAATGACAGGAGTAGTTGATAGTGCAGGATCTCAGGTCTCACATGGTGCAAACTGAAAAAGGAAATACGCTAAGACGTAATCGCAGACACCTTCAGGCAGTTCCCCAGAACAACCCCCCACCTACTATGCCTGATAACAGTGCAGCTTTGATTGACACTAGTGCTATAGCTCCATCACCAGCTATATCACCAGATACACTAAAGACTAATAATAGTGATATATCCAGCAAACAAGCTACTACTACTATAGCAGTTGATCTTAATAGTACGCCTGTGTCCAGACCTAAGCGTGCTTATAAACCTGTGAGACGTTTGATTACAGAGTCATAATTTTAAAGTAGTGAGTCATACGCCTTTATGGGACATAATAATGCCCGGCTTTGACTCCGTAGTACATGCTGTGCTACTAGCTTTTTGTTTTTGTAATATGAGAAAGATATCACATTCCTAGACTTGTATTAAGTAAGTTTGTGATATTTGGTTAAACTGAATTACTTGTTCTTTTTAGAGCTCCTAGAAAGGGAGATGTTGTATTATGCCAGTATGGCCATCTGGTGACTCGGACTGTAATAACACTATGGCCACCTGGTGAATGATAATGAACTGTTGACCTGATGTGAGGTCATATCGGAAGCTTCTTTCCGGACGCGTGACTGGCATGAATGGACGCCCAGATTAAGATGGCTAAATACTAATATGTTAATCTGTTTACATCTGCTTAATAAAGCTTTAAACATGATCAGTTTTGGTTCAGATTTACCGAATAACATAACATGGTGGCAGCGGTAAAGTTTTGGAGTGAAACTACAGGTCAGTTCAGCCATAAAGACTAGACTAACAAATCTTCAAGTGAAGAAATCATCGCTCGTTCAGTTGGCGAGTCAGAATTTTGTTACACTGTCACGCAGTTGTGTTCTGTAAAAGTCGGCATGGCCAAGTTTCAACCTCCCGAAAAATTTAATTTTTCAAAACCTGAAGAATGGGCTACTTGGATTCAGCGATTTAAATGGTATCGCTCAGCAACCAAGCTTCACAAAGAAGATGGAGACGTCCAAGTGGATGCACTTCTATACGCGATGGGTCCGGAAACAGAAGTCATCATAAAAACCTTGACAGTGAAAGCTGATGATGGTACAGTCCATAATATTACTGCAGCGGAGTTAAAGAAGTTTAATGTTGTTGTCAGTTCATTCAACGCTTACTTTGTTCCAAAAATAAACCATCTGCAGTACAGAATAGAATTTAGTCGACGATCCCAGCTGCATGGTGAGACTATTGAAACTTATGTTAGATCTTTATATGAAATTGCTGATAACTGTGATTTTCATTGCATGGATGAAATGATACGCGATCGTCTGATGACCAGTGTACGAGACAGAGTCTACGAGGTAGTAATACTCAATTTAAATTGATTCAGGAGCCGACGTGACAGTTATCACACGTCATACTTACCAGTCGATAGCTAAACCAACTCCGTTGAAGTCTACTAATAGCATTTTACGCAGCATGTCCAGTAAAGTGCAGTGTGATGGTAAGTTTGATACCACAGTGAAATTAAATGGACAAGACTATGCACTTACCGTGTATGTTGTTTCCAGTGGAACCAATCTGCTAAGCAGATCAGCATGTAAGGAAATGAAAATTCTTCAATATAACGAAGTAGGCCTAAATCAATTAAATGTTGATCCGAACATTTTCAGTGAAGCCGGTATTATTAAAACCGACCCAATTACGATAAAATTGATGGACAGTGCAGTACCCTATAATGTGCCTGTTGCCAGACGAGTACCTCTACCTATGGTTGATTTAGTGGACGAAGAATTGAAACGTATGGAAAAGAATGGTGTTATTCAGAAAATAACCAAGCCTACTGATTGGTGCTCGCCGATGGTTGCGACTATGAAAAAGACAGGTAAAGTACGCATATGCGTAGATCTGAAGCAACTTAACAAGTCCGTTAAACGAGAAAAGTACATGCTTCCTACTGTGACTGATATCATTGGAAAGCTAAGCGGATCAGTTAAATTCTCTTCGCTTGATGCCTCTGGCGGATATTGGCAGGTGCCCTTAGCCACAGAAAGACCAGGGTGGCGTTTCACTAAGGGATCTTTAAGGCTAAAATGATCTTTAAAACGCCAAATCCTCCTTAAATAAAGATTTATCCTCAATTAAAGATTTGGCTGTTTCACGAACGATCATTAAGGAGTGATCCCTAAGTTACCCGTTTCACTAAATATCTTTAAGGTGAAATCTTTAATTATAAAGACGAGTTTTAAAGAGTGGTCAGGGGCACTCTTTAAACAGTTAAAGACGATCTTTAACATATGTTTATTCATTAATTTGAGCAAACGACAGCGCATCAATGATCAAAATTGTAGGCCTAATCAGATGTTATATTTTTTCTTGAATTAATTATTCGTTTTACTCATAGTTTCGCTGATTATCTTCAACATTGATGTACGCTACTCTATGACTACTGTTTATACCTTCTCAACATTACAATAAATGTCTATAGCGACCTAGAATACTTGATTCTAACCCAACCTAAACAAAGCATTGGCTATGTGGCGATGGCTGGTAGATATATAGGTCTAGTATAGGCCTACACATTGTACAAGTTCCGTGTGTGTACAATACTGTGTAGTCTAAGCCTACATGGTGGGGTATCTACTGGTAGGCCTATGTGAAATATATTAGTATAGAGGCAGGCGACATGCTTGGTTGCCTTTCTCCCAGAGGCTATACAATATAGTCCTATATAGGCAAATTACATTATAGGGGTGGCACGTTGTAAAATTAAGCTAATATAACCTAGGCCTATAATTAAATCTATAAATTCACCAGGTAGGCGTCAATATCTTCATGTTTACCAATAGGCCTACCCTGTGCTCTTGTCCTGCCACGCTCTGACGCACAGTCTAACGAGATTGATATAAATTTACTGTTATTCAACTTGATCTAAATATAATTAAGCCTAGAGTGTTGACATTACATTATTTATTATTATATTTTATATATCCTTAAATCATTATCTAAAAACTTGACTGACTTAATTACAATTATAAACAAAGAACCTAGACAGGCCTACCGGTAGTGGCTCACTATTCTAGGGTAGACTACACGTGCTCCGCTGAATGTTTACAAAACAATGATGTCATCCAGCTGTCGGCAGATTGGTCAAAAACAACGGATGTTGTGGTGTATCATGCGATATGATGATCTTGCATAAATTATTTGGCACTTGGCGATAAAGATTAAGATATAAGGTAAAGATCGCGTTAGTGAAACGATCAGACAGAAAGATCTTTAGAACACTGGATGATCTTTAGTCTAAGGATATGCTTGCCTAAAGATCAGTGAATGTTAGTGAAATGGCCCCCAGGAGCTCACAACATTCATCACTCCCAGGGGTTGCTACTGCTTCAAGAGATTGCCATATGGTATAACGAGTGCTAGTGAAATTTTACAGCGCAAAATGTGTGAAATTCTAGAAGGGATTGACTGCATTGAAATATATCAAGATGATATAATCATACACGGCAGGACGGATGATGAACATGACAGAACATTAAAATTAGCACTAGCAGCCTTAAAGAAAGCCGGTGTGAAATTAAATCAAAGCAAATGCTTAATAGGTGTTCGGGAAATGAATTTCTTGGGACATCATATAAGTCAAGACGGCGTACTACCTGATGCTAATAAGGTGAAAGCTATTTTTGAAATGAAGGCGCCAAGCAACGTACCAAGTCTCAGAAGATTTCTTGGTATGGTCAATTTTCTGGGTCAGTATCTTCCGAACTTAGCCACGGTCCTCAAGCCATTAAACGACTTATTAAGAAAAGATTCTGTGTGGTCGTGGGAGTCTCAGCAACAGCAAGCTTTCTCAGAAGCTAAACGGCTAGTAACCGAGAGCCCGTGTCTGGCTTATTATGATCAAAAACTCCCTACAGTTGTTAGCGCTGATGCCAGCAGTTACGGCATCGGAGGTGTGTTAATGCAAGATCATAACGGCTGGCTAAGGCCTGTAGCCTACTGTTCTCGCACATTGAGTCCCGCTGAAGTTCTCTATGCTCAAATTGAAAAGGAGATTTTAGCCAGTGTTTGGACTTGTGAAAAATTTGCTACATTTATATCTGGTCTGAAATCATTCAAACTTCTCAAAGATCATAAACCTAATGTACCACTCATGAGCACTAGAGACTTAAACATGGTGCCGATAAGATGTCAACGGTTATTGATGCGAATGCTACGATTCAACCCTGAACCTGAATATAGACCAGGTCGTGATCTCGTGGTAGCAGATGCCCTATCACGTCAGCCGATAACTCCTACTACAAATAAATCACAGCTGGATGATGACGTCACAGCATAAGTGGATTCAGTTGTTCAAGGGTGGCCAGCATCACAGACTAAATTGGACAAAATACGTGAAGCCACTAAGAGTGATCCTCAGCTGCAGTTAGCAATGAATTATACTCTTGTCGGCTGGCCGAGTTACATGAAAAATGTTCCGCGTGAACTACGAGATATGTTTGAAGATCGTGCCCACTTTTCAATAGTGGATGGACTGCTTACATATGATGATCGCATTGTTATTCCACAAAGTATGCATGGTGAAATAATGGATCGAATTCATGATGGACATCCTGGTATCGTGAAAGGTAGAGAACGTGCAAAGCAGTCTGTGTGGTGGAAAGGAATTAGTGGAGAAATTGCTGAGAAAGTTGAGCAATGCACTTTTTGTCAGGTCAAAAAGGCTGCTCAGTTCAAAGAGCCTTTAGTGCCTACCCCCTTTCCTGATAGAGTGTGGGAACATATAGGCACAGACTTATGTGAATATGACAAGAAACAATATTTGGTAGTCGTGGACTACCACTCGCGCTATATTGAAGTAATATACCTCACTAAGACTACTGCTAGTTGTGTCATCAATCGATTCAAATGCCTGTTCGCCCGTTGGGGAATTGTGAGCATGTTAACTACAGATAATGGCCCACAGTTCTCCTGTGCGGAGTTTGCTGAATTTTCTAAAGAATATGGATTTAACCACCGTACCAGTAGTCCTGGCTGTCCTCAGTCAAATGGAGAAGCTGAGAGGGCAGTTCGCACAGCAAAATCAATTTTGAGTCAGGACGATCAATTTCTGGCTCTGGGCACTTATAGAGATACTCCCATAGCTACCACTGGGAAATCGCCTAATGCACTCATGTTAGGTCGTCAAGTGCAAACTAGATTGCCGTGCCTTGAGAAAAAACATATAATCAAGTCTCCCATAAAGAAAGGGGTGAAAGCCTGTGACCGCAAAGCGAAACAGAAGTATAAACATTATTATGATAAGCGTAATAATGTTAAACAATTACCGAAATTAAAACCCGGTGATCCTGTTCGTATCAGAACAGATGGTGATAAAAATTGTAAAATGACAGGAGTAGTTGATAGTGCAGGATCTCAGGTCTCACATGGTGCAAACTGAAAAAGGAAATACGCTAAGACGTAATCGCAGACACCTTCAGGCAGTTCCCCAGAACAACCCCCCACCTACTATGCCTGATAACAGTGCAGCTTTGATTGACACTAGTGCTATAGCTCCATCACCAGCTATATCACCAGATACACTAAAGACTAATAATAGTGATATATCCAGCAAACAAGCTACTACTACTATAGCAGTTGATCTTAATAGTACGCCTGTGTCCAGACCTAAGCGTGCTTATAAACCTGTGAGACGTTTGATTACAGAGTCATAATTTTAAAGTAGTGAGTCATACGCCTTTATGGGACATAATAATGCCCGGCTTTGACTCCGTAGTACATGCTGTGCTACTAGCTTTTTGTTTTTGTAATATGAGAAAGATATCACATTCCTAGACTTATTGTTTTAATAACTTGTCTTATTTATTTTTATACTACAGATAGTATTAAGTAAGTTTGTGATATTTGGTTAAATTGAATTACTTGTTCTTTTTAGAGCTCCTAGAAAGGGAGATGTTGTATTATGCCAGTATGGCCATCTGGTGACTCGGACTGTAATAACACTATGGCCACCTGGTGAATGATAATGAACTGTTGACCTGATGTGAGGTCATATCGGAAGCTTCTTTCCGGACGCGTGACTGGCATGAATGGACGCCCAGATTAAGATGGCTAAATACTAATATGTTAATCTGTTTACATCTGCTTAATAAAGCTTTAAACATGATCAGTTTTGGTTCAGATTTACCGAATAACATAACATGGTGGCAGCGGTAAAGTTTTGGAGTGAAACTACAGGTCAGTTCAGCCATAAAGACTAGACTAACAAATCTTCAAGTGAAGAAATCATCGCTCGTTCAGTTGGCGAGTCAGAATTTTGTTACACTGTCACGCAGTTGTGTTCTGTAAAAGTCGGCATGGCCAAGTTTCAACCTCCCGAAAAATTTAATTTTTCAAAACCTGAAGAATGGGCTACTTGGATTCAGCGATTTAAATGGTATCGCTCAGCAACCAAGCTTCACAAAGAAGATGGAGACGTCCAAGTGGATGCACTTCTATACGCGATGGGTCCGGAAACAGAAGTCATCATAAAAACCTTGACAGTGAAAGCTGATGATGGTACAGTCCATAATATTACTGCAGCGGAGTTAAAGAAGTTTAATGTTGTTGTCAGTTCATTCAACGCTTACTTTGTTCCAAAAATAAACCATCTGCAGTACAGAATAGAATTTAGTCGACGATCCCAGCTGCATGGTGAGACTATTGAAACTTATGTTAGATCTTTATATGAAATTGCTGATAACTGTGATTTTCATTGCATGGATGAAATGATACGCGATCGTCTGATGACCAGTGTACGAGACAGAGTCTACGAGGTAGTAATACTCAATTTAAATTGATTCAGGAGCCGACGTGACAGTTATCACATGTCATACTTACCAGTCGATAGCTAAACCAACTCCGTTGAAGTCTACTAATAGCATTTTACGCAGCATGTCCAGTAAAGTGCAGTGTGATGGTAAGTTTGATACCACAGTGAAATTAAATGGACAAGACTATGCACTTACCGTGTATGTTGTTTCCAGTGGAACCAATCTGCTAAGCAGATCAGCATGTAAGGAAATGAAAATTCTTCAATATAACGAAGTAGGCCTAAATCAATTAAATGTTGATCCGAACATTTTCAGTGAAGCCGGTATTATTAAAACCGACCCAATTACGATAAAATTGATGGACAGTGCAGTACCCTATAATGTGCCTGTTGCCAGACGAGTACCTCTACCTATGGTTGATTTAGTGGACGAAGAATTGAAACGTATGGAAAAGAATGGTGTTATTCAGAAAATAACCAAGCCTACTGATTGGTGCTCGCCGATGGTTGCGACTATGAAAAAGACAGGTAAAGTACGCATATGCGTAGATCTGAAGCAACTTAACAAGTCCGTTAAACGAGAAAAGTACATGCTTCCTACTGTGACTGATATCATTGGAAAGCTAAGCGGATCAGTTAAATTCTCTTCGCTTGATGCCTCTGGCGGATATTGGCAGGTGCCCTTAGCCACAGAAAGACCAGGGTGGCGTTTCACTAAGGGATCTTTAAGGCTAAAATGATCTTTAAAACGCCAAATCCTCCTTAAATAAAGATTTATCCTCAATTAAAGATTTGGCTGTTTCACGAACGATCATTAAGGAGTGATCCCTAAGTTACCCGTTTCACTAAATATCTTTAAGGTGAAATCTTTAATTATAAAGACGAGTTTTAAAGAGTGGTCAGGGGCACTCTTTAAACAGTTAAAGACGATCTTTAACATATGTTTATTCATTAATTTGAGCAAACGACAGCGCATCAATGATCAAAATTGTAGGCCTAATCAGATGTTATATTTTTTCTTGAATTAATTATTCGTTTTACTCATAGTTTCGCTGATTATCTTCAACATTGATGTACGCTACTCTATGACTACTGTTTATACCTTCTCAACATTACAATAAATGTCTATAGCGACCTAGAATACTTGATTCTAACCCAACCTAAACAAAGCATTGGCTATGTGGCGATGGCTGGTAGATATATAGGTCTAGTATAGGCCTACACATTGTACAAGTTCCGTGTGTGTACAATACTGTGTAGTCTAAGCCTACATGGTGGGGTATCTACTGGTAGGCCTATGTGAAATATATTAGTATAGAGGCAGGCGACATGCTTGGTTGCCTTTCTCCCAGAGGCTATACAATATAGTCCTATATAGGCAAATTACATTATAGGGGTGGCACGTTGTAAAATTAAGCTAATATAACCTAGGCCTATAATTAAATCTATAAATTCACCAGGTAGGCGTCAATATCTTCATGTTTACCAATAGGCCTACCCTGTGCTCTTGTCCTGCCACGCTCTGACGCACAGTCTAACGAGATTGATATAAATTTACTGTTATTCAACTTGATCTAAATATAATTAAGCCTAGAGTGTTGACATTACATTATTTATTATTATATTTTATATATCCTTAAATCATTATCTAAAAACTTGACTGACTTAATTACAATTATAAACAAAGAACCTAGACATGCCTACCGGTAGTGGCTCACTATTCTAGGGTAGACTACACGTGCTCCGCTGAATGTTTACAAAACAATGATGTCATCCAGCTGTCGGCAGATTGGTCAAAAACAACGGATGTTGTGGTGTATCATGCGATATGATGATCTTGCATAAATTATTTGGCACTTGGCGATAAAGATTAAGATATAAGGTAAAGATCGCGTTAGTGAAACGATCAGACAGAAAGATCTTTAGAACACTGGATGATCTTTAGTCTAAGGATATTCTTGCCTAAAGATCAGTGAATGTTAGTGAAATGGCCCCCAGGAGCTCACAACATTCATCACTCCCAGGGGTTGCTACTGCTTCAAGAGATTGCCATATGGTATAACGAGTGCTAGTGAAATTTTACAGCGCAAAATGTGTGAAATTCTAGAAGGGATTGACTGCATTGAAATATATCAAGATGATATAATCATACACGGCAGGACGGATGATGAACATGACAGAACATTAAAATTAGCACTAGCAGCCTTAAAGAAAGCCGGTGTGAAATTAAATCAAAGCAAATGCTTAATAGGTGTTCGGGAAATGAATTTCTTGGGACATCATATAAGTCAAGACGGCGTACTACCTGATGCTAATAAGGTGAAAGCTATTTTTGAAATGAAGGCGCCAAGCAACGTACCAAGTCTCAGAAGATTTCTTGGTATGGTCAATTTTCTGGGTCAGTATCTTCCGAACTTAGCCACGGTCCTCAAGCCACTAAACGACTTATTAAGAAAAGATTCTGTGTGGTCGTGGGAGTCTCAGCAACAGCAAGCTTTCTCAGAAGCTAAACGGCTAGTAACCGAGAGCCCGTGTCTGGCTTATTATGATCAAAAACTCCCTACAGTTGTTAGCGCTGATGCCAGCAGTTACGGCATCGGAGGTGTGTTAATGCAAGATCATAACGGCTAGCTAAGGCCTGTAGCCTACTGTTCTCGCACATTGAGTCCCGCTGAAGTTCGCTATGCTCAAATTGAAAAGGAGATTTTAGCCAGTGTTTGGACTTGTGAAAAATTTGCTACATTTATAGTTGGTCTGAAATCATTCAAACTTCTCACAGATCATAAACCTAATGTACCACTCATGAGCACTAGAGACTTAAACATGGTGCCGATAAGATGTCAACGGTTATTGATGCGAATGCTACGATTCAACCCTGAACCTGAATATAGACCAGGTCGTGATCTCGTGGTAGCAGATGCCCTATCACGTCAGCCGATAACTCCTACTACAAATAAATCACAGCTGGATGATGACGTCACAGCATAAGTGGATTCAGTTGTTCAAGGGTGGCCAGCATCACAGACTAAATTGGACAAAATACGTGAAGCCACTAAGAGTGATCCTCAGCTGCAGTTAGCAATGAATTATACTCTTGTCGGCTGGCCGAGTTACATGAAAAATGTTCCGCGTGAACTACGAGATATGTTTGAAGATCGTGCCCACTTTTCAATAGTGGATGGACTGCTTACATATGATGATCGCATTGTTATTCCACAAAGTATGCATGGTGAAATAATGGATCGAATTCATGATGGACATCCTGGTATCGTGAAAGGTAGAGAACGTGCAAAGCAGTCTGTGTGGTGGAAAGGAATTAGTGGAGAAATTGCTGAGAAAGTTGAGCAATGCACTTTTTGTCAGGTCAAAAAGGCTGCTCAGTTCAAAGAGCCTTTAGTGCCTACCCCCTTTCCTGATAGAGTGTGGGAACATATAGGCACAGACTTATGTGAATATGACAAGAAACAATATTTGGTAGTCGTGGACTACCACTCGCGCTATATTGAAGTAATATACCTCACTAAGACTACTGCTAGTTGTGTCATCAATCGATTCAAATGCCTGTTCGCCCGTTGCGGAATTGTGAGCATGTTAACTACAGATAATGGCCCACAGTTCTCCTGTGCGGAATTTGCTGAATTTTCTAAAGAATATGGATTAAACCACCGTACCAGTAGTCCTGGCTGTCCTCAGTCAAATGGAGAAGCTGAGAGGGCAGTTCGCACAGCAAAATCAATTTTGAGTCAGGACGATCAATTTCTGGCTCTGGGCACATATAGAGATACTCCCATAGCTACCACTGGGAAATCGCCTAATGCACTCATGTTAGGTCGTCAAGTGCAAACTAGATTGCCGTGCCTTGAGAAAAAACATGTAATCAAGTCTCCCATAAAGAAAGGGGTGAAAGCCTGTGACCGCAAAGCGAAACAGAAGTATAAACATTATTATGATAAGCGTAATAATGTTAAACAATTACCGAAATTAAAACCCGGTGATCCTGTTCGTATCAGAACAGATGGTGATAAAAATTGGAAAATGACAGGAGTAGTTGATAGTGCAGGATCTCAGGTCTCACATGGTGCAAACTGAAAAAGGAAATACGCTAAGACGTAATCGCAGACACCTTCAGGCAGTTCCCCAGAACAACCCCCCACCTACTATGCCTGATAACAGTGCAGCTTTGATTGACACTAGTGCTATAGCTCCATCACCAGCTATATCACCAGATACACTAAAGACTAATAATAGTGATATATCCAGCAAACAAGCTACTACTACTATAGCAGTTGATCTTAATAGTACGCCTGTGTCCAGACCTAAGCGTGCTTATAAACCTGTGAGACGTTTGATTACAGAGTCATAATTTTAAAGTAGTGAGTCATACGCCTTTATGGGACATAATAATGCCCGGCTTTGACTCCGTAGTACATGCTGTGCTACTAGCTTTTTGTTTTTGTAATATGAGAAAGATATCACATTCCTAGACTTATTGTTTTAATAACTTGTCTTATTTATTTTTATACTACAGATAGTATTAAGTAAGTTTGTGATATTTGGTTAAACTGAATTACTTGTTCTTTTTAGAGCTCCTAGAAAGGGAGATGTTGTATTATGCCAGTATGGCCATCTGGTGACTCGGACTGTAATAACACTATGGCCACCTGGTGAATGATAATGAACTGTTGACCTGATGTGAGGTCATATCGGAAGCTTCTTTCCGGACGCGTGACTGGCATGAATGGACGCCCAGATTAAGATGGCTAAATACTAATATGTTAATCTGTTTACATCTGCTTAATAAAGCTTTAAACATGATCAGTTTTGGTTCAGATTTACCGAATAACATAACATGGTGGCAGCGGTAAAGTTTTGGAGTGAAACTACAGGTCAGTTCAGCCATAAAGACTAGACTAACAAATCTTCAAGTGAAGAAATCATCGCTCTTTCAGTTGGCGAGTCAGAATTTTGTTACACTGTCACGCAGTTGTGTTCTGTAAAAGTCGGCATGGCCAAGTTTCAACCTCCCGAAAAATTTAATTTTTCAAAACCTGAAGAATGGGCTACTTGGATTCAGCGATTTAAATGGTATCGCTCAGCAACCAAGCTTCACAAAGAAGATGGAGACGTCCAAGTGGATGCACTTCTATACGCGATGGGTCCGGAAACAGAAGTCATCATAAAAACCTTGACAGTGAAAGCTGATGATGGTACAGTCCATAATATTACTGCAGCGGAGTTAAAGAAGTTTAATGTTGTTGTCAGTTCATTCAACGCTTACTTTGTTCCAAAAATAAACCATCTGCAGTACAGAATAGAATTTAGTCGACGATCCCAGCTGCATGGTGAGACTATTGAAACTTATGTTAGATCTTTATATGAAATTGCTGATAACTGTGATTTTCATTGCATGGATGAAATGATACGCGATCGTCTGATGACCAGTGTACGAGACAGAGTCTACGAGGTAGTAATACTCAATTTAAATTGATTCAGGAGCCGACGTGACAGTTATCACACGTCATACTTACCAGTCGATAGCTAAACCAACTCCGTTGAAGTCTACTAATAGCATTTTACGCAGCATGTCCAGTAAAGTGCAGTGTGATGGTAAGTTTGATACCACAGTGAAATTAAATGGACAAGACTATGCACTTACCGTGTATGTTGTTTCCAGTGGAACCAATCTGCTAAGCAGATCAGCATGTAAGGAAATGAAAATTCTTCAATATAACGAAGTAGGCCTAAATCAATTAAATGTTGATCCGAACATTTTCAGTGAAGCCGGTATTATTAAAACCGACCCAATTACGATAAAATTGATGGACAGTGCAGTACCCTATAATGTGCCTGTTGCCAGACGAGTACCTCTACCTATGGTTGATTTAGTGGACGAAGAATTGAAACGTATGGAAAAGAATGGTGTTATTCAGAAAATAACCAAGCCTACTGATTGGTGCTCGCCGATGGTTGCGACTATGAAAAAGACAGGTAAAGTACGCATATGCGTAGATCTGAAGCAACTTAACAAGTCCGTTAAACGAGAAAAGTACATGCTTCCTACTGTGACTGATATCATTGGAAAGCTAAGCGGATCAGTTAAATTCTCTTCGCTTGATGCCTCTGGCGGATATTGGCAGGTGCCCTTAGCCACAGAAAGACCAGGGTGGCGTTTCACTAAGGGATCTTTAAGGCTAAAATGATCTTTAAAACGCCAAATCCTCCTTAAATAAAGATTTATCCTCAATTAAAGATTTGGCTGTTTCACGAACGATCATTAAGGAGTGATCCCTAAGTTACCCGTTTCACTAAATATCTTTAAGGTGAAATCTTTAATTATAAAGACGAGTTTTAAAGAGTGGTCAGGGGCACTCTTTAAACAGTTAAAGACGATCTTTAACATATGTTTATTCATTAATTTGAGCAAACGACAGCGCATCAATGATCAAAATTGTAGGCCTAATCAGATGTTATATTTTTTCTTGAATTAATTATTCGTTTTACTCATAGTTTCGCTGATTATCTTCAACATTGATGTACGCTACTCTATGACTACTGTTTATACCTTCTCAACATTACAATAAATGTCTATAGCGACCTAGAATACTTGATTCTAACCCAACCTAAACAAAGCATTGGCTATGTGGCGATGGCTGGTAGATATATAGGTCTAGTATAGGCCTACACATTGTACAAGTTCCGTGTGTGTACAATACTGTGTAGTCTAAGCCTACATGGTGGGGTATCTACTGGTAGGCCTATGTGAAATATATTAGTATAGAGGCAGGCGACATGCTTGGTTGCCTTTCTCCCAGAGGCTATACAATATAGTCCTATATAGGCAAATTACATTATAGGGGTGGCACGTTGTAAAATTAAGCTAATATAACCTAGGCCTATAATTAAATCTATAAATTCACCAGGTAGGCGTCAATATCTTCATGTTTACCAATAGGCCTACCCTGTGCTCTTGTCCTGCCACGCTCTGACGCACAGTCTAACGAGATTGATATAAATTTACTGTTATTCAACTTGATCTAAATATAATTAAGCCTAGAGTGTTGACATTACATTATTTATTATTATATTTTATATATCCTTAAATCATTATCTAAAAACTTGACTGACTTAATTACAATTATAAACAAAGAACCTAGACAGGCCTACCGGTAGTGGCTCACTATTCTAGGGTAGACTACACGTGCTCCGCTGAATGTTTACAAAACAATGATGTCATCCAGCTGTCGGCAGATTGGTCAAAAACAACGGATGTTGTGGTGTATCATGCGATATGATGATCTTGCATAAATTATTTGGCACTTGGCGATAAAGATTAAGATATAAGGTAAAGATCGCGTTAGTGAAACGATCAGACAGAAAGATCTTTAGAACACTGGATGATCTTTAGTCTAAGGATATTCTTGCCTAAAGATCAGTGAATGTTAGTGAAATGGCCCCCAGGAGCTCACAACATTCATCACTCCCAGGGGTTGCTACTGCTTCAAGAGATTGCCATATGGTATAACGAGTGCTAGTGAAATTTTACAGCGCAAAATGTGTGAAATTCTAGAAGGGATTGACTGCATTGAAATATATCAAGATGATATAATCATACACGGCAGGACGGATGATGAACATGACAGAACATTAAAATTAGCACTAGCAGCCTTAAAGAAAGCCGGTGTGAAATTAAATCAAAGCAAATGCTTAATAGGTGTTCGGGAAATGAATTTCTTGGGACATCATATAAGTCAAGACGGCGTACTACCTGATGCTAATAAGGTGAAAGCTATTTTTGAAATGAAGGCGCCAAGCAACGTACCAAGTCTCAGAAGATTTCTTGGTATGGTCAATTTTCTGGGTCAGTATCTTCCGAACTTAGCCACGGTCCTCAAGCCACTAAACGACTTATTAAGAAAAGATTCTGTGTGGTCGTGGGAGTCTCAGCAACAGCAAGCTTTCTCAGAAGCTAAACGGCTAGTAACCGAGAGCCCGTGTCTGGCTTATTATGATCAAAAACTCCCTACAGTTGTTAGCGCTGATGCCAGCAGTTACGGCATCGGAGGTGTGTTAATGCAAGATCATAACGGCTAGCTAAGGCCTGTAGCCTACTGTTCTCGCACATTGAGTCCCGCTGAAGTTCGCTATGCTCAAATTGAAAAGGAGATTTTAGCCAGTGTTTGGACTTGTGAAAAATTTGCTACATTTATAGTTGGTCTGAAATCATTCAAACTTCTCACAGATCATAAACCTAATGTACCACTCATGAGCACTAGAGACTTAAACATGGTGCCGATAAGATGTCAACGGTTATTGATGCGAATGCTACGATTCAACCCTGAACCTGAATATAGACCAGGTCGTGATCTCGTGGTAGCAGATGCCCTATCACGTCAGCCGATAACTCCTACTACAAATAAATCACAGCTGGATGATGACGTCACAGCATAAGTGGATTCAGTTGTTCAAGGGTGGCCAGCATCACAGACTAAATTGGACAAAATACGTGAAGCCACTAAGAGTGATCCTCAGCTGCAGTTAGCAATGAATTATACTCTTGTCCGCTGGCCGAGTTACATGAAAAATGTTCCGCGTGAACTACGAGATATGTTTGAAGATCGTGCCCACTTTTCAATAGTGGATGGACTGCTTACATATGATGATCGCATTGTTATTCCACAAAGTATGCATGGTGAAATAATGGATCGAATTCATGATGGACATCCTGGTATCGTGAAAGGTAGAGAACGTGCAAAGCAGTCTGTGTGGTGGAAAGGAATTAGTGGAGAAATTGCTGAGAAAGTTGAGCAATGCACTTTTTGTCAGGTCAAAAAGGCTGCTCAGTTCAAAGAGCCTTTAGTGCCTACCCCCTTTCCTGATAGAGTGTGGGAACATATAGGCACAGACTTATGTGAATATGACAAGAAACAATATTTGGTAGTCGTGGACTACCACTCGCGCTATATTGAAGTAATATACCTCACTAAGACTACTGCTAGTTGTGTCATCAATCGATTCAAATGCCTGTTCGCCCGTTGGGGAATTGTGAGCATGTTAACTACAGATAATGGCCCACAGTTCTCCTGTGCGGAATTTGCTGAATTTTCTAAAGAATATGGATTAAACCACCGTACCAGTAGTCCTGGCTGTCCTCAGTCAAATGGAGAAGCTGAGAGGGCAGTTCGCACAGCAAAATCAATTTTGAGTCAGGACGATCAATTTCTGGCTCTGGGCACATATAGAGATACTCCCATAGCTACCACTGGGAAATCGCCTAATGCACTCATGTTAGGTCGTCAAGTGCAAACTAGATTGCCGTGCCTTGAGAAAAAACATGTAATCAAGTCTCCCATAAAGAAAGGGGTGAAAGCCTGTGACCGCAAAGCGAAACAGAAGTATAAACATTATTATGATAAGCGTAATAATGTTAAACAATTACCGAAATTAAAACCCGGTGATCCTGTTCGTATCAGAACAGATGGTGATAAAAATTGGAAAATGACAGGAGTAGTTGATAGTGCAGGATCTCAGGTCTCACATGGTGCAAACTGAAAAAGGAAATACGCTAAGACGTAATCGCAGACACCTTCAGGCAGTTCCCCAGAACAACCCCCCACCTACTATGCCTGATAACAGTGCAGCTTTGATTGACACTAGTGCTATAGCTCCATCACCAGCTATATCACCAGATACACTAAAGACTAATAATAGTGATATATCCAGCAAACAAGCTACTACTACTATAGCAGTTGATCTTAATAGTACGCCTGTGTCCAGACCTAAGCGTGCTTATAAACCTGTGAGACGTTTGATTACAGAGTCATAATTTTAAAGTAGTGAGTCATACGCCTTTATGGGACATAATAATGCCCGGCTTTGACTCCGTAGTACATGCTGTGCTACTAGCTTTTTGTTTTTGTAATATGAGAAAGATATCACATTCCTAGACTTATTGTTTTAATAACTTGTCTTATTTATTTTTATACTACAGATAGTATTAAGTAAGTTTGTGATATTTGGTTAAACTGAATTACTTGTTCTTTTTAGAGCTCCTAGAAAGGGAGATGTTGTATTATGCCAGTATGGCCATCTGGTGACTCGGACTGTAATAACACTATGGCCACCTGGTGAATGATAATGAACTGTTGACCTGATGTGAGGTCATATCGGAAGCTTCTTTCCGGACGCGTGACTGGCATGAATGGACGCCCAGATTAAGATGGCTAAATACTAATATGTTAATCTGTTTACATCTGCTTAATAAAGCTTTAAACATGATCAGTTTTGGTTCAGATTTACCGAATAACATAACAGTCTATGGACATGTTTACATCATATGGTCATATTAAGAAGCCAAAATAAAATCACCGATTTTTTATGATTTTAGCCTGGGCCAGTCCCTTCAATTGCATTATATGGGCCATTTGCAAACTATTTGAGCAATAATGGAAAAGACATTTTGAAAATAAATAATTAGATTTTGCTAATTTAAATGTTATTTATGCACATATGATACTATGACAAGCATCAGTGTGCAATAGCCAAACAGCATGTTAGTTATTCTCAGTTTTAAAGATAATAATAGAAAGCTTGTTTTGTCTTTACTGGTATGGCTTAAATAGTGGGCATTTTATAGTGGTAAAGACAGAACAGTAAACAGTGGAGCCGTTTTTCTAACAGCAAAAACGTTGTTGTAGCGGTAAAGAACTAATTTTGATAAATAACTAGATGTTTTAAGCTTTTGTATAGCGAACCTACTTTTCAGTATAATTGTTTTGAGACTTTCTCAAATTATGATCAAAGGGACATTAAATTAACACTGAAATTGTGTATTAAAGGAGTATATGTCTTTACCGTTTTATGTCCATATTCACCGTTAAAATAGTAAAGACATTATAACAGTAAAGACACACCATTTTGCATAAAATAACTATTGCACAAGACATTATCATAGTGTTCACTTCAGAACGTTTTTTTTTTCATCCCCGAATGACAAGAAAAATCTGTAAGCACTATTTAATTTTGCAACCATTTATTAGACACAAGGTAAAGACATCCCATTGTTGTGACATTTATTTATGACATTTTATTTAATACTTATAACTATATTGCAGTAATATTTTTCAATAAATTGAATCTTGTTCACTATAAGAAAAAAAGTTTGCTTTTAAAATCCGGGAAATTATGTGCTAGAGCCCTCTGGTGAATACTTGCAGAAATAACAGGTCTTATGAGCTCTTGTTAACGGTGGAGACATTTACATTCCAAAACTCGGACCTCAGGCTAATATTAAATAATTAGTGATTCAGTTAACTTGTTTTATACATTTTTTACTTTATAATTAAGCAAATACATTTTAGAAATAACGCCACCTATCATGACTTGTAGGCTAATATTTAACATAATTATATGACATTAACAAGTTTTTGAAAAATCACAAACTCATTTCAGACACCTCTCAGTAAAGACAAATCAAGCATATGAAATAAAAAAAATGTTCTTTTTTCCGAGATAATTGCTTGTAAAAAAATTCTGAGTCCTAAATACATGTCCAGATCTAACTAATAAAGTGAGAACGATTATACAATAATGAAAACTTTTTGTAAAAATGTTGAAGACATGTCTTTACCGTTATTGCTCAAAAATTTTAAAAATGGCTGATAAAACAATATAACTATATCACTATATAAAACTATATTCTGGAATTTTGTACTAATTCCCATCGGTTCAAAAAATTTATCTTTTTTAATGAAGTTGGTGTAAAATTGGTAATCTTTCTGCTGCATATAATTTGGACAAATACACAAAAATGAACCTTCGATCATCTTCTACCAAGGATTTGCAAAATTGACATAGTCATAAGTGTATAAGCTGTATAGGGACCCAGGGGGCACTTCCATACTTGGGAGTACTGCGGACGTGCCGCTGGACAGGGTGCCTTTGAACTTCCAGCTTTGGCACAGGGTGTCTTTTTTAAGCTTCTAGAATTGGGACAGGGTGTTTTTTTGAGCTTCCAACTCTGGGCACCCGCTTAGCATGTATTTTGCTGATTTTTCAGGCCATCATCAGCCGAATTCCATCACATTTTTCTAGCCTACGAGCAGATATAGCCTCAAAATTTTATAGACAAATATTAATTAAAGAACTTGAAAATACCATAAAACATGAAGTATATTGGTAATGATTACACCATAAACCAATCAATTAATCCTGTGTGAATTTCAAAATTGGGACAGGGTGTCTTTTAAGCCATACGTGAGGTGAATTGTGAAAGGGTCAGGTTTTAAACATGCCGGAGTCACACCCCTACCCGTTTCTAAGGCGAGTACCCCATCCCCCCCGGGTATATAGGGCCTACGTTTAGGGGGTGCCATGTTATGTAAGATGGCGAGGGCACATGAGACATCGTGAAATGAGAGGGGATGGGGGTCAGGAGCCAATATTACAAAGAATCCTAAGATGAAGAGAACACATGAAACATCGTGAAATGAGAGGGGATGGGATCAGGGGCAAATATTACAAAGAATCCTAAGATGGCGAGGGCACATGAGACATCGTGAAATGAGAGGGGATGGAGGTCAGGGCGAATATTATAAAGAATCCTAAGATGGAGAGAACACATGAGACATCATGAAATGAGAGGGGATGGAGGTCAGGGCGAATATTACAAAGAATCCTAAGATGTAGAGAACACATGAGACATCATGAAATGAGAGGGGATGGGGGTCAGGGGCGAATATTACAAAGAATCCTAAGATGGAGAGAACACATGAGACATCGTGAAGGGAGAGGGGATGGGGGTCAGGGGCGAATATTACAAAGAATCCTAACATTGATCTTCTCTCATTTCCATATAAAAAGTTAAGATCAAACTTTTCTAATGAAAATGAGAAAAAGCTGACACAAGAAGTGAAGCCAATGACAATGTTGTGTGAATGTTGGGCCAGCGTCGTAGACAGTGGCAAACCGTTGGAACAACATTGAGTTGACGTGTCGTGTTTGCTAGGAATATCCACCCCCTGTTTCAAGGTCTTGGTTTGTCTAGTCCGTAATAACAGACTCTGCGTGCGTTGAGCCATGCACAGTGGAGCATCCAGAATGTGCAAGAGGAGGGGGCGTAAGCTATATTTTGGCTGAAAAAACGGGTGTTAGCTTCACTTTATTAAACAACAATGCATAAAAATGCAATATTTTCACCAATAAGGGGGGGGGAGGCGTACGCCGGGTACGCCCTATGCTGGATCCGCCACTGATGCAGTTCACTTCAAGCTCGGACTAGGTTTGGCCGAGCGAAATAATCTGAAACGTCCGGCGCGGAAATGTCAGACGGACGATCGCAGAATATCATCGACGTTGGACGCGATCTTCGCTAAATTTATGCAGATACATTGTTCTTCTGAATTCA
The DNA here is from genome assembly GCA_964017125.1 of Flabesymbios commensalis. Taxonomy (NCBI): domain Eukaryota; kingdom Metazoa; phylum Annelida; class Polychaeta; order Terebellida; family Flabelligeridae; genus Flabesymbios; species Flabesymbios commensalis. Next base: position 64,862,890 of record OZ024918.1, read on the forward strand.
CACTAAAAAGGTAGAAAATAGTCATCGAACATTGGTCTATCACTATTTAATAAAGTATATTTAGTTTAATGCAATAATATTATGATACAGTCTATAATCAACTGACGATTCGCTGTTGCAAATCAAATTCTGGCCTTTTATCGCCCACTCAGTCTCAGGAAGTCAGGTCGTTTCGGTCTCCTAACTGTTCGGCCCCTTCCCGTTCGGCCCTTTACATGTTCGGCCTCTAGCCTATGCAAAGTGCTCCCTGTGAAGTCCACTGTCCTGAAGTACAGGTATACATAGGTAGGTACGTCCGAAGAAGTCATTTTGTGTTTTTATTCCGTGTTTTTTTTCAGAATTTTGTGATCCACTGCAATATTAAAAGACATATTTCTCTGTGTTTATTTGTTCTTTTTGCTCACTTTTACTGATAGAAATGAAGCCATCATTGTAGAGTTAAAAGAGTTATTTGTTTTGAATGGCACCTTTTCAGGAAATGTGTGTTGTGATACTGCAAACATTAAATGTGAATATAATACTACTACGCGGTAATTTTGTTTGTGCAGTGATAACCTTGAGCTGTCAGTTGAAATGAAAACCTCAAACCTGGAACTGTGGACAATAAAACTTTATGAACCTGAGTATTCCGTTAATAGGTGTCTTATTTCATGACACTTTTATCACCTATCCCGGGGTTCCCATCATTAGATTTTTCGCAATTACGAAAATGGTGCCAGCTCTCCCCTCCAATTCTATAATGCTTGTAGACCGGTGTAGACTATAGTCTGTCCGATGGTGGAGGATGGGCCAAAATGAAAGTGAACTTTTCGATATCAGTCAGTCAATTCTCAAGCGATTTTCATGAAATTTGGTAAACCCTATTTTCTAGTCATTTGGCATCGATCCTGAAAATTTTGTAAAATAAATTTTGCCAAATTTTCAGGGTTGTTGCCAAATGACTAGATAATAATGGTTGGAAAATTTTGTGACAATCCCTTGAGAATTGACTGACTGAATACCGAAAAGCTGACTTTCATTTTGAACGATCCTCCACCATCGGACAGACTGTAGAGGTAAGTGGAACAAGCTTGATGTGGCCCTCTCTGATATTTTTTTTTACACACGTGCTATTTTTTAATTTTTGTAAAAAAATGCAAAAAATGAAGATAGACTATAGTCTAGTCGGATTCACATTAACTGTGGTGAATGATTTTCTCTGATTTCTCAGTCAATTCTCAACCAATTTGTTAGGAAATTTCACACACACTACTATTTTCTATTCATGTCGTGACTATCCTGAAAGTTTCGCGAAGTTTTGATAAATATTTTAAAAGTTAGACCATTTGACCTGTAGTAAATAAATAAAAATGTTGCCCTATATAAACCCATTAGCTTCATCTCAGAATTTTATTACATGTCAAATGGTCTAACTTCTACAATACTTAATAATACTTCGCGACACTTTCAGGGTAGTCATGACATGAATGGAAAATAGTGTGTGTAAAATTTCATGAAAATTGGTTGAGAATTGACTGAGAAATCCGCGAAATTCAATAATCCTGGTTGATGAATTTAATGTGAATCCGACTATATGTCTACTGCCCTATGAGGAAGTTCAGGAAGACAGCATTTAATACCGTTTGGACAGAACAATGTGGGAATCTCGAAGAATTGAGATACCTGGGGAAGGCTGCACTAGTTTGCCTAGGGTAAAATCTGGGTGAAGTTTTGCTTGCCTGCCCTGCACTTCCTCATGGGGCGCACCGAGGGTAAAAATGGAAGTTTCATAGCTATAAGGTGGAAAATCCATCAAATTTTTTCTTCTTCCATGACCCCCTCGTGGACTTGAAAAAAAAATGGAGGCCGGAGGCTGTGCCCAAATTTCTGATTGTTATGTGCATATGTGGCATATTTGCTAATGTTACTGTATTGCGAGGCACTGTTTGGGTGCCCTGATGTATCTAAAAACTCAAATTCTCAACAGCGGCATTATCTCAGTAGTTTTCTTCAGCTGCTTCAAAAAGTTCAAGTGTCTGGTGGTGTTTAGGATTTTGTATCCTTTTAACAATTTGCAACATTGAGGTGCCATCTTTTGGACGTTTTTATAATTTAGCTCAGATTTTGATCTAGCACAACATTTTTTTTACTCAGTGAAAACTGTGGAATGTGGTCAAATATTTCTTTTAGCATGTCGGCAGTTACGAAAAAAGTCTCAGCATAATTTTATTGGAAAATTTTAAAATGTATTGAATCTACCTAGCATAGGCCTACTACTCAGGGTTGGCAATATTACTACCCGACCGGCGTTTTCCCAGGGTGGGAAAACCCGGGCTGGGCAATTATGCTTTTTTTAGCCTAAGTGGGCGATAATGAAAATCATAAAAAATGTATCTTTTATTAGAATCAAACATTTATCAATAATTAGACAATAAATAAATAATTATATATTCCCATCTCAGTCATTGTCCAATTTATTCTTTAAATTTAAATATCGACCCGAGCTGTAATGTCCAAGTGGGCAATAATGGGCAATAGTACAACTTTTAAAAACAGAAAAGGCAATAATAAAAATTTTTTTTTTTTTTTTTATGGCTAGAGTCTAAGTAAATATAACTTACATGCATGATTCTCATCCCATTGTTCATTTCATTCATTAAATTTTTTTATAATTTACCCGGGCTGGACAATAATATTTTTTTAGCCCCTTTGGGCAATAATAAAAATGATTTGCAAATACATATTTTTTGGTGGAATCAAACATTTAACAATAAATAAATAGAAGTTATGATTCTCATCTCATTGTTCATTCATTCATTAACATTTCATTCATTAATTAAATTATTAATCATTACCAACAAGTAGTTCATGGGGTACTCAATGTGTGCCATGCACGACTGCCCACACCATGCAAACATGTCGGTTTTAAAAGCGCATTTCGCAGGTTTTCTTGCTGGAGTTAACTAAGTGGTATAGATTTAAAACTGCTTTTTGGTGAAATTTACAAATCAATTTACCCTGTAGTTACCAACTGAGTTCAAAAGATAAAATTATTTCAACCAAAAAAACAGCCATATTTCTCCAAATTTTACCTCTTGAATGAGCTGTGCACACCTCTGAGGCCTACTGCACTAGGTTACGCAATCAGAGAGACGTCCTCTCTGTAGCTGAGGTTATGGTTACGTAATCTGCTGACGCCAGTTGACGTGAACTTTCCATTGACAAGAGTTTGGACAGCTAATTGCTTCGCGCTGTATACACCATACACTGTCACAATGCTAGTACAATGCTGCTTACTGTTTTTGACATTGGCCCAACAATAAATCAGTACTTGTCTGTCTGTACTTATGCCACTCTAACTTCTTGGCGAACAGAAAACGTCCTTTGATCTATCTCACATGCCTACATGTGACACAGAAATAAATGTGCTTGTATCCTAGGGTTTATATTATATTATTTAAAAGTGTGTGGTAAAGTTATGTTGCATCCTCCATCAGTTTATAATAAATAATGTTTTTTTTTCTAAATGTTCTAAAATTTGGTTAGATAATTTATTAGTGACAGTTAATTTCTATATCTAAAAAGAAATTATATTATCTATGGATATGTACTACTATAATAACCAAGAATACCAACCTCAAAGGCTTCATCTACACATGCAAAACAACATAAAGAACCACTTATATTCCCACCCGCAGATTTTAAAGCTCCGTAAAATATGTTGTTGTTAATGTCGATTTTAAATATATTTCATTATTTTTTTTGAATGTGCCAAGTAAATTAATATGTTTTAATGCACACAAATTAAACATAAACATGATAAAGGATCAGGGAGTTTAAAATATAAATGTATTTAAATTGGGAGCACAGTGTAAGCTAGGATTGGGCTGACAGGGTGTATAAAAAAATTTCAGGGCGTGTAACAGGGTGTGTAACAGGGTGTGTAACAACCCATTTACTATAAGAAGGAGAGTTTTGACAGGGCGTGGTAGTAAATTCTAGGGTGTGTTGCAACGGTTTTTGGGCGTGCAAAACACGCCCACACGCCTCTCTAGTTAACACAGTGATTGGGAGTATAGACAGAAGTCCAAATTACCCATTATTGCCCATCAAAACCCGTATTTAGCTATATTGCCCATTATCGCCCACTGGGCTGGGTAATATTAATATTACCCGTGTTTTTGTCAACCCTGCTACTACTACTAGATCTATACCCGTCCCCATATTAGTTGCAGGGAACTTCCACCAGCGTTGGGTGTTTTTCGATGATTCCTCATTCAATTCTCAATCAATTGTCATGAAATTTTGCAATCATTTTTTGCAAGTATTTCAGCACCTACCCTGAAAATTTAGTGAAATTTGTGTGACTATTTTAAAAGTCCCACCATTTGACATGTGGTAGAATTTCGATATTAAAGCTGAATGAAATCAATGGGTTATAGAGAAGAGTCATAATTTGCAATTTACTACATGTCGGACGGGTGTAGCTTTCAAACTACGTAATATTTTTTCTTGAAATTTTCAGTGTAGTTGCCGTAAGACTAGAAAAATAATGCTTGACAAATTTCACATCAGAAAGAAAATACAGAGGACAAAAAGTTCAAATAATGCCAGGTCTACGAAGAAGCCACGCATGGGAAACAGTCCAACCAATAGCTGCTAGGCCAGTAACCAGCCTGGAAAACAGATGAATGACACCATCACACGTCATACATCTACATCAAGTTTAAAAACATTCCCCTGAATAATGTAAGCTCCAGATCATTAGATAGAAGCACAGAGATATGTCAAATATCGTTAGAAAACATAAATATATTATCATTGAATGTATGTGGACTGAGATCTAAAATGAGATGTCCAGACTTTGGGCTTTATATATCTAAGTATGAGTTAAGTTTTCTAATGGAAACCAAATTAGATGACTTGGACCAAATAATTATAGATGGTTTTACAACATTGACAAATAATCGGAAATATAAAAAAGACCATCAGGAGTTGCAGCTGTGATGATTCAAAACACAATAGTAAAAAATGTGGACCAATTACCATTCTCTTTCCAAGATACAATATGGGTACAAATTAAAATTTAGTATGAAAAACCAATAGTAATGGCTGCAATTTATAACCTTCCCGAAAATTCGCGGTATGCAGACGATCATTTATTTGATTTTATAGAGTAAGTTGTTCTGGATAATTCTCAAACTCTGTGCTGTGGTTTTTATTATGAGACATATATCGGTATCAGCCCATATCGCACTCTAGTTGTAGATTGAGCACAATGTATGGTAGTCTAGTATATGTGTGACTTGATCGTGTGGGAAAATACAAACGTTGTACATTTTTCGTGCGATATGTGGAAATACAGCACATGTTCAATGAATAAGCTGCTCGCCTAAAGGCTCACACCTTATTCATTGAACGAGTGCTGTATTTTCCCATATCGCACACAAATGAACACCGTTTGTACATTTAGTATATGTTTATTGGGTGATTTCAACGCAGCTAACCTTCCTGATAGTGTTCAAGATGATGCATTCGAAAATCAAGAATTTGTCCCACCACAAGGATCAAATCAAGACAACGCTGTTAACAAATATGGACATAAATTACTTAACATCTTGACACCCAGATGTGTATATTGTGAAAGGTCGATGTGGTGATGACAAAGATGTGGGTAAAACCACAAGCAGAAACGTTAGTACAGTAGAATTTTTCATTGTAACCAGGGCCGTAGGAAGCAAGTTATGAGTGGGGGCACAAATATTTATGAAATCAGAACACTAATAAGAAACAAGTTGCGAAGCATGGTCGGCACTAACGGGGAGTCAGGTGGTCCACCTCCTGGAAAATTTGGATTTTCTATTAAAAATGGTGGCTTCTCATGCAATGTAGTACGACTACTGTAGAACCTGCTATGAACAGCCACTCTTATGAGCAGGCCACTTGCAGGGTTCCCCACAGAAAAAAAAATCATCGATAAAAATATTAAAGTTTATTTTATTTGTGTTGTTTGCTTGACTGTCTGTGTGCCGTCACCATACTCCAGTATACCCAGCATACGTCAGAGTTATGTAATTTTGCTTGAATTTGAGTGGAATGGTCTAAAAGTGTCTGAAGTTGATAGTTTGGAAAATAGAAAGTTCCTAGAAGAGTCTCATCCTAATTTGTGAAAATAAGAAAGTTCGCTTGTTCTGAATAGTCTGTCTGTTATTTTGTCTTGTTGATTTGATGGTTTGTGAGTTGTGTATTTGATTGTAGGCCTATGCATGTTTTCTTGGTGTTTTATGGGTTTTGGTGAGAGTTATTATTCTGTTATTGATAAGTGTTGTTGTGAATGCCTGACAAGGTTTGTGAGTTGGTATCACTCACTCACCAACGTGGTGACACTTTGGTGAGTGACATCGAACGTGTCATGGTGACTGGCAACGCTAGAAGTGTTGGCCCGTCCGCCAGCGTCGCGCCAATGCCGGCTCAGCGCTGTTTGCGCTGGACTGACATTGGCACAGCGGTGGACTGGTAAACCCTGTGACAGCACTTTCTACACTAGCTGTCAGCGCTGGTTCTGCCAGGCGTAGGCCTACATCTATGTTATGTAGTATACAGCACATGACGGGTGGCCCAGAGGTGGGGGGGATTAAGGAAGGGGGGGTGGTAGCACGTATCTTGTCTTACATGTACACACAGATCGCTAAACCAACACAGTAAGACACTGGCGACGGGAATATTAGGTAATCTACCAGCTGGATAACAGCCGGATGTGACCTAGCTATTATATGCTGGTCGGCATAAAATTCATCCGGTCGGCATGCCGGCATTTCTGGCACTGTGCGGAACCCTGCCACTTGGCCATTCCCCCAAAAAAGCTTTTCCTATACAAATGAACCTCCTATGAGCAGCCACCTGTCTTGAATGGCCACTTTCCCTGTGCTACAAGGGTGGCTGCTCACAGCTGGTTCTAGATATTACTCTGTGAATTTGCTATTTTTTGGTAGCAGCAATTGTAAATTATAACATGACTATTTTTTAAACTGAAGTATTTCTCATTCATTTAAAGGTGGTAATTGTGTCAGCAATGCCAGTTTTAAATGAATGAAAATGTTGTGTGTAAAGTAGCAGTGAAAAATTGACCAATGCCTACTATACTGTCAGTGACACTTTTAGTTAACTCAATTCACTCTTCAAAACTGTTTCAAATTGAAAATATATTTTATAGCATATAATAATGTAGTCATGCTGCAAAATGTATTAACCGGAAATCAAAAATAAATTTATTTAGTTCCTGATTGATTAAACATTACTTAGTAAAAGTAACATTCGTAATGCACAATTACATAAAATTAAAATTGTGATAATGTAATTAATTACTTGGAGTATATATATACATCCTGTAGTATGTTTGAACCTGCGAGGGTACAATTTATTATACATGGATAGACTTTACTTGTTCAAATTAAAAATGACTATTTTTTAAACTGTTAAGTAGAAGTATTTCTCCTTCATTTAAAGGTGGTAATTGTGTCAGCAATGCCAGTTTTAAATGAATGAAAATGTTGTGTGTAAAGTAGCAGTGAAAAAGTGACCAATGCATACTATACTGTCATATCCTGTAGTATGTTTGAACCTGCGAGGGTACAATTTATTATACATGGATAGACTTTACTTGTTCAAAGTCTGGGTGGCTTTATTTCTGACCACAGACTTGGAAGTCACTAGATCTGCTGAAGTGAACCTTCCGTAAATTGACTGCCTAAATATTAGGATCTTTTCAAGATCTCGACTAACAAAACCTTAGTTTTCGAGACCTTTTAAACAAAACCAATATAAGACTTTTTAAGACATTTTAAGATTGCGCGGCAACCCTGTTTTATGTCAGAATCTGACGTCTGTAGATATCAGATCCTGACGTTTACAGACTGTCCCCGTGCTGAGAGAATTAAAAATAACCCATATAACACAGGTATTCAAATGAAGCAGAAAAAGGTGACAAAGTCAGTCATGATGATTTCTTATTGAGAAAAACCTTTGGTTTGCACAAAAATAATTCAGGGCTTTAACCCTTTCAAGCCTGAATTTACCATAGTCATCTTCATCCACTACAAATAATTCAGCGCTTTAACCCTTTCAAGCCTGAATTTACCATAGTCATCTCCATCCACTACAAGCCGCGAATTGCTGTCGCAATTCTCGACTTGTAGTGGATGAAGATGATTTGATATGGTTTAAATATTAAAGAAAATTACCACGTATTGGTCAACCAATTTCATGGAGATTTTAGTTCTAAAACCTTTGGTTGTAGGAAAATTAGGTCTGTTTTCAGGGATGAAAAATGATGCTTTAGTGAGGGCTTAAAGGGTTAAAACACACGAAATAGGGGCCTACTACGATAGTTGATCATTTTTGTTTTGTTGTTTGTTGCAGATAGTGATGGACAGTAGTCTACTAGAGGGGATGGCCGATCAGAAGAGACAGGAACTTGTTTCCGGGTTATACTCCCTACAGCAGGAGGGGCAATTCTGTGACACCATCATACTCGCCAGTAGTGGCGAAGCATTTAGGGCGCATTCCAATGTGCTGGCTACTGCTAGTCCAGTCCTACACACACAGCTGTCTAGATGTCCTGAAGGGCGGTATATTGTGGCGACGGGGATGTCAGTCAGGGTGATACAGATGTCTATAGAGTATATGTATACTGGCTGCTGGCCTAACGATACGATTAATGAGACTGATGTGAGTGAAGCACTTGATTGGTTGGGTATCGGGGTACATGATATTGATTCCCGATCGTCTGACTTACAAGAACAGGTGAATTTAAATCACATCTCAATACGAGACAGTGATATAGACCATCAGACTTTATTAGCTATTCGAGAGCATCAGAAAATGCAGTTGAACCAAAGTCCAATGTATCGAGCCTGCGATAAAACTCCACAGAACATGTATAAAGTTAAACCACATACTTCATGTGAAAATGATCCAACGGCAGCTGATGAGAAAAATGGCGAGGATCAACCTGGATTTCATGATATTCAAATATCTCCTGACTTGATGCCAGATGGCGAGGCGTTATCTGGAAACCACCATGAGACAGAAGTAGATGCTCATGATGGGGACGCTCCAATGGATCTGATTGATCTTCCCGATGATGTCGCGTCTGCCGGTTACAAAAGTGTTGATCAGACTGATGTTATGATGCCTGGAGGTTTGAAGAACACAGCCACAGATTGTCCTTGGTGTGGTCGCCACTTCAAATGGCCGTCTAAGCTTGCTGTGCATGCTCGGGTGCACACCGGGGAGCGGCCGTACCAGTGCAGTCAGTGTCCTAAATCATTCGCACAGAAGCAGCAGATGCTAACGCACCAGAAGATTCACGTGGACGTCAAACCATTCCAGTGTAGATACTGTGATAAAAGCTTCTGTTTGCAGCAACATATGGTGCTACACGAGAGGACTCACACGGGGGAGAAGCCTCACATCTGTGATGTCTGTCAGAAGGCGTTTGCTCGCCCCGCACAGCTCTACATGCACCGACTCACCCATACCGGTGAGAAAAAACACCAGTGTGAGTTCTGTATGAAGCGATTCACACAGAGAACACACCTGGTGAATCACAGACGAGTCCATACCGGAGAACGCCCGTACAGCTGTCAGCTCTGCTCTAGCTCATTCAAACAGAGCAGTCAGCTACTGAGACACATTAAGAGTGTACACGCCAATGCTTAACAGTCAGCTACTCAGACACATTAAAAGTGTACACGCCAACACTTAGCTGTTTCAACTTTTGTGGCCAGTTATTAGATCTGAAAAATGTTATAAATTTGAAAAATTGTTAGAAGTTGTGCTCAATGTTGAGGATGTCTAGTTTTTTACATATAAATATTTTTCGTCATTTGAAGCTAGAAATTGCGTTACCATTCCAGCTTCTAATGAATGAATAACAGAAGGGAACCACTCAGCAGAACAAGGGTTAAAATGTTTTGTGTTAAATGCTTAGTATTTTATTTTTTTAAAAATCATAGTTAAAACATCAACTATATATTTACTGAAATTTACACTTCAGTAAATCAAATAATAAATAGTAAATACTCGAATTTGGGACATTTCTCTATTTTTCATAAATACAAAATACTGAGACACTTTAAGAGTGTACACGCCAACACCTAACACATTAACCTCTGTGATGCTGAATTGTTCGTTTCTATTTTTCATTCATTTGAAACTGGAATTGCTAACGCAATTTCCAGCTTCTAATGAATGAAAAACATTTCCATTTCTGAAAAATTGAATTATTTGATTAACTGAGCATTTAGATCCGGAACTACTTTGACAATTTAAGGGACATTTTATTTGGTGTAAAACATTAATGAAAACCTATATAATCGGTTCCAGCAGTACAAAGGTAAATAATGTTCCCACTCTGACACATTAAGAGTACACACCAATGCTTAACAGTTTCTGTGATTTTATTCCAACTTGTGTGTCCAGTTATTACATGTGGAAAATGTCATAATTTTGTGAAACTGATAGAATTTGTGTTCAATATTGAAGATGTCTAGTTTTTCATAAATATAAATATTTGTCATCTTTTGAAGCCGGGAATTGCGTTAACAATCCAGCTTAAAATGAATGAAGACTATACTCACCGTCAAATGAAAAATGATCAACCAGGATTGCATGATTTTCGGCGATTTCTCTGTCAATTTTGAACCGATTTCCTTGAAATTTAGCACAGGCAATTTTCAAGTCATATCCTAACGTCGGTAAAAATTTTGACAAATTATATTGAATATTTCAAAAGCTAGACCATTTGACATGTAATAAAATTCTAGAATTAGTTTAATGGCTTTAAAGAGGGACGTCATAAATTTAATTTACTACATGTCAAATGGTCTAACTTTTGAAATACTGAATATAATTTTACGAAATTTTCTAAGATATCAGGACTCTGTTGAAATATGATTTTCACAAAATTTTATGAAAATCGGCTGATACTTGATGGAGAAATCAATGAAAAGCATGCGCTACTGGTTGAATGTGGCCCAGGGTATAGATTCACCTCTGGCTTAATATATCACAAGTGGTAAATGTTCAGTATTTTGTACAACTCATATTAGTTTAACTTTATATTTGCTGAAATTTACACTTCAGTAAAAGAAATACTCGAATTTGGGACATTTCTCTATTTTACATAAATACAAATATTTTTCATCATTTGAAACTGGAAATTGCCTTAGCATTTCCAGCATTAAATGAATGGAAAATAATAATATTCAATTCTGCAGCATATAGGTTAACAAAATCAAACGATATAAGCGATCAAATATGACCTGCACAAAATTTTCCCTTCTAGATTCAAAGAACTTTATCTGTTCTAACCCTTAGAGGGCTACGTTATACAATATAATTTTAAAATTATTTTTTTAACTAAACTGGACCCTCAGATGATGGCAGTAGGCCTATAACAATGAGATGTAATTGCCTTCCAGACACAGTATTCAAAATTTGCTGTCAGATTAGGAGTGCGCTACTTGTGGTCCCTCAACCCTTATGCTGCGAAGTTAAATAATTTAAATTTTTAGCCACTTAAGTTGTGTCTCGCTACTGTGACCCACAACTTCAAGCGGGTGAAAATTACAGATATTTGTTTAATTTGACACAACACATTTGTAAATTTTGATGTTTAACACTTATTTCATTCCCAATAACTTTTAAAATCAGCTTATAAAATGGAATAAAAACGTCCAGGGGCGGATCCAAAGGGGTGGTTTGGGGGTTTAAACCACCCCTCCCTCGAAAAAAAATATTATCTTATTTTGGGCTTTCCTTATGAACTGGTTACACACTGAGGGACAAAAATTGCCCAATATGCCTTAGATGGCAGGAGAAAACCTTTAAAAATAAAAAAATTCCCCGGGTCGGGCTTCTCGGACCCCGCGCTGCAGTGAAATATTCCTTTGTCAAGTTTTAAATCCCCCATCAGTAAAAAGCTAGATCCGTCCCTGTAGTCATGATCAGCATGCAAAGGGTTAATGCTTTTTCAGTGTTGGTTACGGTCTATTTTTCACCATTTGAGGCTGGAAATTGCGTTAGCATTCTAAATTCATTCCAGCTTCAAATGAACGAGAAATCGAACAGTTTCTCAACACAATGATTAGGATGAATTTATCCTGAAAAATGTTGTCATTTGCAGTGTGCAAAGCCTGGAGGGGTGAAAATTTTTTAAATGAACAAAAAAACCTACACATCGTGCAATAGATCCCTGAAGAGAAGAAAGAGATGGTGGCTCATACTATTCTAATGGGGTTTGTTGGGCTGCCCCTAAAAATAGATAAATGGGTAATGCACATTGGGTGGGGATAATAAGCAGGTTTTGGGGATTTTTGCCAGATTACTAGTACAGTAAAAGCTGTCCATACCGGAATGCCTTGGAGGCAAATTTTTATTCTGGTTTGGACAGGTTTCGGTTTAGAGACGATAACTTGTACAATTGACATAAGGGTTCTAATTCAGGATGTGTGGTCGGTAGGTCTACAAATGATAGGTGGATGTATGCAAATAAATTGATATAATAGAAGACACAATTTTTTAAAGATGTTATATTATATTAAAATAATAAGCATATAATAATTAATTCATACATTATTTTTTCAAGCGTGATTCATATATAAAACATATAATACAGGTAGTATACATAGTAAGTCTAGTACCGGATGGGGTATACATATTGTGTCCGTGATAATTTATATTTTTTTGTAATAGTGTGTCACATATTTCACACACTGAGCACATTTGTCATTTTATAAACATTGATTTTTTAGCGCCTAATCTAAAATAACATTACATTCTTGTAATCGTCCATCACACATTTCAAACACGGATCATATTTGTTAACACCGACATCAGTCCGTTTAAATATCAAAGCGGTAGTAGGAGAAGTTGTGCTTTCGCTACGGAGTTAATCATATTGCAGCAGTTTTATTTTTTTAACTTTTTCATGACGACAACACTCGTTTGTTTGGTAACTTTTTTATATTTTCTGGAATGTGAGACGCTGGATTAAATGCTCCGATAGTGTATAATTATGTCATTTAATACAATTAATGCCTTGACTAGGAGTAAAAACTAATATAGGAATAATCGAGCGATGAAAGAATAAATCAAATGTTTTTATATTTTACCAATACCGTTAGTTAGTTATTTATTGGGCGATGAAGTATCACAAAAGGAATACATTTATCCGAAAATACTGTTCAATTTATGTGAGAATTATTTATGTTTAATGCTCTGATATGTTTATGAATTGAAACAACCTTTTATTATTTTATTAGTCAAAGATTTTGTTACAAGATTTTATTAACCAATTATTTTATTAATCCATTATGTTGTTAAAATATCTTACCAATCTCAAAGTAAAGGTGCTAACAGTTCCTCTAAATCTAAAAAGGTGTTACTAACACTAACCTCGCACCTTTGCCATTACATAACCAGATAACAAGCAGGATGTTACATTACCTTGCCACCCCCTGTTTAACCCTTAGTGCACCGCATGCGATTTTTAAAAAATTAACAAAAGAATTCGATTCCGGTTTGGACAGGTGAAATACAATACAATTTTTGTATTTGGGGAAAATAATGAGTCCGGTATTGGGAGTAGACAGGTTCCAGTGTGGAAAGGGTTAATTAGTATTGTTTTGAATGTAATTAATTCGGGACCATATATTTATTATGGTATAGACAGGATTCCGGTTTATAAGGGTCCGGTATGTACAGGTTGCACGGTATCATGATTATAAAATTATTGTGTTCAATTTCACCACTGCCTGTGTATTTAGTTGTTCATAGTTGTACCTAGTTATTATTATGGTGAAAAACATTAGTTTATATTTGTAAAAACAGGGTTTTTCAATAAGTATTCTTTTTTCAAACAGAGGCTTTTTGCTTCATATAGAATCATCAACATGTCACCCACTACATAGCTGCAGATCCAACACTTCTTGTAGAACTATTAACACATATCGTCGCCTCGGAGCTAAAGGATCCTATCTGCCACTCTGACGAGTGTCCTATAGGATCCTTTAGCTCCGAGGCGACGATATATAATACATATGCCACTAATAGTACAGTAATAATTAGATGCACAAATATGTTTACTATTTACATCCCAGTCAATCCTTGATCAATTCTTTTTTTGCAGAACATAAGAGTTTTGTTGTTGATAGCCTGTTATTTATTGCACTTGATGTTGTCATCACGCACAGTAATATATTTATAAACATTGCTTCCGAGGTTCAGCTCGCATATCCTTGACAAATCAACGTTGTCATTTTCTAAATAGACAAATAAACTGTAAACACACTGAGGCAATTTAACTCTTATCCTGCTATGTTATTCTGTATCTTATATTCATTTAAAACTGGAATTGCTAATACTCAAAGACAAACAATATATCTTTATTTGAAAAAAAGATATAGATCTCCATATTGAATAATCTGATTGACTGAACAGTTTACATCTATTTTTTTCACTTTGATATATTTAGTTTGAACATTGCTTGAAACCATATATAGTGGAGTCTACCAGCAAACCTGCTAGTCTGATTGAATATTCACCCTCTTATTTTGGAATTAATGTGTAAAGCTACTATATTGCGAGTACGCTCGTATATCTTCAACTATTTTATCTTTAACCCTTTCACCGCGGGTGGCGCCAAAAGGCGACCACCTGGCAGACCGCAGATGTCGTCTTTTGGCGACATCAGTATTTACTGTTTTTAATTTAAAAAATAATTAATTAAGCGCCTAGGCATTTTATGACGTTATAATTCAGCGGTGAAAGGGTTACAAAAAATATTTAAAAATATTAATCATGTGTGCTGGAAAATGTGAACTATCAATAAAAGCCACATCCTATCAAAACAATCTGATTATTAAATCATAAATCACAGTGTTTATAAACAGGTGTGCTGGGAATATGAACTGAAAACTTAGAAGCGAGAAATCATCTTTTAACTAATTTCACACTTACGGTGTGTCTTTCTACTGCGACAGACCACTTAAATGGGTAACAAATACTCAGATTTGTTTAATTTGAGATCAAACATTTACAAATCTTTATGTTTAAAAACACATCAAGTATTATCAATTCTAGTTTATATAGTGTTGGAATATTATGCTGTTTTGTCTTGGGGCAGTGCTCTGACACAACCTTGAATGTTAATATGTCCATAATATGTCACCATGTCCAGAATTTTGTAAATCTTTTAAATTTCGGGTTGCTGTGGCAATGTGATGGGTGTACCGGTACCGAAAAACCCATTTATCAGTTATTCCTGTATTTATTATTTTGGACATGCGTGTCTGAAATTAAATGTTGTCATTATTTCTCTTATAACTGGTAAAAGCGCAACCGAAAATTTAAAGAACTTGCGTAATTCTGGTCTATGGACATGTTGACATATTATGGCCATACATGTATCAAGGGCCAAAATGAAAAATGTTGATTTTGGGCTGATTGTGTCGTCTTAACCTTTATAGCGTGGGGATCAACTTTAGACGTCAGAATCTGACCTCTGTAGATGTCAGATTCTGACATCGACATTCTGACATCTAAAGTTGATCCCCGCACTAAAAGAATTAAAATATTATAAATGGTCGTAGACCCATAACACAGGTATTCAAATGATTCAAACATTTATGATGATTTCAAATTGAAAAAAACCCTTCAGTCTCCATGGTTTAACTCTTACAGTGCGGGGATTTAACTTTGTCTGTAGTCGTCAGAATCTGACGTCTGTAGCGTCAGACGTCAGATTCTGACGACTAAAGTCGATCCCCGCACTGTAAGAGTAGAAATATTTCTATTGGCCGTAGACCCATAACATAGGTATTCAAATGAATCGGAAAGAGCTGAATAAGCCATTTATGATGATTTCAAATTGAAAAAAACCTTTGGTTGCGATGTTTTTTGACAAATTAATTCAGCGCTTTGAGGGTTAAACACCTATAATTCATGTTGTATGGGTTAACCCTTGTTTTGCCACGGCCGTATATATACGTCTTCACACAAAACAAATATAATTGGTTTTAACCCTTTAAGCCCTCACGATGCATTAAAGCATCATTTTAAATCTCTGAAAACAGTCTTAATTTTCCTACAAGCATGGGTTTTAGAACGATAATTTCCATGACACTGGTTTACCAATACATGGCAATTTTCTGTAATTTTTAAACAACATCAAATTATCTTCATCCACTACAAGTCGAGAATTGCGGCAGCAATTCGCGGCTTGTAGTGGATGAAAATGATTTGATGTGGTTTAAAAATTCAGGCTTGAAAGGGTTAATCAATAAAATAGTTTGTCAAGTAATATATATAATATATATCAAATTAAAGTTTATAGCATCCTTATTTCACACTTAAATTTGTGTCGTGCTACCGCTACAGACAACTTAAATGGGCAAAATTACTCTGATTTGTTTTAATTTGAGATTAAATTTTCAAATCGTAATGTTAAAACACTCATTTCATTCCCAATAACTGTGATATTTTGGTTGATAAAACAGACTGAAAACGACTATAATAATGCTTAGCATTTAACCCTTTAACCGCCAAATTATTCAATCTGAATTTTCACCCACTTGAAGTTGTGTCTCGCTGACGCGATCCACAACTTCAAGTGAGTGAAAATTATTCAGATTTGACAAAATGGAGGTCAACTGTTTTCAAGTATTGCTGATCGATGTCACATTTTATATTTAACATGTTTAAAATGTGGTGCTTAAGGAGCTAATAAAAAATAAAAACCCGAAGATATGCGGCACCGGCGGTTAAAAAACATCAAGTATTATATCTTAATTCAACTTATAAATTAATTCGAGTTCATATCTTGCTGGAATGTGCAGTTTTGTTCAGGGCCGTGTTCTGAGACGAGCTTAAAAGTTAATCTGATTAGCATAAATAAAATCCATCTCGACCGCTACATTCGTGTGGCGAATTAACAACTTAACTCAACTTTGAAGATGGTTTCAGAACACAGCCCTTAATTATTTTTTTTTTTTGCCGTATATTCCTATATCCCACACAAATGAACTGTTTACTTACCTTATATTCTCATGGTGTTAAATGTCACAATATCAAAATATGTCCTATACATACCGAGGGTACTTGTTATTTTACCAAGATTATAAAAGATGCCTTCTGATTTTGTATTTTTTGTGTGTAGATTGCCATCTATTTATGTTGCCAGGTAAATGATATAGATGTATAATTCATACATTTTTGTTATGGATATTTATCATTGTTATGTACTGTATTTGTTTGAGAGATAGACGTAATAAAAAGTGGTTTACTTACATGCATTTCAGATCTTGTTTATTTCTTGGCTCTTCTTAAACCTTTTACTTTGTACTACGTCATTGAAGATCAATAGAAAAAAATAGAAAAAAGTTTTAGCTCCCCTGACATCCATATAATAGAATTTTTAAAGATTGCTGAATGCATTATTACGCTAGGTTGATGGGATTACAATATACAGCTTATCACAAACGAACATCTTCCACAAAATATTTCATCAAATTTCTGCCGTATTTTATTGCTTTGAAATTATCTTAAACCTGAAATCGCCAACAAATTCCATACTTTGGGGAAAAAGATAGAAAACACACACATAATGCTACCTGCTACT
Source organism: Flabesymbios commensalis (assembly GCA_964017125.1). Lineage (NCBI taxonomy): Eukaryota > Metazoa > Annelida > Polychaeta > Terebellida > Flabelligeridae > Flabesymbios > Flabesymbios commensalis. The sequence goes on from OZ024918.1 coordinate 64,880,549, forward strand.
GTCATTGCAGAAAATATCATGACCGAGAATTGTATTTCAGAACATAAAAGGAATGATATATATCTACAGATAATTTTTTTTGTCAATTTGTTTGGGTATAAAATTAGGTTCATTAAAAATGCAGGCCTATCCGACATGAACAAATTTTTACATCATGAATCTTTGTATGTAGTCCCTACCTGTATTTATCTCTACTCCTTAGGAGGTGCAGGTGGCGCACGCCCACCTCTTTTTGCGCCAAATTCTTTAAAAAGTCCCCTGAATTGGCCAAAACAATCTTGAGAGCGAGCCCCCGCACCCCTTCTTTTTTAAATCCTGGATCCACCCCTGAAGTGCTCATATGTGGCAGAGGGTGTTAGTGGTGGTTGCTTATGTATATCTAAAATGGACAATATAAATCTTGACAGGGAAAAATCATGGTGAATACAGGGAATTTTACGTGTGAAATCCTGTTGTACCCTGACCTCAAAGACTGACATGTAAACCGCCATAACACCCTTTGACCTTTATCCTGCTGATCAGTATTGTCGTTTTTAATCCGTTCTATTGGACAATCAAATCACTGATATTGGGACTGAAATAAGTACTTAAATATCAAGATTTGTGAATGTTTCGTCTCAAATTAGACAAATATGAACAGTTTTCATGTAGGCCTACTTAAAGTTGTGGGTCGCGGTAGCGAGACACAACTTCAAGTGTGAAGATTTTAATAAATTAACTCGGCAGGATAAGGGTTAAGCTGGCCCAGGGCAGGGGGAATACCCTTCCTATCTATATGGTCTCTCAAATTGAGTTATTTGATGAACTGAGCATCTATCACAAACTATCATATAGATAGGAAGGGTATTCCCCCTGGCCAGGGCAGGGGTAATACCCTTCCTATCTATATAGTTTATTACATTGAGTCATTTGATGAATCTATCACAAACTATCATGGGAAGGGTATTCCCCTGGCCCAGGGCAGGGGGAATACCCTTCCTATCTATATGGTTTCTCAAATTGAGTTATTTGATGAACTGAGCATCTATCACAAACTATCATATAGATAGGAAGGGTATTCCCCCTGGCCAGGGCAAGGGGAATACCCTTCCTATCTATGTGGTTTATCAAATTGAGTTATTTGATGAACTGAGCATCTATCACAAACTATCATATATATAGGAAGGGTATTCCTCCTGGCCAGGGCATGGGTAATACCCTTCCCATCTATGTGGTTTACCAGATTGAGTTATTTGATGAACTGAGCATCTATCACAAACAATTTTCTTATCTTCTGCTGAAATTGTTTAAATCATGAGTGAAGCTGTAACTATATGGTTCTAGCAAGACGAGGGCTAAATTTTGGTCCATACCATTTTCTACTTCATCAGTAGGGTGAACACAGGGGCCAAGTTTCAGAACATAGAAATAAACATCTGGGGGTCAATCACTCTTACATAGGGATGTGGACAGACACAGAAATAATACGAGAGTAAAAACAACAATGTTAAAGCACAACTTAATGTATATTTTAATTAAAATATGTCATTACAGTGCAACATCTTAAATACATTATTATCCGAAGTACAAAATATATGGCACTATATTATGCATTTGATGAACTATAATGGAATGAATAACTCCAGAATAACAACAGATCGCAATAGAATATGATATTCATATAAAGATAGTTCTCACAATGGCAGTGTGGGTAGTATAATACAAATAAAACCTAATATGCTAAAACATATTGTGCAAATAGCCTTAAATAACTCACAAATTATATACTTGCCAGGTGTGATATGAATTATAAGTTTTAGTCTGTAACTGCTAATGTCCCGCTCAATATGAAAAACAATTTTGTAATTCATGATTTTCACGAATACCATGAAGATTTCATAAAAAATGTAAAAAGATCCAACATAAAAAATATGTGAAAAATTTAGTTTCAAAGAACTTTGGCAGCGAGCTGACCAAAATTAAACACTTTCAAGCCTGAAATACCCATTGACATCTTCATTCACTACTAGCATTAAAACTGTATTTTTGTTAATTTCGGTACAAAAAAAACCTTGTCTTGTTGTAATGATTAAAATGTGCAGATTGTCAATTAGCTAACCCTCACAACACTGAAATATTTTTGTATAAACCATGGAGACCAAAGGTTTTTTCATTTTTAAATCATCATACATGTTTTAGTTAGCTCTTTCTGTTTCATTTGAATACCTATGTTATGGGTTTACTGCCATTAGAAATATTGAAATTCTTTCAGTGCGGGAATCTGACGTCTGCAGACGGTCCCCGTGCTGAAACAGAAAAGTTTGATAACCAACACCATTCGTTATTTAATCATTCAACTGACACATGTCATAAGAACAAACAAACAATAAACTTCCTCCAACTGTTAGCTAGTGCATTACAATACTTTGCCAGTTTAATCAACCCTTCGACTTTTGACGTCAGAAGTCACCTTCTAAAAGAAATAAAAAATTATAATGGCCATAGGCCCATAACATAGGTATTCAAATGAAGCGGAAAGAGCAAACTAAGACATTTATGATTATTTCAAATTGAAAGAAACCCTTTAGTCTCCATGGTTTATACACAAATATTTCAGTGCTGTAAGGGTTACGTACACTAAGGTGAATGCAAATATTACTAGGGTGAAGAAATTATGTTTCATGTGGCATTTTTATCAGCTTCTAATAATAAATGATATGTTATGTATGAATCTGCTGCCATTTGTCATGTCTGTCCTTTAGATTTTCAATAATGAGTTTCTCTATTTCACCGCCAATCACCAGTTGTTCATCTGTTAGCCGCAGCCATCCCTCTTCCCTTTCCGTGACAACCACCACCTCTTGCTTCCTCCTCTCTAGAATGTTACCTATCACAACCTGCAACATATCAAACATAGAGTGATTATAACTTACTACCAAGGTAAGAGACGTATATCAGCTCCTGATACAAACATAGAGTGATTATTACTACCAAGGTAAGAGACGTATATCAGCTCCTGATACAAACATAGAGTGATTATATCTACCAAGGTAACAGACTTATATCAGCTCCTGATACAAACATACAGTGAATATATCTACCAAGGTAACAGACATATATCAGCTCCTGATACAAACATAGAGTGATTGTTACTACCAAGGTAACAGACTTATATCAGCTCCTGATACAAACATAGAGTGATTATATCTACCAAGGTAACAGACTTATATCAGCTCCTGATACAAACATAGAGTGATTATATCTACCAAGGTAAGAGACGTATATCAGCTCCTGATACAAATCAAACATAGAGTGATTATAACTACCAAGGTAACAGACTTATATCAGCTCCTGATACAAACATAGAGTGATTATATCTACCGAGGTGAGAGACGTATATCAGCTTCTGATACAAACATAGAGTGATTATATCTACCAAGGTAAGAGACGTATATCAGCTTCTGATACAAACATACAGTGAATATATCTACCAAGGTAACATACGTATATCAGCTCCTGATACAAACATAGTGATTATAACTACCAAGCCAAGAGACTTATATCAGCCCCTGATACATATCAAACATAGAGTGATTATATCGACCAAGGTAAGAGACGTATATCAGCCCCTGATACATATCAAACATAGAGTGATTATATCGACCAAGGTAACAGACTTATATCAGCCCCTGATACATATCAAACATAGAGTGATTATAACTACCAAGGTAACAGACTTATATCAGCTCCTGATACAAACATAGAGTGATTATAACTACCAGGGTGAGAGACATATATCAGCTCCTGATACAAACATAGATCTTAGTGTTCTTGGTGGAGTATAAGGAGTCAGCATTTCAGAAATGTAGGCTGGCGCTTCATTATGAGGAGCACAGTTTGTTGTCACAACGATCTTGTACTTTATACTGGATCTGACTGGTAGCCAGTGTAGATCACGGAGATGAGGAGTGATATGGTCAATGCGTGAACACTTTACAACTAGTCTTGCGGCAGCATTCTGCACTTTCTGCAATTTATCCAATAGGCCTTCGGAAATGCCATAGAGGGAAATGTTACCATAGTCAAGGTGAGGCATCACCAGAGAACAAACAAGCCTCAGTGTCGCCTCTTTTGTGAGACTGGATCTGACTGATCTAATCATATTCATATGAGTTATATCAGCTCCTGATACAAACAGACTGATTATAACTACCAAGGTAAGAGACGTATATCAGCTCCTGCATTTTTTATCATCGCATGAAAAATGAACATCATTTGTATTTTCTCACACGATCAAGTCACACGTGACATATTGTAATATAATATAATGTAATTTATACTACAGCAAGAGTGTAATATGGGCTGATACTGATATACGCCTCATAATGAAAACCACAACACAGATGACAGATTACCTGGTGCTTGTAATTCTCCAAAGCTTTTCTTGATTTAGGAACAAGTAGATTAGGATCAGTCTCAAGCTGAAAAATAATATATAAAAAATTAATGAGAGTTTGTAGGATTAACCCTCCTAACTCTTCACCAGCTAGTTATGTATATAATTTAAACCCGTTTACTCTTTACCAGCTAGTGATATATATATCTTAAACCTTTTTACTTTTTACCAGCTATAATAGCGATGTTTATGTTTAAAACCTCTTTACCAGCGAGACCAATGGTTTTTTTTGCAATTTAGAATCATCATAAATGTCTTAGTTAGCTCTTTCTGCGTTATTTGAATACATATGTAATGGGTCTGCGGCCATTATAAATATCTTACTCATTCAGTGCGGGAATTGACTTCTATAGTTGCTCTCTGCTCTAAATGTGTTAACATTTTTGGGGATTATATTACCTTGAATGACACAATGAAAGCGCTCGGTGCCCACTCGCTGACTAGGGGCTTTAACATCTTGGGGACGAGTTGTAAGCTCAGCTGTAGTGGTCCCGACGATGACTGAATCTTGTGCTCAGGCTGCAGATAAATCAACAAATCAAAGCTAGATAGAGAAGATAACATACAACTTACCGGTAGATACTTTTATAAAAATTTAAAAAAAATGGTTACTATCTGAAATATAAATGAGATATTAAAATTGTATAAATTACAACGTGGAGCAAAGTGTAATCCTCCAGAAGAAAGAGGCAAATATCATGCAATTTGTCGTGTGAAATCATTTAGGCGAGAAATTGATCGATTCTTGTTCAAGAATATATATATATGGTAACTATTACTGTGTATATTACCAATTTATATGATTCTCTGAGTATTAATAAATAATATTAAAGATTAATATATTGATAATTTCCTCAAGTGAGATAAATCTCAAATATGTGACAATGAGATCAGTTTTAGACAAACACGGCTCTAATTAACCCTTACAGTGCGGGGATCGACTTTAGACGTCAGAATCTGACGTCTGTACTGAATTTGACATATACAGCCGTCAGATTCTGACAACTATAGTCCATCCCCGCGCTGTAAGAGGAAATGTATTTATAATGGACGTAGACCCATAACATGAATCAGAAAGATCTAGTAACTAAGACATTTATGATGATTTCAAATTGAAAAAACCCTTTGGTCTCCATGGTGAATATAAATATAATTCACTGCCTTAAGGATTAACCCCTGCCGTGCTAATCACATCTATAGCCACTACAGCTTTATTTTTGCCTCATAAAATAAATTTATGAGAGAGATGTGATTTAAATTTGCAAAATTGGTAAATAATTTGATTCAAATTGCACAAATATAAGTAGTGTCCACCGACTAGGAGTTGTGGGTCTCGGGCAGTGAGACACAACTTCAAGTCTATAAAAATTTGAATATATAATGCAGGGCATTAAGGGTTATTCCGTTAACTCTGAACCTGCTATTGAAAAGTTAATTTATTAAAATTTCAACCACTCAAGGTTTTGTCTCGCTATTGCGATCCACAACTCCAAGTGGCTGAAAAATACGCAAATTTGCTTAAATTGGGACCAAACATTTACAAATCCTGATGTTTGAACAGTCATTTCGTTTGCAATAACAGTGATTTAATCTGATAATAAAACATAATAAAAAACGACTATTGTTAATATATTTACCATTTCCTCAGCTGGAATGTAGAAATCAGATACAGCTGCCGCCAGATAAAAGATTGATTTGACCCCCGAGCTGGTGACAGATAGCGCAGAGGCTCTCAGATAAAGTAGGTAATCACTCAGGGTGGTGAACGGGATCTTCAGAAGGCTGTTGTTCTTCATCACGTCATGGTACGTCTCCAAGATCGGCTTCAGCTTATCCTGCTCACTACATTTCACTGCAACAAGATATGCCTGAGATTTTACAAACTTTGTAACAGTTTTGCGATTTTGTAATGTTTCGACTTGCTTAGCTAGTTCAAACCAATTTAAAAGCCACAGAAATTGAAGTGACTTAATGCTGGGCAAGCATCTTTGTTGCTATAGAGGCAACGCTTAGCTAAAGTCCAACGATGGTCAAAAAGTACCTTGTGCATTTCCATCTGCAGACAGTTCTACCATATCCAGGAAATTAGTGTGCATGAAGTGTCGCTTGTAAGGCTCCAGACTTCCCCTTCGATGGAGAAAAATCACGGCATAACCATTGCTTAAAAAATATCTGGTCAGGTTAAGTTCAAATATAAACAACAAGCTACAAGCATTTTTTTAAATGATCAGGGCTCAATTGATTTAACCCAACACTAAATAATAAATATTATAATAAATCTGTCAGTTGGCTCTTCCCGCTTCATTTGAATATAGATCTATGTTATAGATCCACTGCTTCTATAATTTTTTAATTATTCCAGTACGGGGATCAACTTTAGACGTTAGAATTTGACATCTTTAGCCGTCACAAAGTCGGTCTCCGAGCTGAAATGGCTAAGCCCTGGTCCACACCGGGTTAACCCTTTAAGCCCTCACGATGCATTAAAGCATCATTTTACATCCCTGCAAACAGACTTAATTTTCCTACAACTAAGGGTTTTAGAATGAAAATTTTCCATGAAACTGTTTTTCCAATATGTGGAAATTTTCTTAAATTTTTCATCTACCTCAAATCATCTTCATCCACTGCAAGTCGAGAATTGCGATAGCAATTAGCGACTTGTAGTGGATGAAGCTGACAATGGTAAATTCAGGCCTGAAAGGGTTAAAACGCTGAAATATGTGTGTATAAACCATGAAGACCAACAATTTTTTTCAATTTGAAATCTTCATAAATGTCTCATTTAGCTTTTCCCGCTTCATTTGAATTCCCATGGTATGAGTCAACGGTCATTATAAATATTGTAATTTTCTTCGCGCGGGGACCTTCAATGAGGTACATATGGCCAGCCGATTTTTCCCAGTGGACTTTTCGAAATGATGAATAACTATGACCAAGGTTAAACCAGCGGTTCCTTTATCATGTTTACTAAACATTATTGTAAAATGCATTTATACAAGTAAAACAAATGCAGTGTAGGTGCCTCTTACTTGGTAAACTAATAGCTGCCAGGAGGTTATCAACCAACTTTTAAGAAGGTTTTTCCCATATTAAGAAAAATTAAAGACATTCACATTGAATATTTTTATCACAATACCGGTAATTAACATCCTTCCATTGAATTTGGAAACTGAATTTACATGAAAAGTATGGAAAACATGCTGAGGAATAGCTACATTTTATCTAAGGACAACTGCAATATTGGCAGACAACCTGAAATTTTGAGCTGATTGCACAGCAAACTGTTTTGGGTTATTTATATTTTTATGATTGTGCAGCACGGCATCCTGGAGAAATTAGATCCATGCAGTGTTATTTTTTTTCCAATTAATAAACGAGTATAATCAGTAGTTCCACATTATACTGCAGTACAAAAGGCGAAAACCAGTAAAGTCTTGCAAGTCAACAGTAATTGCTGATTGCCTACATAAAAAATCAGCAGTTATTTCTGTTCACTTCTGCACAGGACTATATTTAGTACAAATGCATTTTTACAAGCAACACTTAACTCTTACAGTGCGGGGATCGACTTTAGACTTCAAATACTGACGTCTGCAGACGTCAGATTCTGACGACTAAAGGCTATCCCCGCACTGTAAGAGTAAAAATATTTCTAACAGCCGTAGACCCATAACATAGGTATTCAAATGAATCGGGAACAGCTAATTGAGACGTTTATGGTGATTTCAAATTGAAATAAACCCTTTGGTCTCCAGGATTTATACAAAATTAAATCAGCGCTTCAAGGGTTAACATAGCTTCTCTATTGTTTATGTAGGCCTTTGCTGCAGTAAAAGGCTAGCAACTGTAACTGAATGTTAAACCACCATCTGCGATGCTGGCCCACCATTAACCCTTAAAGCGCTGAATTAATTTGTAAAAAACATCGCAACCAAAGGGTTTTTTTCAATTCGACATCATCATAAATGTCTTAGTTATCTCTTTCTGATTCATTTGAATACCTGTGTTATGGGTCTATGATTAATATAAATAAATTTACTCTTACAGTGCGGGGAAAGACTTTAGTCGTCAGAGTCTGACGTCTACAGACGTCAGATTCTGTCGACTAAAGTCGATCTCCACACTGTAAGGGTTAAACAAACATTGGGACAATTCCTCATATTTGCTCAATTCCCGAGCACATGAGGATACTCTGTAGAGACACACAATATATTGGCCCAAAGTTGGTTTAATGTTGGTTCATCATCTGCGACACTGGCCCAACCAACATTAGATTATAAGGATACTCTGCAGACACTGAGCCTCTCGTCCCCACGCTGAAATTGTCAATAAATCTCACTGTTTTGCTCTCAAGAGGGACTGTTGTGCCACCAGACTGAAAAAATAATATTCAGAACAAAATAGGAGGAAAATCACAGTGCGCTTTGAAGTATACAATTCTGCCCCAACAATAATTATGAAAGGTTGTGGAGACTAATATAGCAGTAGAAACAAACCTTTCTTCTGGCATTAGGCCGCTATGTTTTTTTCGCTGTTTTAGATGAGCGCGCTCATTAGATTTAGGCCGTGCATTACCAAAAAAAAACATGAGTTTTTTTTTGCACAGCGCACGCATTAGATTTTTTCCCGACTTTAGAAAAAAACAGTCAATTTCTGGAGATAAAAAAAATATTCTGAAAAAAAAACAAGTTCATTTCGAGAGATAAAAATTATTTTTCCAGCTATGTTTTTTCGTCGCCCTCGATAACTTTTCAGAAAATTGTCCAAAGTTTTTTTCATTTGGTTTTAACTTTTCCAAAAATAGGTCCAATTTTTTTTTTCTTGAATGTTTTTTTTTCGCCCTCCCTTATTAGATTTTTCTGATCTAAAACAGAGAAATTAAACATAGTGGCCTTAACATTGGAGCAGCACCTTCATGATTTATAAAGCAGGTGATAATGGTACCACCCTGAAAATAGCTCAAGCTAAATTTGGAATGAGCTCATCCAGTTAACAGATTAAAATTTGCAGCTATTTTATATTATTTCTATTTTTTTGGAAATTATAATTTCAATGATAAAATGCATTTTTTTCAAAAATACTCATTATATCTGCTTGCATCGAATTGTTTATATTTTCTTAACGTGACCCTAAAAACTTGGAGGTGGTCTTCACACGTTCTTTGCAACGTCACAAATTGATTATAGATTTAACTACAGTCTGTGTCACCAGATCCTCGGAGTAGCTTTTTTTCAATTTGCTTGGTCACTGTTTAAAAGCTTTTAACAACATTTTTCTATGATCTTTTTTTTATCTTCCCCCAACATACCTGAAGGTAGACCATTTGGTATGTAGTAAAATTTCAAAGTGACAGCTCTCATTTCTTCATTACAGTAAAACTGGAGATTTATCACATGCCAAATGGTCTAATTTACAAAATACACAACAAAACTCCATCAAATTTTCAGCGATGTAGGAGGAAGGTGAAAAAATGATCAAAGAAAATTGAAAAAAGGCTAATCTACTCCCAGGATCTGGTGAAAATTGAAACAGATTGTAATCAGGTTATTTTTGGCATCGAACTATCCCTGATTAGAATTCTCTTCCGGCAGCTGCCATAGAATCGAAAACTGTGGCAGCATTGAAGAGTCAGCTGGTTGAGCCGTTGGTCTTCCAAACTAGGAAGTTGTGCTCAGTATATACAAAACAAAACAAAAACATACAAAACAGGTCTAATCAGTCCGATGCCGGCGGGCAAAAAACATCGAGCAGGTGCATTTACTGATCTAGCGTTTCTTCAAGAGGCAGCTGGTATAACCGCCGACAACGCCAGCTAGGTGGACTATTGTAGTCTGTGTACTCTACTTACTGTAGCCTACAATTAACGTTAGCACTCCTATCTGAATTGGGGTCATGTCGTACCTATGCCATGTCGGACCTACCAAGTCGGCCCCACTCATGTGTCATGTCTGACCTACCAAGTCGGACCTGTCAACCATGTCTGACCTATGCATCTACCAGGTCGGATCTATCTAGCCTCAAGTATATATTAAAACAAAATAACACTTTTCAAGTATGTTATAAAAAAACTAACAACACTTTTTAAGAATACTCATAGCTTTTTTATTCACAGTAATATAGACAATAGACATATATATATATCTATATACATTTTAGTCGAAGTTCATATTTCATTGGCACATGAATAGGGCCTACAGTCATAGACATTTGTTTTACATGTATTATTGTCTTTTCAGATGTCATATATTCAGATGTCTATTCTCGGACCATTGAGGTGTGAACAGGCTTTCAGCAGCTGCTTTGTGGTCTTATCACCAGCTACAAATGAGTCCCAGTAGCTGAAGAGTTTACCTTGAACATGTTGAAGTTCTCTGTAGGCCTACTTTCTCTTTTGTTTGCGCTTCGGTTTATTTTCCGACAGCATACGCACCTGCAACGATACCTTGGTTGACTCATCAAACAAAAGTTGAATCAGAGAATACATAGGGAGCTGACCCCGACGTGCACTCTGATTCAGTATGTGATGCCAACCTTCGGCATCGTTGTTGGTGCGTATGCTCTTCCCGAAATCAGGGCGTAAGCAAGAGGCAACTACTTGATATCTTCATCTTGTTTCACAAGGGCGTGTATGGAGAACAGCTGTGTGAATGGTGACCTCACAATAATATAAATACATAAATAATAAAAACACAAAAAGTTTCCTGGTGAGAATTATTTCCACAGCGGTCCCTTGATAGTTATCCATGATGGCGATGACAAGAAATAATTTAGTCATATTACCCAAATATTAAATGTTTTAGAATAAACTCACTGCAGCATTTATAAAATATTTTACAAAAAGAAAATATTGAGCATACAACCATGTGAACCACTTTTATCATAATAACCATAATAATAATTACATTGTCAATGTTCGAGGCATTCAGTGCTTTTAAAATCTGTGAACTCCTACGAAATTTGTGAATATTGAAAACATAGCTAAGTATGTTTTAAATTGATTAAATAACAGGGACCCAAAATAAATTTATTGACATACAATGTAATAAGTAACTTAATTCGACTTGATAACATACAATGAGTTGTGAAGGAAGTTACACTTCGGAGAAGGTGAGCATTACTCTGGAGCAGATGACACAAGTTGAGTTGTTAACAGAGCGAAACCTCGGTGAAGGTGAGTGTTGCTACGAGCAGATGACAACTGGTGAGTTGTGAAGGCTGGAGTGAAAGCTTGGAGTGAAACTGTAAGTGATGGATTGGTAAGCTGTGAACTTGCCATGAACTGGGTATTTCAAATCTAAATTATTTTTTGTTTTAATATACTGTAAGAACGTGTGGTTATATTTGAAATTAGGCATACTGGTGTAAAAATGATAATTATGAAATGATGATAATCGCGGCAATGTCAAAATTGCCGCTAATCTCATCCTCAAGCTTGATGATATTACCATGCTGCTTGGACAGACATAATTGTGTTGGATCTCAATCAGGAGGAAATGGCTGATTATTTGATAATTAATTCGAATTGATATCTTCAATTGAATCCTTGAGGGGATCATGTCGTCAATGTTAAATCTATCGGTCTTCTCACTTTCCTTCAACTTTCAAGGCTAAAATTATCAAAAACATTACAAATAATAATTTTGTGCACTCAAATTAATATTATATTAAACATGTTAGACTAAGGCCGCCTATCATCAAATTATATCCACAGTCTAGTAGGTCCGACTTGGTGACCAATGACTCGTGTAGACGGGGCACCTGTCTGGCACTCCGTTTCCAGACGGGGAGCTGGATGTTGTTTATAGACTCCAGAAATTCAAACAAAATGGCCGCCTTTTATACTGTTCATACCAGCTCGATTCGAATTTTCAATTGTTTATAGTTTCCTGCCGTGACCTTGAAAACTTTCTAACGGTGGCGGCCATACACTTCTTCGGCGTCACAAATTGATTGTACACCACTAGACAGTCAGATGAGGGTGTGCAGACATCACACTGGTGGCTCGCCTGTTTTTTCAATAGGGAGCTTGTCAACCGGGGGCGGGACCGGTTGACAATGTTGACTATGACTCGTGATGAGAGGTCCGACATGCCACCCATGGTTGTATCTCAGTATTAGGGCCAGCATGGTTGAAAAATGCAGTCCGACTTGGTATGTAATATAGGGGTCCGATATGACATAGGTCCGACATGACTGAACACCCTCCCTATCTTATTATTGCTCACATTATCGCTCACAGCTTCGGCCAGATGTCAAAACAGACCGCATTTTGCAGAAGTATGCTCGATGACAGTAATTATTTACCGTAACAAACGCAATTTTACGATCTAATTCTTTGTTTTCTTGACAAAATGATAGTATTTTCTTGACATTTCTATCGAAATCACTCGGTTTAGGAGTGTTGTCAAAAAACGATGTACAATCCTCATCCATGATGGCCTCTTATGTACCTCCGTGATTTGTTTGTTGAGAGCGCACATTTTACTGACCACGCATTCACCAGGTGGCGCAGACATCTGCACAATCTTTTCTGATGCAGACAGTGATCAAACATTCAATCAACATATTTTCGTACAAAAGTGCATATTGAAATTACAAATTTAAGTCTTCTTTATTAAGGTTAATATGTAATGATTTCAAGTAATAACATCCAGTCAGTAGCCTACGAATTTCGAAATAGCATCAACATCACATGCTCTGCTTGACTTAGGCTAGCGCTAGACTTAATATGAATAGGCATGCCTAGAAAGCGAGCGGAAATTATTATGAACTAAAGTAGGGGCTCATGTAATGACATATGCTATAAGTATAAGGCAAGGTAACGTGAGGATAACGTGTAGGCTAGACTACCTAACAAATGGCGGGCCCTGTCGCAGGGTGTTGAGCGATCCATATATTGTCGGAAGGCCCAGGCAGTCCACTTACGTGCTAGCTTAGGTCTAAACCAACTGGGTCTAAACCAAACAAAGAAACCTGCAACACTGACTGAGTTAGAACACACTACTATTTACAGAAATGTAGCGTTATCTACATCGTCATTGTTTAAAAAGAACAAAAATTAATCTTATGAAAATACGATTGCCGAAATATAGACTGATCTGCCAATACCCACAATCGGATGAGTCGTAGGGGGAAATGTTCATTCGGCTATAGTGATACACATCAACTGTCCACCCACTCGCTAGGTGGTACCACAATCAGACTGAGCGATAAAACGGGAAAAGTACGATAGGAATATCTGTCTCAGTATGATGCCAGTGAGGTTGAACTTTGACTTCTGAACAGAAAATAAACAAACAAGATGTCAGCGCCCATGAACATGATCAGAGGCATGTTGGACCACGAAATATCAGTCCTGACACTGTGCCTGTGAGTGTTAAAAATCAAATCTAATTTTGCTAGTCACTGACCACACGCGTTGCTGTAAGAGCTCGCCCATGACCCACTAACCAAATCAATGGATGACAAACTTAAAGACTATTGTGATTTTTATTGATCTGAAGAAAGCGTTTGATATTATTGATCATTCATTGCTATGGCATAATAGGTGTCGCCAGTTCTTAAATAACAAGTTACCTAGATAAGAGATCACAATATGTGTATTATAATGATATTAAATCTGACACACTTGACATCACATGTGTTGTTCCACAAGGTAGGCCCTAAAGCATCTTAGGTCCAATTAAACCTATGTATATTTTATATCAATGATACAGTGAATGTATCCAAGTTGTTTGAATTTATTATATTTGCAAATGATACTTTCCGCAAGCATCTTAGGCATCACATGCGTGCTGTATTATGGCCGCTGATAATCAACATATCGATATCTGAAATCATGTCTCCTATTTTTACACTCACTCTTTTCCTAACAGCAGTATCGATTATACACAGGGATGACGAATTGTCCTCTTAATTGTGGCCCAACCATATTTGTAACAAATTGTCACCAACCGTCATCAATAACAAACCTCATGTTATCAATTTTGGTCACAACAAAGTTATCTCTTAAAAATGTATGTTTCAATTGCAAATTACTTTCATAACCACCTTTTTGACCATCTTCTAAAATGACGATCTTGCCATTACTGGCAGGAGATGTCGGCCTAAATCCAGGTCCTTCCGGCTCAAATGACAGAATTAAAATTGCAACAATGAATGTTCGATCTATCAAACCGAAAACTGCTCCCTTCTCCGAATATGTAACATCAAAAAATCTGGACATTGTGGCAGTGATTGAAACATGGTTAAAACATGATGAAACACAAACAACGATATCCGATATCTCACCTCACCTGTCTGTTTATGAATAAATTATGTTGTACATAACAATTGCACTACAAAATAATTCGGGGTTAAATTATTTCCAAGAGATCTTCTATGTTAAAACAGTCTATGTTTCAGGGGTTAGATATTGGGAGATATTGCATTTGTGTACAAGTTCGTGTATTTTGGCACATTGCATGTTGAATAAAAAAGTATTCGTTTGAGAAAATTGAATTATTCATTTTAGTCATCGCCCATGGGACAACATAAAAAAATTCGGACCAACACAATTCATAAATTCGTTCAGAATAGCCAAAAGACACTAAGTTTAAGAACATGTAAACGTTAGCATAGTGTTTTGTATTTATCAAAGTAAATGTATCCTACATTGTATAGCTGTGGTGATGAACTAGACATGATTTTGTATTGGATAGCCTATGTATATCACTTATAATTATGTACGTGGCAATATAAGGCCAACATTGTGTTAAAATTTGAGACTTAAAGGGTTAGAATATGATAATAAGATACACATTCAATTGTGGATATTACCCATGTAAATATTTCGTATTGTTTCAAATGTGTCTTCTTTTGTAAAATTCAGATTCCTTGGTCTTCTAAACATATGAATCCATATATTGCATTAACGATTTGCATAGTTATTGGTGAAGATATACCATTTTTAGCATAATAGTTAGTACATGTAGCGTTTTTCCACAAGAAGCAGACAAGTAAAACAATGTCAGCCACCCAGGTATTGTTTTTGAATAATTACTGAACACCTTTCTGAAGTTAGTTTGCTTGTAACAAAGTAATGTCATCACCTCATTTTTTCGTCACAATATTCCTCCCTGGCTGGCTGACTATAAGCGAAGCTGAGCTAACAACGATCTTTGATAAAGTACACGTCAAATAACTTTCCTCTTTATAGTCTACTTTGTGTTTAATATAAGTACGGAATTCTGGAAATGATGTCAACGATTGCATCCACTGTAAGGCGCAAAGTTCACATAATTTAGTTTCAGTTTCTTTAAGGTCACAATAGTTTTGATTGTAAAAATAAATCAGCCATGTCTAGTTTGTTTAACAAATATAAACAATCTTCCGACCAGTGATTATCTTTCTTCAGCCAGTCCCATTCAAAAATATTTGTTTTGTGAGTCGATCTGGGTGCATAGCACATAAAACATTCCCATAATCTCAATCTATTTAAACTAAGGCTGTATGTTGGCGCAATCCATCCCATTTCACCACTCATTCCAGCAATCGGAGCTGTCCTTGGTAGCCCAACACTTTAATTTGTTCTATATATTTTTTATCTTTCCACACAACTGAAGAATATTCTAAAATTGGTTTAACACAACAATTATATAGTTTTGTGTAAGTTGTAAAGCCTACATTTCTCAGGTGTTTAAATTTTGCAATGACCGAAGTAAGAGCTACTAAGGACATCAACACCCTGTACAAATTCTAGATGTTCATCTAATAAAAATCCGAAATATTTATAACTGCTAACAATAAACAATTATTTTGATCTACATTTTCCATTTATAGCACCATCTGTGTGCCCAATCAAGCAGCTTCTGCGGGTCAGACTCTGTGTTACAAAAAATCACAATATCATCGGCATATAATAGGCAACATACTCGTCTTCCATTTATATCAACTCCAATCTTCATGGAATTTAAGTCATCAATTAAATCGTTCAAATAAATATTTAATATTGGAGGTGATAATGAATCTCCTTAGCGTACGCCACTGTTACCTTCAAACCAGTTTGTTTTAAATTATTATAATTTCACAGGGGAAACAGTTGTTCTATATAATTGGTATATTGCATTGAAATTTTTCTATTTATTCCAATACTTTTTTTACTTATTTATTCCAATAACTTGTATTTCAGTAAATCTCTGTCGACCCAGTCGAATTCTTTTTGCATATCTAAAAATGCAGCATAAACGTGTTTTCCAGCTGAGTTTTTGTTACGTATTATAGATGTCAAACTAAAAAGATTATCCAAGCATGACCTGTAGGCTCTAAATCCCGCCTGTTCTTCTACCAATATATTTCCTTCTTCTACATAAGAAATTATTCTTTCATTCAAAACTTTTGTATATACTTTACTCATACAAGATAAAAGTGTTATTCCTCAGTAATTGAGTGGCATACAATGATCTTTAAATGTACTTTTAGGAATCGGTGTAATTACTGTAGAGACCTGGCCATGGAACCTGCGTTCATCCGTAACAGAAACGAGCGTGGGTGTGGGCGTCTACGCTGCGTAAACGAGGGCTACGCTTGGCTGCGTGAACATCTTTCTCTGGACAAGCGAGATAAGCTCATTGGTGAGATCCGCGCCTGCCAAGGGGTAATATGATGTATTTACTGTAGGGCCTACTTGTACTAAGCTTACGGTATGAGTTTACTGTATTTCATTTTGGTTTACCGTATGAGGTGTAGATATGTGTTGGGCCAATGTTGTCCCAACGCCAATAGGTCGTGTTAGTCTCGTTTGACATGGGATCCACTTCCGGGTCCCTGGGGTTGCGTTTATAGACCCTGGAACATGGTCCCAAAATCCACACATAATTTTGTAAAAAACAAATTGATTTCGCGCAAAAATGGGGCGAGCGAAGAAACTTTTTTTCAAAGAAAGAAACGTAACACTAACGTGATTTTCAGGCGATAAAAAAGGTGTCGCCAAACAAAAGTGGGGAAATAAAAAAAGGAAAAAATGGTGCCTCAAAAAAAAAATAAAGCGGCGAAATATCTCAATCACGTTAAAATCAAAGCGGCGAGTCCGTCATCCATAAATTTAATTTGCTGTGATATAAGCTGAACATTAACATTTTGTTAGTAATAAATACTGCTGATAACTATGGCAAATATTTACCTGTATAAAGATTTATTTACTAGTTATGGTAAATATGTCAATAATCAGATTTAGAGAAAAGTGGCTGCTGTGCCTGACCCTCATAACGTTGGCACAACTACTCTCTCAGCCTACACATGTATCAGAATACAAGATACATAATATCTAATGTGATCTGGTTCATTTTGGTCAGCATAGGTGGTTCTGATACGTTTGTTCTAACACCACGTACGCCTACATACTGTCATGTGTTTGTTTTTTACTTTTCTATTTGCATGAAATCGGTTGATATACTTTGTATATGTTCGGAAATTACATAATAAAATTTAAAGTTGTGGAGTGGTGAAATAAAATAAAATGTTGCGAACTATATTTATTTTTAATATAAAATTTCCATCACGGTAAAATCGAAGCGGCGAATCCGTCATCCATAAAATCAATTTGCTGTGACATAAGCTGAACATTAACATTTTGTTAGTAATAAATACTGCTGATAACTAGAAGAAAGGACATCTTGGTTTCAAAACGTGACTCCGATATGTCAGCACTGACTGTTGGTGTACTGTGCAAGGCTGGTTACACAGGCTTCCGGGTAATGGACTATAGCCAAATTCTCAGCATCCTCAGTATAAAACAGATGATCCAGTACGCAGTGAAAAGGACAAGAGAAGTGACAGCAGCAAATATAATTCAACAGAAGAAAGTAGAAGCAGAGGTGGTGAAGAGACTGAAGGAAAAATCAAGAAAGATATATCAAGTAAAAAGACTGAAAAGGCTATAGCAGCCATGGGGAAGGGGACAACACGTGACCAGTTGTCACGAGTGGCAGCTGTCTTAGATGAAGTTGCCGAGGATCTGGCACTGTTGCTGCTGAACAGACCTGAGGATGCTGTTGGAGTAGCCTTCACGCACAAGTGGTATGACCACAACAAGGTACAGACTTGCTAATTTAACAGAAAACAACTGTCCATTTTGAAAGACACATTTTCAACATTGTAATTGTTAGGAACCCATCTCCCTATAAAAAAAAACATTTTATGTCTTCCAACACTACATAGTCTTGTTGGTTTTTGTATTGACAATTCAACCTATCGAACTATATGTGTGCATGAATATTTAGGTTATTTTTAAATGTTTTAGACCGGTTTACTATATATTTCTCACAATAATGGGGTGCGTGATTTCCGTCATTCAACTGATAGATTGGGTAATACTCTCATCACTTTACCTTATATATTACCGGTTCCTACTGATATATACATATTCATCTCGATAAACTGTTCTTAAGAACAGGAATGAACTCTCTTTCTGAGGTTTTAGAGAGGCAATTTTTACAGTATGCATTTAATAAAGAATTTCTTGTGGCAATACTTTCCTCACCTTACCGTCTATACCGTCATTGTCACCCCGATAAAGTGTTGGAAAGAACAGGAATGAACTCACTTTCTGAGGTTTCAGAGAGGCACCCACCATTTTTACAGAGTGCATTTAATATAGAATTTCTTGTGGCAAATTATTGCTTCAAGTCTTGATGGCCAACTGCCCATTTATTGTCACATATATGTACACACGATCCACACAACTACATTCACGTAGTACCTCGTTTCACAAGAGGCATTCAATTATATTCAATCTCTGCTGCAAAGTGACCATGTTGTTGCTTTGGGTGAGATTAGGTTATATTATACTGGAGGTGTGACCGCTCAGCAGTGTCGTAACCAGCAAAGTGATTTGCACAAATTGTTACCACTGGCTAAGAGACATAATTGAATAGTAGTTATACATGTTAGAGATAATGGTTCAGGTAAAGCCAGCCAGAATCGTCTGGATATCCGCTAGGTACACTTAAAAGAGTCCCATTTAATTCATCGCCATTGTTTTCTTGGTGGATAGGCAGAAATGCTTACATTTCAGGAAGTTTTCCCTAACATAATATTCGGTTTCACTGCTGCTATTTTAAAGCAAAACATACATCCCCAGTTACCATCTGTTATATTGAATTTTCCAATCCAGAAATTTATATTGGGAGCAGAAGCTCTATATTTATTACCCTCTAAGTACGCTCACAGTTTACAAACATCAAATACAGGCATATATGGGGATGTTGCCCTCTACATAGCCACATCTAAGAAAAGTCCCTATCACACGCATCTTCAGTGCGACCAGTGACAATTGCCGTCGTCCATATGGATTTACAAATCAAAATTATGTATGAAATTTGTATGTGCCAACTATTATGTGTTTTAGTTGTTATCTTAGGTGTAGTGGCAATCTTGCAAGTGTACTTCCGGTAGAAAAACTGATTGTATGCTTGTGGATATGACGCCAACACGTCGAAGGTAATTTCGTAATTAATAAAGTTCAGTTTTAGCTCACCAATTTGTGTTTCATACAAGAATCATCCGGCGTAGTTGCTCGTCTGCAGGCCAATGGACAGCAGTGGACACACAGTGTACACGACAGTGATGTGTACGCTGCCAGCCCAACGTGATCATTGTTCACTTGTCACCTGGGGTTGAACGAGAGAAGATGTCACCGTTAATAATAATAAACTGTGTTTGAAATGCCTCGTGAAGGCTGTCGGGTACTAGTCCCACTTAAAATGGACAGCTACCATTATAATGCTGTATTAACAGTAACTTAAATATGACTCTTCGTGGTGAATCTACGTTGTAACGAGGGTAACTGGCGTGCTGCTCTCATCAGTTTCGACTCTCTCTGACTGCTGCTTCATGAGCCACTAGCCGTTACTCCTTCTCGCTGCCTGCTGTTTCGCAGGCAACCTGGTGTGGTGAATGAACTGTATCTGTGTGTGTCATCTCTACTCACTTCTACGTTATAAGTGGTTATAAGTGGTGCAGAGAGGAGCTCCAAAAGTCGGTAACGTCCCATCTCGCTTATCCGTTGGCCAACACAAACTGTCAAATCAAATATAAATCTTATACAGCTCTTTAATCGCGGTAATTCACATTTTTCGATATTCATGATGTTCGCGCTGTATGATTCACTGTACATAATTTATGCACTAATTAAAATGTATAAATGTACCTTTGTTTGTTTTTTGGTAATCTGATCATTTTCTTGTTCGTCCATGTGTTTTGTTAGTAACACCGACATTCAAAAGCACTACTGATTGTTATCATGGAGGTAACAATGACATTCACTGTGTATGATGGGTAGTTATTTATGATATTATTTTATTCCATATGTAGAATACATTTAAGCCCGAATTTGATTGATCTGCTCAACTGTTGAATTATATATACCACTATATTTCATGAATAATGTATGTGACGCCGCATGCTCATCAGTGTAGCCATATATGTGTTGATGTAATTAATTACATTAGAAACAAGCCGATAGGACATTTTTTAATACAGGACGTTGAAATGTCATATACGATTTACAATAAATATTGTTTGAATATTTGTTCTAACATAATCGACAACAGCTTTGACTTTGTTATTTATGAGCTTCCAAAATTTAACATTTCCCCTTATCTATATGTTCATATTAGTTTGCTGCTAATGACTAATAAGTTAGTTTCAAATAAAATGTTTCCTAGTTAGCATACTTAGTTTGTGGCTTATTCAAATATATAGTGTTAAGGAAGTAAAATTGTATATATACCTACAAAATAACTACAGGGGGATGGACTGAGCTCAATAATAGAAAATATTTTAAGGTCACGCAACACACAAATTTTGTGGGAAGTCACCCCTTCACATGTGACCCTCATCCAACCTTGTTTATGAAGGGTTATGATGTTCAACCTCAACACTCCAGGCATCCACCTAAGGAAAACACATTGTCCACGGACGAGATAGATCACACCCCTTTGTCCAGTGCTGACATTCTCCATGGATATTCATACACCACTTTCAATCCAGATACAAGTATTAATATTATCAGCACACGTAAAGGATTAGCCCATTCTGATCTCCAACACTCCGAAATTTATAATTAAATTATACACATGTATCAACACATATCAAGTACTGCTATGGCTTATTGCGCATTTGAGGTCTGCTGCATCCTGCATAGTACAGGAATAGGGCTGGTGCTTGGTCCGCTGCTGGCGCCTTTTGAATTTTTATTGGTGTTTTGTCTGTCGGCATGGGCAAGCTATGTGAAAGCTTGGAAGAGTCACAGCACGTTATGTACGAGAAATACAAGTCGACAGCACAGCATGATTGTTTAGCACTGCACCCATGATGATAACATCCCGACAAACGCTTGATATGCACATAAATAATGATCAATGAAAGACAAAAACATTATGTATAATTTAATTTAATATATTAGTTATGTTTTTTTTAGTGTCCAATCTTGCTAATGTTGGAACTGCTAGCGACGTGACACAAGCAACACCCATAGCTGAACCACCATCTGAATGGTCAGTCCCCAAAATCTTTATAAAGACAAAAAAACTGGAGTATGGCGTCGCCTCAGATGTCTGGCTCTCTCTGCATTTCGTTCCCTGAGCAGATCTCGTAAATTTGTTGAAGTAGTAGTAAATCATTGCTTTATGTCACTTTTGGCACAAATAGTCTTTTAAGTGACATTGTAATACAATAAAAACATTGTAGTCAATTGATGAGATGAATGTTGAACAGATGATGATGTGAGGGTGATAGGGCATGGTGGGTTATTGAGAGAGTTTCCTTCGATCGCCCGATAAGGGGTTCTGGGCATGTCTAGGGGATCTACCCCCAGATATGCTCAGACGGCCGGAGACTTGGGTTTGACTGTGCAATTTAAAGCAGACACTCTGTGGCATTTCGCGCAGCTCCGCTATCCTTGGGTCGGATGGTCCCCAGAGTAACAATAGGAAGAGTAGCTCCATTCATTCCCCGTGAGAGACCTAATGTCATCAACACACTATTGCCGGTTACTTAAGGCTATCACGGCCTACAAAAGCCCCAGCACTGATGCGAGAGCTACATTGGCACTGAGGCTATTGTCGAGTGTGCTGTTGTTTTATAAGAGCAGCATAGAGTTTGTTCAATTTAGCAATTGTAATTTTAACAAAATGATAGCATTTGTGACATTTTCATGGCGATTTAATAAGATGTTCACAAACCTTGTGTGGTTTTTTAAAAGATACTTTAAATATGAAATTATATATCGATTGCTCAGGTGCTAAAGTCAATCCATTCACCCAGGGAAAGGACACAACTGCTGAAATAAGATATGTTGGCAAATTGCTGATAAATTTTCAGCAGCATCAGCGCATTTTAAAGTTGAAGCAGGACATCAATTGCAAATGCCACTTGTCCAATGCCACGTATTGTCAACATGATCGATACCACACAGTTTTCACATAATACTGCAAATGCCATATGACAACCCGGTGCTGATGGAGCTACCATATCTAATGATTGCTGACAAAAATGTTCTTTAAATATCAAAATAGATTGAAGTACATTCTACACCTTTGACTGTTGCCAGTTGGCCACGTGAACATCTGCTGAACATTTCCCTGTCTGATAGTGAGCGATTACTAATCGTCAACACAACCGAGGCCAACACAATAACAGAAAATAGCTCGATCAACGTGTTGGTGCTATTACAGCCAGCAGGACACAGCGTATCATTTCCCTTGTGAAGAGAGGCTAGTCATCGCCTGACAATATTGTGCTAGAGATTGTGTAGCCGAGGAAGATTAGGTTATGAAGTACTGCTATGAGTTGGGGCACCACGAAAGAAGCTGTCACACACACACAACGGTTTCCGTTGACACAGACTGGTCTCCATGTACACCGCATTCACAATTACATAAGAGCTTCACTTGATGCCATTATAAATTGTCAGTGTCATGATCAAAGACTTGTTGAAATTAAATGTCCCTTCTCACTGTGAAATGAAAATTTGAATGAAACCCAACTGAATTATGTACGTTTTCTTAATAGCGCATATCAATTGGTTGATGAAACCAGGGGATACTATGTCCAAGTACAAAATCAAATGGATGTTTGTCACATCACCGATAGCTGTGATTTTGTTTGTTGTGATTTTGTCTGGTCAACTAAGGCCATATTATTACAGCAATCGTTGTCTTGGCTGAATTAATCTTTACCCTTACTGTTATCATACTTTGAAGAATTTGTGCTGCGTGATATTCAAACAGGGAAGTTATTGAAAAAGATAAAAGATACTAAAAGTGACATATTGGTGATAAATATTGTACTCTTCAGAATAATATAAAAAAAACTATTCCTTATCAGTTCTCTTTTATTAACCCTTAGATCGCAGTCTTTAGTTTTCAGCATCTGACATCTGTAGACGTCAGATTCTGACGTTTAAAATCGATCCCTGCACTGTGATGGAAAAATATTTATAATGGTTGTAGACCTATACGAAAGGTATTCAAATAAATCGGAAAATAAATATTTGGTCTCTATCGTTGTAGGGTTAAAAAAATTGATCAATTATTCAAATTTTGGATTGAAACCTTGACATGAGTGTACGGTTCATCAATATATTATGCAATTACAATGCGCCTGCTATATGCATTTTTTTTTAAAATTATGTGAATAACCAAGTTTTTCATGGAAATGATTTAAAG
Source organism: Flabesymbios commensalis (assembly GCA_964017125.1). NCBI lineage: Eukaryota > Metazoa > Annelida > Polychaeta > Terebellida > Flabelligeridae > Flabesymbios > Flabesymbios commensalis. Next base: position 64,904,693 of record OZ024918.1, read on the forward strand.
CGTGAGTTGGTGTCCGTCTTATGTGATGGGCTGACATACACTCTGGTGTCGAAGTTCATAAATGAAACCCCTGATGATTATGGATGGTTGCTGCTCAGACCAGGAGGAGGCCACATAGAAATGAATATGGTCAGGCCATATTTTAGTATTGTATTGGGTGTTGTGGTGCTGTGTGAGCTAGAATAATTGTCATTTCCAACTAAGCCATTTCTAGTCCGCATGACAGCAAGACCGGGCCGATCAGTTAGAGGTGTGACGAACACGGAGCAGTGCTGGCACAATATCCAACAATGGAATTGCATGGAGTAAATAATAATTAATAACTCTATGTTTCCAACCACATCTTCAATTGTATTATTAAAGAAGTTTTCTTTTATTTTGACATATTTAACCCTTTTAGTCCGCACAATGCATTCATGCATCGCCGATTTATGGCCGCACGTTGCATAAATGTGTAGTCAAGTGCAAGTAGGCCCTAAAGCAGATGGAACAATAAAAACGAATAATTTATACATATAATCAATTATCACCGAAATTTATTAATTTCCCAAACAATCTTTTACAAAATGTGGCTGCGTAATTTTAATAGCTCAGAGGTCATGATGGTTAATTTTTATGTCAAAGGTCACTGACGGAAAACAAGATCGTTCATCCGTTGTCGTGCACTCGTGATTGGGAGAAGAGTCCACATGTCGTTAGCCAAACGTTAGGCCAAACTGCCGATACATTATGATGATAATTTTAAAATTAATAAATTTATTTTGTTTCAATGACTTGTAGTTACACAAGATCTTTCTTTTTATGACAAATGGGTAGACGAACTGGGGAATTAGAAGTAAAGTTTTCTTCTGAACAATAGGGTTTATATCCAACCTAAGCTGAATTTCTACAATGATCCACTCAGTGATGATTGGATCTAATCACATAGTCTAGGCTATAGGCCTACACATATGATCTTTATTTTCTTTGAAAACCGATATATATATATAAACACGTTCCGAAGCTCCCACATTCCAAAGTTCTTGACGTACCTGGAACGTTCCTGGAACGTCGAGCTCTAAAGTTTCAAGTTCTGGGGACTTCGTGTTCCAAAATTCCGAATGTGAAAATTACACACAAAAAAAGAAAAAAAGGGCTGTTTTGTGGTATTTTTACCATCTTGCATTTTTACCAATTGTATTTTTACCTGTGACATTTTTACCAATGGCATTTTTACCGCACACTTAATCAAACATATACATAGACTGTACCTTGACACACCAGCTCGGTTAAAAATATTTGTGAGATGTTAAAAAAAATGCCTTGATTTCTGTGTGTACGCCCGGGGTACCTTGAGCCACTATTTCCACACCTGTCCCAGATACTATACTGATAGAGCATACTGGAGAGAGTGGCTTTTTCGAGACCGCCAAAACAATATTTATGTATATGATAATGTAGAGCTTTGTGATGTCACAGTGTCGCAGGCCATACAAAACCAGCTCCTAGAATAAGCTCATAGCGAAACATCAGAATCAAAATCAGAATAAACCTGAACCAAAACCATATAGCAATGTCTTATTCCTCATACCTACCAGGAGATATTGCAAGGAAACCTGATACCATTTATTCAAGCGAATTTTTCCACAAACGCACAGATTCTGGCAGGACAATGACCCGAAACACTTGTTTCGTTTCACAAAGCAAGTCATGGGAGACAATCAGATCCGATGGCCTACACAGGCACAGAGCCCTGTAAGCAAAGAGGTTGTGCAACACAATCATTGTCCCACATTTTTTGTAAATCCTAAACATTTTCGTGAAAGTATGGTGTCATATAAAGAGCCAAAAATATGTCCATGGAAGATAAATGCACAATAATAGCGTATCTATTCTGATAATCGCACCAATAACGAGAACATAAGCACAGATTATGGCAGGACAATGACCCCAAACATGTGTCTCTAGTTTTGCAGATTATTAAAACCATTGTGCAAATAGGGGCGAAAGCACCAAACTTGGCACACTGATTCATTATAACCCACTAAACAATACTAGCTATGGAGCCAAACCGAAAATTCAATAAGTCGGCGACAATCGGTCATTTTCCAAAATGGCCGCCATAAACTTTATATTATTTTAATAAATTCTACAAAAAATGTATATGTGTCATTTTAAGCAATAAATCTGATAAATGTCTTCCAAAAAACGATATTTGAAGCAAACTTATATACATAAATATAAATTATAATCTAAAGGTAATATCAATGTTTATAGTCAAAATATTTTACAATGCAGTCTCTCTGTATCATCGGTGAATAGTAGCACTATCACGCAGGTATCAGACATATTTTAATATATATGAACATATACATACATTGTATTGTTTTTATATTATTTTAATAAATTCTACAAAAAATGTATATGTGTCATTTTAAGCAATAAATCTGATAAATGTCTTCCAAAAAACGATATTTGAAGCAAACTTATATACATAAATATAAATTATAATCTAAAGGTAATATCAATGTTTATAGTCAAAATATTTTACAATGCAGTCTCTCTGTATCATCGGTGAGTAGTAGCACTATCACGCAGGTATCAGACATATTTTAATATATATGAACATATACATACATTGTATTGTTTTAATTATATAGGCCTAATATTTATTAGCATAATTTGTAAGGCTTAATGAAGGACATGTAGAAACACGCCACCGTCTCAAGCGTGACACTTCGCTATACGTGATTTCTATATCTAGGTGGAATGGAATCTGATCGAAAGTGCTGGTAACTATGCTGGAGCAATCATTCAAAACATAAATAATATCAACTGTGTTGATGGTGACAATACACCTGTTTTAAATAATATTACAAATGCAATGACAGACCGCTATATCGTCAACAAGAAAGTAAATAATATGCTGAAATCAGCTAATCAAGAAGAACGTTCAACACACCTAGAATATTTTTAACTGTGCCATGCTCCGGTGGATTCTGCCGATAAAATGCTAATAAAAATGTCAGCAGACTTGAGATCTATTTTTTGGATTTTGAATATTCTTATGTAAATAAATTATATAATCACAGAGGGCACCATTTCCTCATTTACAGCAACAATGAGTTATCATCTTCCTCATCAAAAATCTCCAACGCAAAAATACAACACTCAAAACAACTGTAGACCACTAAAAAAGGGACAGAAAACCCGCTACAAACCAAAATATTTATGAGGAAATTATTCAAACAGATGAAGATAATTTGGTCTACATACAAAAAGACATTGAATTATCTTACACCCGTTGTGTGCAGGAGGTGGCATGGTACGCAGTGCTTGTATGGAAATATTCACCGGCCTTTGCGGTCAAAGCCCTAAAAAATTTGGACCGGGCAGAAAACTCCTCCATGTGATAAACTGCTATTGACCCTGATGACCCTGGGGTCCTTGTGCCAGGGCTTGGCAAAGATATTCAACATCTCACCAGCTGTTTGCGCTCAGATATTCCACTACTTACAGCTGGCTGACGACCCTGTCTAAACTATTGGGCCACTCAATTATCTGGCAAACCAAGAAACACATTTCAGCATCCAAACCGTCAAGCTTCCCCAAACTGCTTGATCTACGTGTAATAATGGACCGCAACGAGATTCTCCTGGGGGCACCCAAAGATTTGAAACTTCAGAACCTGACTTGGTCACAGTACAAACATCACAATACAGCAAATGTGTTGATTGGTGTGGCACCTAACTCGGCTATCAAATTACTGTCAAGTGCCTACGGTGTGCGATTATAAAGTGATAAACAGATAACCCTGGACAGTGGTATCCTGGACAAATGTGATCAATTTGACATGATACAGTTGATAAGGGGTTCTGCATTAACGAGGATTGTGCTGCTCGTTTCCTATCTCTCCACGTTCCTCCTGGACTACGAGGCCATGCTCAAATGTCTTCAGTCGCTGTTAGGAAAAAAAAAAAACTGACTTGAGGATACTAGTTGAACAAACATCCGTCGACTGAAAACGTTTCGTATTCTAAGTACACAGTGTGCAGCTATCACAAACTTCAAAGATCCAATATACAAAAACATGGACTACATGTCAAACTGTCTTACTTTTAAAATACTTGGGAATTTAGCGATTTTTCCAGGGCTGTTGCCAAATGATAAAAAATGGTTACAAAAATTGCTTGGGACTGAGTATTCAATAAAAAGCTAACTGTCATTTTAGACCATCCTCCACCGCCTGACAGGCCTCACAGTAACGTTACTTTGTGTCAAAACTGGGCCTAGCTACTTTAAAGGGGGCACCATTCAATCTCCAGGGGGGGGGGGGGGGGCGTAGGGGGTATTTTTGGAATTAATATTTTGAGCCCGGATTAAATAATTGTCTGAAAGACATTTTGTAAATAAATGTCTAGTGGTCCTTGACAAAAATGTTTGACCTGCTTCGCTCTGCATCATTAATTCACTCGTTTCACCAGTGTTTTTATTCAGACATTGGTAATCATCCCAGGATTATTATTATGATTATTATTCACCACCAGGGCTCACCGCCACTGGTTGTACTGCCGCGTCCAGGTGGGTGGGAAAAACCCCACTACTTGGCCCCACATAGTGTAAAATAACCCAGTTCATGTTATTAGCACTGACGCTTCTGAAAATGAGATAAAATTGTCTGATATAATACCGTATATAGTAAAGATTGGGCTTAGTTTATAATAATTTTTGACATGGTTGTCAAAAATTAGAAAGCAGGAATGTGGTGAATGTGCAGCACACAAATTAAAACACTTTTGCAGTTCTAGTCTATGGACATCTTTACATCATAATTTATGGTCATATTAAGAAGCCAAAATAAAATCACCGATTTTTTTATGATTTTAGCCTGATCCAGTCCCTTTAATGTGCATTTGTATTCGTGTACAAACGTACATACCCCCAAAACAAATATAGTTGTGTAAATATAAAATAAAGAATAGGAACAACGCCAGTTCAGTGTCGATCATATCCGAAGTGGGAAAGTAAAATTGTGGCTGAACTGAAGTACGAGGCCATTGACATGTATGTAGACAAGCAGCACAAAAACCAGCAAAACCAGAAATACAAAGACAATACATTTAGGAAAACAGGAGATGTTGATTTAGTACCTTGTTGATACCATATGATGTTACAACATGTCCATAGACTAGAGCTGCAAAAGTTTGTTGATTGAGTAATTGTGAATCATTCAAATATGTCATGGATTTTGCCAAATGATAACACTTTATATATTCCCCTTATTTTTAATTATTCACATAAGTAATATCAGTTTATCAGACATATATTCAAGTGGATGAAAAATTTCATGATTTAATTTAGTGGTGTATACTGTAAGGGTTAATTTAATATAATTATTTTACATCTGCTAGTTTTCCTCTTCAACTTCCTCTTCAATTTCCTCATCCAACTGTTGTTTTCTCATTTCAGCAATGTTGTGCAATATGCAGCATGCTATTATTACACGTGCTGCCTGAAGACTTGCACTTCAAGTAAACAAAAATGTTCACATTTGTTAGTGTTCATAAATTATTAAATTGTAATTGTTGGTACTTTTGATATTACTTTTTCATAACCTGTAACCACAGAATTATTGCTGTAGACAAGTAGCATGTAAGTTGCTAATAATAACCCCAAAATCGTCATAAAATATTTTCCAGATTCAAAGGATCTATGGATACTCATAAGACCTGCCATAAAAAAGTATATGTATATATAAGTTATGCAATATTTATTTTCTATATGCATTGTCTGGTTCATATTACGATACATAGTGCAGAATTGTGACCTTTAACCCTTTTAGCGCAGGGTATGTGGACGTCAGATTATGACGTATAAAGACAGTCCCCACACTAAAAGTATTCAAATATTTTTAATGGCCTTACAATAAAAAAAATTTGTAGTCAACATTATCGGTATACGGTACATACATTTATTTTAATCTCTTAAAACTGCTTCATTGCACTAAGGTAGCCTATGGTTCTTGTCTGTGTTTACAGATTCTGATCACACAATTTCACTCCATCTCTCAATATGCGCGATATGAACTTACCTTCTGTGAGTGAAGCCCGAAAATTCTGATAACATACCTCAAAAGAGCAGAAAACTGACTTACCCACATTCGGTGCATCCATCTTGGATAGGCCAACGCCGGCGTTTGCTAATCCAGTTTCGCCCCAGTGGATGAAGGACGGAAACGAGATTCCAAAATTTTAATTTACTAATTAGGCTATTCAATAAAATACAGTTATATATGGCACAAATATTACTTACAGAGCACGCAAGATGAATAAATACTGCTAGTGCAAAAGAGGTGACACACCACCGTGGTGAATGTTGGAAGACATTCACCATGAAAGGATCATGCGACAAACACTGCTTGGCACAACACAGGAGGAATTACCACTTGCAGTTAAAAAAACTCCAGGAAGGATGATGTGGGGAGGCACGCTACCAAGATACATAAATGTATACACAGAGCACTGTACAGCCTGTTCCAACCAGACACAGACGGCACGCGTGTATCATAATGCGGACAGCTCTCCCAGCAAACACAAAGACTTGACCCAATGTTGTTTCAATGTTGGTCCAGCGCCGTTGGCGGTGGGCCAATAGTGAAACAGCATTGGGTCAAATCCTCGCGTTTGCTGGGCTCCACACAGGTGTCTGTCTACACCCACCCCTCCCCCACCAGAATATTCTCGCCAGCCGATCAGGGTGCTTTTAGCAAGACAGCCGGCCGATCACAAGCTCACTACAATACTTGCAATTGAGAGCGGGGGACATTTTTATGACGTCAACCATCTGCACATTTTAACATGCGAAGTAGCAGTGTCTAGAGTGGGCAGTGTAATAAATGTAGTGACTTCGACTTATTGCTAGTGAGGAGAGTGGATGAAGTTATACCCCCGGTCGCCACCGTATAAATGATCACTTTCAGTGCCCCCTGTAAGAAAATGAAATGAATCGGGCTTTAGGCCACCTTTGTGCACATATAGGCTAAACTGGGCCAGGAAAACCTCCTGAGGATGGTGAATGAGATGACACTGTCCTCCAGACACAGGGTTCGAAATTCGAGCCCTGGCGGTCTGAGGCAGAGCACGCTACCTCTAGATATACCCCTCTTGTACGATGCAGTTTGTAGAGACCATATGCCGAGTGGGGAGCCCACCCTGACAGTGGGCCGAACTGGGTCCCTGATAATGGGAAGCTGCCAGCCCCACAGGAGAGGGCAGGCGAGGTGCCAGCCATCGTGGGCATCGACTATAGTGAAGAAGAAACCTGGGTGGACTGGAGGGTGGCCTGGATGGTGCGAGACCACGGAAGAAGGATGCAGGAATAATGATAATACTCAGCACCGGCACGACCAAATTGATAATGCCGACCGTATATGTCATACTCCAAACACACCTACAACGAGAGTAAGATCTGAAGAGATAATCAGAATTGATCAACTTTGCAAACAAAATTTGCAAAAATTACATTCAAAACATTTGCCAAAAAAAAACTGCCCAACACCATGTCAAGTAGGCCTATGTCTGAAGAATAATATCTTAGTCAAATAAGATAGATGATGTGTGTGACGTGATATTCGCTAGCCTTAATACATACATATATAGATAGATGTATGATAGTACTGCATACTGCATATGATTGATTTCCTTAATCTTATTTATACATATTTATATGCATTTGATTTAATATCGTTTTTGTGGGTTTTTCGTTCATATTCATCGGCAATATATCGTCTGAATGTTTAGGCGTGTCAAGTGATAGTCGCTAACCTTTTTCTAGGCCTGTCTCAAAAATGATACTTTAGACAAATAACTTAATGTTATTTATATGCACTTGAATTAATATCATGTTTTCGTTCATATGGTGAGACAATACAATACAGGTCTGAATGTTTAGGTGTGTGACGAGATAGTCGCTAACCTTTCTTTCTAAAGTATCGACTATTAATGTATACATTTATTTTTATAACCGGTATTTCACCACATCGCACTCACATTTCAATTTTGTGCCCTTATTTCCACCCCAATATATATCAGTGTTCATTTCAAAATGCGTGAATCAGCGGAATTTCCCATAATCAGAAATACGGCACAGTTGTAGTCACTGGTATTGTTATTTTCTGCAATTATAGCCTACAGCTCGCACTGCGACGTAGTACATGTATCAGTGTATGTTGAACTTGAATGAACACACCATTTCACCCCCCTGTAGAGACTTCAGTTGTAATCGTTCTCACTCTACCCCTGAATGCGATGAGGCCTTTTTCACCTATTTGAGCACCCCTCTCCACGCGACTCCCAGCTGTCGGCCCCTCCCCTAAATTTCAAACTCTGCCCAAAATTATGAAAGTGGTACATGTGGAACAAATATAGCTTTTATTGCAATAAATATGTTACCCAAACATTTCTAATTCAAGTATGTCATAGCATACATATTTTACTATAAATAGAGACACATATAACGTTCTGAATTATTTTCTTGACTTTATGTGAGCACATTTAATCTCAAAATTACGTATTATTTTTCAAAATGAAACCACATATTTTGCGTGTGTTTTCGTTCATTAGTAGATAATTAGGGGGATTATATCGACACAAAATCACAAGAATAAGAGTTTAGCCACTGTTTAAACTGTTTTTGATTTATTAGCTGATGTAATCCCCCGTTTTAGGCTCTAATTATTCAATTTGTAATCAGAGGTGGCAATATTTGACTGTATAATCCAGTTGTACACACTCTATAATTGTGTGATAGGCTGTACAAATAACAGTTCGCAGATGGCAAGGATACAGTGCTGCTTCAACGTTGGGCCATTACCATCGACGCTATCACAATGTTGGAACACCGTTGGCCAAGTTCTCGCATCGCTTCGCGTATAGGCCTACTGTCACTTGGCTTGATGTTCCCAGGCCAGACGGTGCCGTCTGATTGCCGGCGCGTTGCGATTAGCTTTGATGTCTAAGCTTGGGGGGGTGTCGCACGAGAGGCACGTGTGTCCTCCTGGAGTGGGGTCCCAAATAGGTAGACAAAGGCTCATATCTGGCAGGGTGTAGTGGGAAGACAAGTACACCCTGCACGCAGGATGCATTTCACAGGCTACTGTCATTGATTATGATATAGATATAATGTCACAATACATGACTATTTTTATTTTCCAATGGGAAACCAGGCAACATACCAGTGGCTCATGATTTCTTAAGGCCCCCTTTTTGATACATTTACCTTTATCCGCAGTTTGGAATGAACCCTGTAATATAATTATATATAATTATTGCTTTATTCTGGGGATTATTGGATCATATTTTATCTTACCCATTCATATTTTTTGTGTTTTAGATGTTGAATATAATCTTCGCCACATATTCAAGAGGTAGAGGTCTCCCTGTTTTTCCTTTCCAAAAAAATGATACTGCAATCCATTATATAACCTGGCTGGTTCCTCAACCATGGTTGTTTTAGCAGCAGGGATCTGCGATTTAACAAAGAGGGTAAAACATTCGGGGGGGGGGGGGGGACAATTAATATATGACACCACTCACAATAACAAACAATTCACACTCTTCAACTCATTACTACAACTAAACACATGTCACACAACGTTCACATGAAACTGCGCACCATACTACCAGGATTACTACAGAAAACCTGGAATTCAACACAAACAGAGGCACACTCACACACAGCATACTCACACACGAACAGATAATAACACGGTAAGAAACACACATACGTGAAAGCAACGCATACGTGAAATCAACGCACACATACACGAACACAATTAGGCTACATCCGATCTGTTAGGACTGTAAGTTGGGACAGGGATGTAACTAAAATATCTATCAAAAAGGGGGAGTGGGAATAGAAGAAGAATTGAAACTTTTCGTTACAACAAATTGTACGATGGTGTCCATCCAAATAATGATCTAAAGCAGAAATGGTTTGGTGTGCCGATACAATCTGCTTATGATGATCTATCTTATGGACATGTCCTGTGAAGGTATTGTGGATGGTGACACTGACAATGACTCCTGGGATTTTAAAAGGCGAGGGGTTGTTTTGCATTAGATTTCTGGGAAAAAAAATCAATATTTAAAATATATTTTTTGGCAGTAGTTCTTATTTTAATGTTATTTCATAAATTTACCTCCACTTATGCACTTAATGGTGAGTGACGCGATAGTCTTTAACCAAGTGCAAGTGATGCTGGTAATTTTCTATGAAGAAATCGGTCATAGCTGCATTGGCACCACTGTTAAGCCCTAAGAAAGATTATGGCAAGACACTTGGAACTTGGCAATTGTACGATACCAATGATGAAGATGCAGATGGGGCAATCAGAAAATAATTGTTCCAATGCTTTATAAAATTGCAACAACATAAATTACAAAAATCTGTTTTCCGTGCAGACTAAAGATGAAGTAGACTATAGTCTATGTTCTTTCTTGGTACTTTTTTGTGGGTGCAAAAACCACGGGAGACCTAAGAACAGAGTTCCACTTCAAACATTTCGAAATTCCCTGAACCCAAAGTTCCCACGTTCACAGAATAAATTAACATAATTGTAGGCACTAATTAAATCCACATAATTATTGAAATTAACAAAATTAACTTAACATCATTAAAATAGACGAGTTAAGTCTACTAGTGGGATAAAATGCTGAAACACCATGTCCATGAACAGTTGTGCAGGCCAAACCAGAAACCAGAGATATGATGTTCAGTAGACTAGATTTAGACTACTACTATAACTAGATCTACTACTAGAGTATAGTATAGACTATAGTATAGTACAAGGCCTAGGCCAGGGGTCCCTAGTCTATAGATTAGTATACTCGCCGTCAAATTAACCAGGATCGCATGATTTTCGGCGATTTCTCCGTCAATTTCCCTAGTGCATGCTTGACTAGCTCTGTCTCCACTTCCGACTGAATGCATGGCCGTTGTTTAGCCAGGTCTCATCAGTGTAACAGTGTAACTTTGTGCCCCGCCTCCTCGCTTCTCTGATTTGATGTAGTTTCCCTAGTGCATGCTTCACTAGCTTTGTTTGAGATGCAGCTGGGAGGCATTTAGTTAAGTGATATGCTAATGACGCTTTCCATTTTCTCTCAATCCGACCATCATGAAAACTAAAGCTTTGCCTCATGTGTGCCATCCTCTTCAACTCCCCCCAGATTGACGAAGCCTGCTAACCTTTCATGCGTTTTTTTAGTTACTTCCAGAATCTCTTCCTTTCATTTTTCATTGATGTCATTCAGCTGTTTTTTGTCTGTTTTCCAAGCGTGACAATTTAGGATTATTTTGTAATCATTGTCTACTTAATTTAGACAATGGGTTGTTCGTCTTTATGTTTTTTTCCCTGCAATTTTACGTCTGGACATTTTTCTCAGAATAAACAATAAACTATATCGCGTGGAAAGGCTTGGCTCATATTCAAGAAAGGTAAGTTTACCTAAGGACGGGAGAACGAATATAGAACATGATTGCACTATATAGTATTACCATGTTAATAAAAAAACAGCGAAAAATTTGAAACTCATCATAATCTATTAGCAGTATATTGTTATCTCGACACATTTTTCTCAGCAAGTTTCAAAATTCAGGTACTCGCATTTAAAGCAGTTAGTTAGTCATCTTGCTTGTTCATATTTACATCGTTCCAAACTGTTCAAAGACATGGCGTGTACATTGCTGCTTACTATATGCAATTATTAGTATCCTTATTTTTATTATTGAACAATTTGATGTAAACGTTTATGTTGCTCTAATGTTCACCATTCTGTTAAACATTCTCTCATTGTTTGATTGCGTATTTTGCAAATCCAAGATGAACAACCCAGACAATTGACAGTTATTTGGGCAGCATGGCAATATGCACTGGATCCCATTATTATGGGTATGTTGCATGCTTATTTATCTTCTTCACACATAAATAACCCACTTCAAGCAAAACCTTCACATCTTCCCACAAATCCAACAAGGCAATAATTGATAATACCCACGCATTTGTGCACGGGGGTTGAGTTTACAAACCCAAGACTGACAGAGTATGCGATGCATTTTTATTTCATTAAAAAAATATGGAAGGAAGTGCTACCATCTTTCAGTACACTTGAACGGCTTAGAATAAAAAACATTTAACCTAGAATCCTGTAGATGTGACAAAAAACGTTCCAGCAATAGTGATTTCAATTTATCTGTAGGCATGACAGTTTTTACGACAAAAAAATCGAAAGTTTGTTTCAAACTAGAAAACAGACATGAGGCCATGGAAATAAGTGCTTGTTCCACAACACCTTGCCCATACTCCCCATATTTTCGAAACCTTTAGTGTCACTTTATGGATTGTGGTGAGTGCTGCGTTGTTAGACATTTCATCAATGCATATGCTACAGTGTTTGTCAATGGGATGCATGTTGACAGGCCTAGGCCTGCTTTTCAACAGAGCAAACAGATCAGTAGAAAAGCCGCAATCGACAGCATAATTTGAATGCACTGAAGGGATGACGCACAAAACGATATGGATTATGACATTTGTAAAACAATAACAGTGCCATTTCATTTTCAACCTCTTAATTTTGGGAAGTGCAGTGTCAACAACAACAAAAATATTTTACTTTCTTTTTCCTCTGGTGTTCCCCTTTGGTGTGATGACAAGAGAAAAAGAACTTTGCAATCTTAATGTGTTCTCTTTGTGCCTGTAAAATAGTGTCATAATAATATCTTATACACATAGTGAGCCCATTAATAGTTAATGCATGGAGAAAGAAACAAATTCGTCGAAATACAACTCAAAACATATGAAAATTAGGTATATTATTTAAATTATTTTTACACAGGCAGCAACCATACCAATCCTTGATAATAAGTCACCCTCAATTTTGGAAAATATATGCCTCAAATATATAGAACATATGTCAATAAGCATCTTTATTACTTATTTGTATTTGTTATACAATGTTTAAAAAGTTATTTCATAATATATTTCCGGCGTAAAATCAACTTACCATTTTTCTTCATTGTTGTGACCTTATCCTGAATGTTTTTTGGGCTCCTCCTCATTAACAGGTAGGCACAACATAAGGCCAATGAGGCAGGTTGTGTCTTAAGACCTTCCTCAGCTTCCGTAAATTTCTGCACTAAATGCGAGAAAAAGTACTATTTTTTTACACATTATCATCTCGACATTAAAAAGAATAATGGATATATCTGTCATGATATCAAGTAACCCTGGCCTAAACCAAAAGAGATATGACTTTTATTTGATTAATTTAAGATTTTCCAAACATATCTTTTATTCTTAGAAAATAAATAATAGTATTCACCTTTATTCTACGTATTATATCCGAATCTTTATTAAATGGTATGCATGATTTATATAACATATAGAGGATTAAAAAATAAAAATACAAAATTAAGCTACTAGTTACCTCTCGTTGTTTTTACCTGTGTGTGCTCTGTAAAAGACAAATTTTAATAATTGACACAATAAACAACACATTTCATTATAAAGGCCACGATAGAAAGTAACATTCTCTCTCTCAATTGCTAAAAAAATGTTGTGTTTTTACTTACCTTATCTGCTATTTTAATGCCTGGCGTCATGATTTCAGGTGTATTCAATACGTTGTCATAATAGAACCCTCACCAGGCGCGGATCCAGAGGGGGGGGGGGGCGCACGCCCATCCGTTTTTGCATCAAATTGTTTTAAAAGTCCCCTAAATTGCTCAAAACATGCCCAAAAACTCCTGCCACCTGCGCCCCCCTCCTCTTTTTTCAAATTCTGGATCCGCCCCTGCTCACAGCTCTTCAATGTCTGCCTTATTGTAAATGTGCATGATAAGATGTAATCAAATACATTTAAAATATTATGTTTTCTTCAAGTTGTCTTTCTACTTTCTTCATCTTGCAAAGTAAATTAAACATTTTAATTATATAGGCTATTCGTTTATTATACTGACATATGTACAATGCATTTCACAGATACATATTATAATACAGCAATTAATACACCCAGCCTATGAAGGCTTATTAGTTAGTTCATTTATAGTATTAATTCTAAACAGTAACAATGCAAATAACAACAGTAACAGTAGAAACGCAAATGAATAAAAATGTGTTGTTGTTTTTAATAATACAATTTTTCTAGGCCGATTATCCAGGCTTCATTGTACAATTTGTGGGCTCAGTATTTAACAATACAAAATTGTCCTCGTAAGTAGAATTAAAAAATGACATTTTTTAGTTGTAGCTATAAATGTGGCTATAATTTATAGCTGTAGCAAGTGCCTCGTGGTACACCCAAACATATCTGAAATATACGGAATACGGCGTTCGCTCAACGGTTTGTGCTCGATCACTGAAGTTAAGCAATGTCGCGCCCGGTTCATAATTGGATGGGTGACCGCCTGCGACTGCCAGGTGCTGTATACACTCGTGGGGCTCAGAGAACCATGTAAATCAGATGGCTCGTCTGACTGACTTTGAGTTGGACGTAAAAAAACCTCAATGGACATAGGCGCAGTTTCCATCCGGCGAGGGGGTCCGGGTCGTTATTCCGACAGGTCGATATTCCGACAGGTCGATATTCCGACAAACAGGTCGTTATTCCAACAGGTCGATATTCCGACGGGTTGTTATTCCGACAGGTCGATATTCTGACAGACAGGTCGTTATTCCGACAGGTCGATAGTTGGACAAACTGGACGCTATTCCGACAGGTTGATAGTCCGACAAACAGATCGATATTCCGACAGGTCGTTAGTCCGACAAACAGGTCGCTATTCCGACAGGCCGATAGTCCGACAAACAGGTCGATATTCCGAAAGGTCTATATTCCGACAGGTCGTTATTCCGACATAAAAATAATAGTGATGAGAGGACTAACCACTATTAACAGCTACTGTGGTGATGAATAGCGATGAAGACCTACATCTAAAATACTAAGGTTGTTAATTGTTAACTCTTTTCGTGATGCATCATTCTTTGACATGTATTATTCATTTGAAGCTTGCATTGGTGATGCAAATGCTAACTTCAAATAGGCGTTTAAAAGTGGACCAGTTAGGACTATTAATTTACAATCGGTGCTTTATTTGAGATCTGAACGCATTTGCCCTCACTGAAAGGGTTAACCTTGTCTACCCTGAGTTTCTAGGAGCCATTTAGGGGGTGTTTTTGAGAGTAGTGTATATATACCCAGACTTCTTTGTACAGCTGTGATGTATAGATGCGTTCAGATCCAGCCTAATATGCCAACCAATGGCATAACTAAATTTATGTCAATGTATTCGATATCAAAAATTGTTTTTACAAAATTGCAGATGTATGTAATTATTGTATATATGTATTTATGTATATTCCAGCCTAATAAATTAATACAATTAATTATTGTTCCCACACATTCCCCTGATTTTTCCCTGACTGCTCAGAAAATACATCACCAACTATTAAATTGAGCAAAATATTATTGAGCGACCTCCACAGTGCTCTAACGCCGTCCAAAATGCTGGTACAAATTAGCAATCTCATCAACATCAGTACTGAAACTATTTTCAAAGTAAAAGTTGTATAGCTGTGTTGCGTAAAATCCAAGACAGTAGTCTAATATGAAAATATAATTATGTTGTGCCTTGAGTCACAACTGTAATATTATAGACCTACTATAATATTCTTATTATAAATACTATTACTTATTATCTTGTTCATGTTCGTGGCGCCAGGATAGATCACTGGTCGCGTGGTGGACTCGAGAGTCCGGGAGTGCCTGGTTCGAGTCCCGCTGCGGCCGAAATCTTCCCTTGCTGTACACATAATGCAGTGACCCAAACTGTTCAAATTCGTGGTATAGTAATAGCAACCGAGCGTATATTCGATTCGTGCCGCCTAAAAAAACGTACACAAAAAAAATAAATAAAAATGTCAAAGTTGACATGTGAACGATCAAAAAAACCTTTAAAAAAAAACTTTCGTCCTGGCTGGAAACGGGCTCTTACAAACAAATGAAATAATAAGCTCTTAATTTCAACGTCTAACTCAACTCTTTTGCTTAGATAGTACGATTTTTAGAATAATCACTGCCTTTAAAGTACTATATATATTTAAAATCGTTTATGAAAACCGTGGAAAAATGCTATTAAGTGTGTCTCTACTGCTATTAGTTGGCAAGTTATGACGTGGGCTTGTTATGAACAGCGGCCATTTTGAATTTATTTAATATGGCTGATACACAGGAACTCCCAAGACTGGCTCTGGTAGCAAATATTATGGATAGGTCGTTATCAATGCCTGATACAGACGATTGTGTTGCTGATCTGCGTCGCTTAAACCGGTATCATGCCGTATATATATTGACGAAATAACTTTTACATATATTTTTGTGTTTTAAATAATTCCCAAATCAACTTCAAAACATCATAAATCAATTCTACATATTCCAAAACCATAGAAAAGTGGTAGCACATGCGTATCTACGTCTGTTAGTTTACAAGTTATGAGATGACCATAATTTTAATGGCGGCCATATTGGATTGGTATAAAAAAACGCCCACGGCGAGAGTTCAGCTTGGCTCCCGCGATAAATCAAAAGTATTATGGCCTTGGCCATACGTGGCCCAAATTTGGTGCTTTTGGGACGATTTGAACAATTCGGGGGTAAATATGTCCCATGACTAATTTGCATACTTATGCTATGGGTCTAACGCCATTAATAATATTTTTTAAATTTTTCAGTGCTGAGACTGACGTCAGATTCTGACGTATAAAGTCTTATTATTTGATCACATGTATCAAACAGTTTAATTTGGTTTAATGGTCTTATGTATACATTTAAACAGTGTCAAAATAGCAATTTACCATTTATGTATGAAAAAACCACGCAAAATGCTATATTCTGAACAAAATGCAGCGTGTGAGGCATTTAGGAAATGTAATTTCAAGATCAGCATGAAATTCTGGGTTAGAAACACTCTTCAAACCTTTAAGGCCCAGACACGTAATTAAAAGTGGTTCATCTCACAGACTAATTCCCATTACAATTTACATCAAGAAACTGTCGGAATAACGACTTGTCCGAATATCGACTGGTCGGAATATAGACCTGTCGGAATATCGACCTGTCGGAATATAGACCTGTCGGAATAACGACCTGTCGGATTATCAACCTGTCGGAATGTAGACCTGTCGGAAAAACGACCTGTCGGAATATCGACCTGTCGGAATATAGACCTGTCGGAATATAGACCTGTCGGAATATAGACCTGTCGGAATAACGAACTGACCCCCGGCGAGGCCCCCCAAAAAATCCACAACATGGAGTACTTGGCACATATATAAGGCCATGAATGATATCATGAATGATAACAGGCCTTGCTAAGCTACACCTGTGGCGCGATAGCACAATAGTGCGTACTGCCATGTAACATACAGAAACAGAAATATCAAAAAGCCCTGTACTTGTTACATTGTGAAACATGCTTACATTTCTGCAACCGGCCCCAACCCAGGGTCAGCTCGACACAGGCTCAATGGGTAGGTCAAGCCACTGACCAAGATTCATCCACTAAAAAGGGATGCGACATCAGGGGGCGTCTCGAAGCTATGACCCATTTGGGGATGATTAGCCACCAAGGGCCGGCAGGTGCTTGTGATGGCCGGGCCTAGGTAACTCGGGGATATACTCAGGGATATAGGTCAGGTGGTCGGTCGTATTGAGGTCAGACTGATCACATGGGACCAAGTGGCAGGAAGTTGGTCTCAATATGGACATGTTGTGTCAACCCATATATACAGACTGCAGATGCACAGCACTCGCACTACATATAATAAAAAAATGAGCCCCGGTTGGGCTCGCCAAATTTAAATTTGAATAACTGATGTTATGTGAAAATTTTTTTCAATGTCAGATCATAATATGTATAATGTTAGTGGGAAAAAATTATCATTCAGGCCTACATAAAACACTGCTAAAAATAATAATGGTTGGTAAAGATTCTAGAGATTTATTAAAACAACCAAGAATGTAAAAGTTTACATTAACTAGATACACAGTAAGCATGATTAAGTCTACCTGTCTGTCTTTTCCATCTGCTTGCTCGGTTTGCAATGTATTTTCCATTATGCAACTATTTAGCCAATCTTTCATAGTGACGTGAGCACTGCTTCAGTGCTGCCAGCAGCTGCTGCAACAATCCCAGCAACTATTGCAGAGCTTCCAGCAGCAGCTGCAGCATAGCCTTTCTGTAGCTATTGCAGCCCACCTGCAGCTGCAGTAGTGCTATCAGAAGCAGCTGCAGCCTAGGTAAGAGCTGCCAGCTGCAGCAATCCCAGCAGCTATTATGGCCTAGCTGTAGCTATCGTGGATGTAGACACAACAAACTAGCTTCCTAAGTTTACAATTATTTCAAAAGTTATAGCATTTTCAAGTTTTTCCCAATTAATAGTGCTAATTATGGTAATTATGCTAATTAGCATATGACGAAAATGCTAATTTATGCTAATCAGACGGCTCTAGGGTATTCAAAATATTTTTACGGAATTCAAGCAGGTGAGAAATATCGGTCGAGAGAATAAAATCAAAATTTGAAGTGAAATATTTAATAAATTATAAACAAAAATAGCAATTTCATGATTAATTATGGAAATTTATGCTAATTAAAAAGGTCTGGGGTATTCAATACCGACTTATTCGAATTCTACGGGGTAGAAAACATGGGTGTAGACACAAAAATTAACTTTCTAAGTTAATTATTTCAAAAGTTATAGCATTTTCAAGTTTTTCCTAAGAATTTATGTAAATTAGGCTAATTATGCTAATTAGCATGTGATCAAAATAATTGCCAGGTGGTTGCTGCTCAGAATTTGTTCAGCAGGCCCCTCTGAGACATAAAAATCAAAAATACCTCTGTTAACAATTTATTCCAGGTTGAACCACTACTTTTACTGCACTATTGTGGCTGTTCACTATGTTGATTGAAGTCTCAATAGCGATATTGGCAAATTATGGACGGACAGACGACGGACAAAGCGCCATAACAAAAGCTCATCTGACCTTTGCCCGAATGAGCTGAAATGAGGGCATGCCATTTGTTATCTTGCATTGTAATTTACCTGAAACCGAAAGATGTAAGTTTTTTTCCTACATAAAACAAAGAATTTTCTGAATATAGGACCTTCTGAATATATCTGAATATAGGACCTTCTGAACATTTTTTGCTGAACATAGGACCTTCTGAATATAGGATCTTCTGAACATAGAACCATCTGAACATAGGACCTTCTGAATATAGAGCCTTCTGAACATAGAACCTTTTGAACATATATTTTCGGAACATAGAACCTTCTGAACATAGACCCTTCTGAACATAGTGGCACCACTGTTGAGCCCCAAGGGGCGGACCATTTAATACCGGGAGGGGGGGTATGGTTTTTCTTCCTAATGAAATTATTTTTTTCCTCCCAACAAGAAAACATAACATTTTTTTTCTCCCTGAGCAAAAACAAACAATTTGTTCAACTGCGAAACGAGCATGCGTGGGACGGTCACGTGTAGGCCTATGGGAAGGTCACGTGTAGGCCTACAGTAGCCGATGGAGTACAGGTTGATGGCAATAATGTCAGCAACTAAAATGATTACAAGATACTACTCAAACGAGACATTGACCCAATGCTGTTTTATTGTTAGACCAACGTCTGCGACGAAGGCCCAACGTTGAACCAGCATTGGCAGAGTATAATGTTTAAGAGAAAGCTGTCCTGTCAATACACATTATTGGGGCAGCTGTTTCGCAATCCCGCAGTAATAAAGTCACCCAGCTAAGAGCCAGAGCTATTAAAGAACTTTGGTGGGAAAATTAAATCACAGATGTCACTCAAGTATATATGGACTTGCTATGACTTGCTCTTAATGCGGCAGTGGGTATAACAAGCATATCTTAGTATTTTTTTATATAGGGCCTAGGCCTATCCACGGGCAATTTTACATTCTGGGGGACCCATGTCCTGCAAGCTTTAACAGTTAACTAGACTTGTAATCCCATAAATTAAAATGCAGGTGTTATTATCCATGCTCATTCCAGTGTGCCGGTATAATACCTATACGCATTTGACGTTTGACTGAGGGGAGCGAGGGAATTTTTTGTATTTCTTTGGCAGTTTCCGACAGATGTGGAAAGATCTGCTGGCTCTCTGCAATCTATTTTTTTCTTACACATAAATGAACAAATTATTTTTTTCCCACAGTCTATAGAGCAAAGTATTTTTTTTTGCCAATTTCGTGAACAAATTATTTTTTTACGAAAAAACCATACCCCTCCCCCCCCCCCCGGTATTAAATGGTCGGCCCCTAAGATTATGGCAAGACACGTGAAGTTTGGCAATTGTACAATACCAACGGTGACGACGCAGGTGGAGCAATCAGAAAATATTGTTCCAATGCTTTATAAAATTGCAACAACATCAATTACAAAAAAATATTTCCTGTGCAGACTAAAGATGAAGTAGACTACTATATATAGTCTATATTTTTTCTTGGTAGGCCTACTTTTTTTGGGTGCAAAAACCACTGGAGACCCAAGAACAGAGTTCCACTCCCAACATTTCAGAAATCCCTGATCCGAAAGTTCCCACGTTCTCAGAATAAATTAACAGAATTGTAGGCACTCATTAAATCCACATAAATAATTAAATTAAATTAACATAATTGAAATAGATGAGTTAGTCTACTAGTGGAATAAAATGCTGAAACACCATGATGTTCAGTAGACTAGATCTAGACTACTACACTAGACTAGTCTTAACTATCAACACGTGATCACGTCTCGGCCAATCAGTTAGCTTAAGACTGACTAAGTCCATGTAAAGTTGGTGAATTAAATGTAAAGGAGCAAAATTATACTAGACTACTAGGAATAGACACGTGCCCACTTTGCTGTTATGTGAGTATGACCAATTAACAGGTTTAAACCTTTGTTCTCCTGAAGAAATGTCGACGAGTCCAGGTGCATAATGTCATATGGTTCGCAGCATATCACAATGAATTACCGATTTAATAGAAAGTTAAAAAGTGGCAGCTGAGCCTTTTATACCAGAAATGTCGCAGTGCCGTTCTCGGGCCAATTTCGGGTCAAAATATTAGTTGAAAGGTGTTGATATGATTTTGGATGACGACAACCAACCTCTGAGAGTACTCGTTCAAATTAACACAACAGCCTGACCTCCAAAAAAGTCGAGCACCTGTGCCTTGAAATATTTTTGTCTAAACCATGAAGACCAAAGCAAATGTTTTTTTCAATTTGAAATCATCAGAAATGTTTTCACTTGGTGTTTCTGCTTCATTTTAATAGGCCTAACTGTGTTTGTGACATAAGTCAGGAAGTACTGAACGTTCATTTCCGTGTCTTCAGGAATATAAAACCTTCGGAATATAGAACGTTCGGAACATAGACTGGGAAACCTGAATACCAGTTGTACAAGCCTAAACCAGAAACCAAAAAATATACGGTTCGTTGTATGCGTCTATTTAGTCCAAATTTGTCTTATTACATGTATTATCATGATTATGCTACATTTAGTCCTAGATCTTGCTTGAAGTTTTCTTAATCTGTCTGATATTGATGTTTTTGGATGTGGTGCCCCGTACATGTTACGTGTCACCCTAGCCAGTTTCTATATTTCCGTGACGTTGAATGTCATCCATTTTTTTTAGAAGAATGTGTGCTATTCCTTTTATCGACATTATTAGCTGTACAACCAGAACACAATTTATATATTATCATTGTTGTCTTTGTAGTAGTCCAGGTAATTAGTCTACCATTGCACTCCCTTTTATTCTGCCAAAAAATGTGTACATTGCACTAAGTTTTTCCTAAGCTGGCACTAAAAAGTATATTGTTATTAAGAGTTTTGTATGTTACACGTAATATAGATGCCGGTTCATGATGTACATGTTGGGTGAAGCCCCATTAAATGTATGAATAGACTGAAATGTGGGCAGTGTGTCCAGGCTAGGTCGCCATGATAACACAGCTCGGTCGCAGATGACACAGCACAGGTGTCCAGTGATTCTCCCTTATAATGACTTGCAAGAGAAACACTGCCGCCAGGCACCTGGCCTCCATATGGTACGCGGAAACATACAGTTGCTATGCTGCTACTTCCTGCAATAGTCACAGCCAAACCACTCTCCATTCTCTGTGGAGGGGCCGCACAGAAGACAAAAGCCATCATCCTCCTGGACGAACATTTCCATCACAGGCTACGTCTTCTTTCTCGTCAGCATATTTAACTTACGTGACAAATCTTTAATAAAAAGATATATCTAACGAATGATACTATTAATATTAATTCGTATGCAAATGTATACAAAAACAACAATTGCTATTAGCGACTAAACCCTTTTAAATGCTCAGAATTATTACTTAGGTAATTCCAACTTAATTTCTGGACTAGTGTACATAACAAAGTTTTTATTAGGTTCCACACACTCTGTGGGTGAATAGGTGGCAAGACAGATCAAATAACTGCAGACTCCATCATTGGAGTGTCACGTCCCCTCCTGTATCAGCTGCTCGTATAATCCTCGCCACATAATCCGATGGCACAAGTTGCTTGTAGAATAACCTTTAAAACCTCCTTGTTGCATTAACTTTCTCACTACAGCGCCTAAAGTGTCTTTACGAGCAGCATTTTTTCAAAACCAAATTTTACGTTCTGGCTTGGCTAAAGGCCGGAGATAGGTTTACTGTCTATATGATCAACAGAGCAATGGGAGATATAATTGTTGTACACCCACTATATCATCAAAGAAACATAAGGTAACTATAAAGTACAATGATGTGAATAGTACTATGAGAACGATGAAAACTAAAACGAGAGAAGTGAGAAATCATAGAAATGTACCAGCTAACACTTCCTTCTGGCCATCTGTGGTAACATCTCCTGGCCCAGTTTAGCCTATATATGCACAAAGGTGGCCTAAAGCCCGATTCATTTCACTTATATCTGAGGTATCCAACAATCACTTTCCTACTACACATTTCATTTCTATTATGTCCAATGCATTATGTTATCATGTAACTTATGTTTTAATATGTTTCAATGTGGTCAATCTGTTGAGGTCCATAGTAAATTTACATGTTTATTGGTCCTAATTAGACTAAGGCAGTTGCCTTATTAATACTGTGGTGAACAATCAGGAAAAAATATTCAACTGATCACTCTTTTTTCTTGAAAGGGGCACGCTTGCATGTTCCTGCTCATCTACATCGTCGATGATGCCATCAAAGTCGTCACAATCTCACACAAATATTCATATAACTTCAGAACACAACACAGAGTAAAAAAAAATCATGGTATAGTCCATTACGTAGACTTTGATCAAAATGCGTACTTCTTGCGTTGATGTTTTTTGTTGAGCCACATGCTACTTAGCCTTACGATGAGGTTGTCATTCCTTGCTAATTTGCCCACTACATCGTTTTGCATCATATTAGAGAAAACTTCAGAAACTAGCATCTTGCTGGATTGTGTTAAGAGTGCTGCTGTTGTGGTTTAGCCTTTGACATGCGGGGTTTCTGATGTTTCCAAAGTAACAGCATCTGGGGCAGGGACCATAATCCTTTACTTCAAATGATTGTGTAGGTCGTCTTTCTAAGAAACATTCTCCTTTTTTTCTATCCGTCACTTTCACGTTCCATGTGTGATTCAATTTGATTCTTAACATATGAAATATTTTACTGCAATCCGATAGACAGTGATAAATAATTTCAAAAAGTGCAATAAACTTCATATTTCATACACATTATTTAAATCATTTTACACATTTACCACTCCTTTGCCTCGTGATTATCATAAAAAAAAATAAGAGCTCAATCAGCGAGTCAAAACCGAATATTATAGCGCTGGTATGATTTCTGAGAGTACATTCCAGTATGCGCATTCCAGTATACATTCCAGTATGTATACATGTTTTATACAAACACCAAGATGGTGTCCTATTACGCACACGGTTATGTGATCGATGGCCATTCTGGGGATTTCTACGGTTGGCACAGTCGTATCCACACTTCTGAAATGCCATGTGTGATCCGTGGTCATCTCGAATATGATGATTCAAGCTAGACTAAAGATGTTGCCGTCATTTTCTTCCAACTGCTGACTTATTTTATCTATTCTGCAAATGATTTTGCTAGATGGTTTTTTTTTTTTTTCACATATTACAACGCCGGTTGTCAATAGTGGCACATGGCGTAATGCATGTGTCCAAACTCACTTTCCAAACATTGTCTTTCCTGCACCATACACACTAACTCTGTAAAATATATTTAGATATAGTTTGTCTGTTAGTTCTTCATAAATATGCCTAAATAAAGGCGTTGCGATGTGCCGCAGACGATGCAGTGTTCATTGTCCTGAACATCTAATAGAGCCATTTTGCATCTGTTACTTTGGGTGGATTACGCAATTGTTCATTCAGCTTTTCAAGCTGTTGCAGATAGGGACCGCATTTTATTTTGGCTTGTACAGTACTTTTTTTTCAGTTTCTTCCGATACTTTTGTGGCTGTTCTTCTTTTTCTTGCAATAATACCTGAAATACTTTCGTATCATTCATGGAGACTAAAGGGTTTTTTCAATTTGAAATAATCATAAATTTCTTAGTTAGCTCTTTCTGATTAATTTGAATACCTATGTTGTGTCAACGGCCAATACAAATATTTTAATTCTAACTGTGCGGGGATCGACTTTAAGCGTCAGAATCTGACGACTACAGACATCAGATTCTGACGACTACAGTCGATTCCCGCGCTGTAAGGGTTAAGGGTTAAAGCCCTGTCCAGACAGCACTTGACTGCTTAATCACGGCCAAAAAGTTATAAAATCTGTTGGACGTGGTAATTATTGGTCAATTTTGTGCTTCGGCCGTATTTTGTACGTGGTATGGCCTTCGGCGGCTGCTCCACTGCTGAAGCACTGACTGAGCACGGGTAACCATGTCCAGCTACGTGTAAGGCTAAATATAAGTCTTCATTCATTCATCGATCCATCTATTTTTTCAATTGATTTATTTATAATGTTTCATTCGTTCATTCATTCGACCATCCATCCATCCATCCTCATATCCATCCATCCATTCATTAATTCATTTAATTCATTCACTCATGCATTCATTCATTCATTTATTCAATTCATTCACTCATAATGATTCACTCAATCCAAAATTACGGTATTTTATATGCCGCAAATCAAAAGTGATACAGAAGTGATTAGGCAATGATTAATCGTATTTTGAACTTGTTTGAAACGTGCTTAGGTAGTGCTATGTACGCGGAAAAATCCATTTGTCCGTGATAAGCAGCTAAACACACGTTATTTCCCGTGATACCAACGCGCAATACACGTCCGATACACGTCCGTGCTTGTCCGCTCGCTAAAGTTTTGAGCAGTTTAAAACTTTCTTCCGCGTGCGACGCCGTTCCGATCTTTCCCCACGTCTACAACGTTGCTGTAGCGCGTCTTCAACGCGGACAACATCGGCTGTTTTACGTGAGACCACTTTTTGACGTTTTTTGGCAGTGATTAAGCCGTCAAGTGTTGTCTGACCAGGGCTTTAGTGATGATTTTAATGATGTATTAATAGTGCTAAGAAGGATAACAGTTTTTTTAGGAATCATTCACCGTTTGTTGAGTTGTTATGTGGATACTCTTTCTAACATGTTGTCATGCGTGATACTATTTCTATCATGGTGTCCTGCTTTCTAATAAATCAACAAATGCATATGACAACCACTAAATTAAGAGTTTTCGCATTTTGAGCTATGTGTTTTCATTTTTTTATGTTTTCTATGAATAGCTGTTGCAACACTTTGCAAACACATGTATGGAATGAGATTCATTAGGTGTGTGGCCTACCTGAAATGAAATAGAAGACTGCTCACAAAATATCGACATGGAAATGGACACTTCTGTTTATTTTATTCCAATGCAGTGGTCTCACAGCTGTGAGGGCAGAATGATGTCAAAATGAGGGTCGTTATGACCTCATGACATGACCTCTCTACTTAGAGGTTACCTTGATCTCACCGCTTAACTTTTTATGAGATATGTGTGAGATCACAGTGATATCATTTTGAGCTAGCCGTGAGATCACCATGATCAAAAAGCAGTGACCTATGAGGTAAAAATGATGTTACACTCTTAGATCACCCTGACCTCACAGTGTGAGTTAACGATGAGTTTCATTTGAGGTCATTGTGAGCTCATTGTGAGCTAACTGTGTTGACTGGGTTAGCAATTTTAGATAAAAATTGATAAAAACATGTTCTAAGCTATACTTTCACAATGATGAACAGACTCAGACTTATTTATTTGACATCAATTTTTTCAAAGGAAAACATACAAATTCATATGAATTAAAAAGTTGTCGGGAGACCTCTATTATGTGTCGCTCTCATAGGCGCCACCTTGTATAAACAATAATTATAATAATATTCATTAAAAAGTTATTTGACTTATAACCCAATCCACTCGCTTCTGACTCGTTACCCAGTAAGCATGGGAGTTTTGACAACCATGCATAGCTGATGAACACAAAGACGCCAAACCAATGCTAGCTCGATGTAATTCCACCGTCTGCGACGCTAACATCAAACCAGCATCGGCCGGAAATCCTGTCCGATGGGTTCATTGAAAATGACAGAAAACATTCAGCAGATATAATAATCATTTTTATCCAAACAATGCAGAAAATACAGTTTTATAGGAAAATACATAAAATATACACACTCCAAACAATACTGGCCATCTAGAAGGAACCCCCCAGCACACCACAATGCAACCACAGGACAACCCTTAAAGGGTTCTCCTGGACTCGCACTGCTTAAAATCGTAAAACAGAATGTGTAAATTATAGTGACCGGCTTCGTTTCAGAGGCTTCCACTGTCACGATCTGTTCTTTGTTAGGAACATACCGTCTTCTAAATGAGACACACTTTGCAATTTCTTGAAAGATGTATCTTTTCCTTCCAGGTTTCTCATCCATAGATATAAGTGAATAGGCTGATTTGTGTAGCACATCTTTTGAATATGTCTTTAAAATTCCGGTAAATCATTAGCTCTCAGCTCTGGAGTGAGGTCTGCATCTGAAAAGTCAAAATGTTGCAAGAATGCTTCCTTATTATTTACCTGTTGTTCATCTAAGGTAATTAGCCGCTGCATGCGTTGACGGCGGCCATTCTGAATTTTCAGTGATAATTAAAAATCCTCGAAGGTGCCAGGCTGGCATGCTTGCTCACATCAATCGAGACATATCATGCATCAATAATGCGCAGAAAAGTTTGTATATACCCATTTGCAAGGTTACACCCTCGGCGACCTGACTATAGATAAGTTGTTAGGGCTGAAAATAGCCGCCATTTTGTTTTTGCTATATTTCTGTAATAAACGATTTATTTTTTTGTCATCCACCCAAAATGTGTTTAGTATGGGTAGTAATGGATCTTGTGATTGCCAACCCCTAACATTCCGTTCAAACTACACTGCTTATTTTGCCTCTTTTGAGATTTTCCCACCTGAATCTCATTATAATCTATTGCCAGTATCTCGTTATCTCGACCATTTTTTCTCAGCAAGTTTCAAAATTCAGATACTCGTGAAATTCAGATACTCGTGTTTGAAGCAGTATGTCGATCATATTGCTTGTTCATATTTACATTGGTCCAAACTGTTCAAAGACATAGAGTGTACATTGCTGCCTACGATATGCATTTATTATTATTAATATTATTATACTATCTTGGTCCTATATGTAGAAATTAACTGTTATTTACAGGCAGCTTGGCGATCCAATTATTATGAGTATGTTTCATTCATTTGAAACTAAGTTACGTCAGCAACATTAGTTCAAAAACATAATGAGTCGCCTCTTATTAATACAAATCAGATGATTCCGATGAGGTAATTATCTGACTAACAGGCCTTCTGACTAAAAGGCGGACACCGAGTGTACAGCAAGAAAAACGTCTCAATGCTCAGGCCCTAAGGTTGTACATTGTAATGATATAAAACCAGTCGCATTTGCATGGATTAAAGACAATGAATGTCAAGACATGCCTCCTGTGCACAATAACTTTTAAACACTAGTCGAAAATATCAAGAAAATGTGATATTACCCTAAATATACACGCAAAATTTCTCAAAATATTGATTAAAATTACCCATGCAGGGTCACAGAGGGATCACATTTGCATTGGCTTTGGTCGCTTGGGAGATCAGCCTCTATTTCGAGATACTCAATTAGTAAGTTGTGGAACCTCACATAATCTGGTTTGGTGATTCGTTTTCCTGTATGATGTAAAATTGGGGTATCTCTGAAACCCCCTCGACCCTCTCGCCCCTCGCCCCACGACCCTCGACCTAATTTTAAAAACAGTTTTTGTTTGTTTATATAATTATAACTTTTGTATAATAATAACATTCGGGAAATTTATATAGGCCTACTGTGATGCTAACCTGGCTATCAAGTGATGTTGTCTGACTGTCTGCTACGCTGGTCCAGCATTCACCCGACTAGGACGCTTGTCTAACTTTAACTGTTATGTATATTAACCCAAGCATGGGATTGAATGCCTCTTGTTTTTTTGGTGCGTAAAAAAACACTTGCCAGTCATATCACCCGGCATATCACTCCCCAGCTTCATCCAGTCACACGCTTTGGCACCGGCATCGCAAGCGGTGGGCCAGCGTTGCAGAAGTTGGGCCAGCAAAAACCCAACATTGGTTCTATGCTTAGTGTTTTATGTGCTCAGCTATCATTGGACTGGAACATTGTTGGGCCAGTTTTAATGTAAGACAGTGGTGGGACTCAGATGGCAGTCTATACATGTATACGCCTAATCAAGTGCCCGCATATATTGCGTATCGTGCCTCTATCCAAAAATTATACATGAGGCTTTCAGCCAATGTTAGGCCAGCGTCGCAGACGGTGAGCCAACATTGACCTGATATTATTTCCCGAATTTTATAAATAGACTATAAAAAAAAAACAATAACAAAATCGAAGTCAAGGGTCGAGGTTGAGGGTCGTGGGGGTTTTCGAGATATCCATAAAATTGCATCATACTCCTTGAAAATATTTATGCATATCTGTGTCTATTATACACATCATATATACACATCATACGAAGCGCATATTTCTTTTTTTGTTTTATTACCAGCTACATTGGCCTCCACACGCTCAGATGCAGTTACACATATCAGAGACTCGTCAAAGGGCACAGCCTTCCCCGCCATTGCAGGATCGGTTAAGTGGCCTATTCCACTGTGTGCAAACAATCCCCAGTTACTTTTAGATGCGGTCCAAAAATTAACAAAATCCTTATCTAACTCAGCTCTTCCTGATGGAGTGTGCTTACATGATTTTCGTGGATCTGAAAATTACTCATGCACACGTATTAGCGATCGAAAAGTCATTACTTGCAGGGGCGGATAAAAATACAGTACACTAGCTTGGACTATTATTTATTTATATTAAACTTGAATTGATCGTGC
The DNA here is from genome assembly GCA_964017125.1 of Flabesymbios commensalis. Classification (NCBI taxonomy): domain Eukaryota; kingdom Metazoa; phylum Annelida; class Polychaeta; order Terebellida; family Flabelligeridae; genus Flabesymbios; species Flabesymbios commensalis. The sequence continues at coordinate 64,934,267 of OZ024918.1, forward strand.
AGCTCTGATTAGTATCATACATGATCATTCTATTGGATGTAAATGGCAAATTATGTTGAATTTTAGTGTTCAATAAGTAAGTTCAATTAGCAATAAACATCCTTTTAAACACTGAGAACCTGTCTAGATAGACGTCTACATATCTTTAAGTGTTGAAATATAACGATTCTGCAAAAGAATCAGACGATGGTTGAATAATGAACAAACCAGACATTAAAAACCACTGTACATACATTTTACTATTCAACCCTTTACTGGATCCATCTTGACGTGATCCTAAAAAATAAAGGTTAATTTTCAATAATATCATGTTCCACAAAAATAACTGCGTAACGAAAGTGTTATTATATATGAATAGACGGTAATTTGCTAAACGTAATAAGAAGCATGTTTTCTAAAGCAGATTGTCGTGTAAAATGGGACTCGCGTATCAGTGACATATTAAAAAGCGAATTTGGGGTTCTACAGGGCGTTATGCTCAGTTTCAAACTATTCAAGGAATTTTTAAAAGACATTTCCGCATCATTTGACCAATATCAAGCTATCCCTGTGGACACCTCACAAATGGTATATCTGTTATTTCATTTTTAGTAGTAGTCATTTATATTATCGAAATACCCAGTTTTTATTTTGGCAATGCCACTTAACATGATTTTAGCTGTGTATGTCATACCATGTATATTATCATATGATTTTAACAAACTAACAATCTTGTATATACATGTACATATATCTCTTTCATTTCTATGACAAATAAGTCTGTAATGACTTTTCTTTTCTGTCAATAAAATATCTGTCTGTCTGTCTGTCTGTCTGTTATTTGCAGATGGCCTTGTCTTTTTTTCAGAATCTGCTGAGGGATTACAGAAACAGCTAATTGCTCTGTATTCGTATGCTTCCCTTTGGCATATCATAGTAAGCATTCTTAAAACAAAAGTTCCAATAATTAATGAGCGTTACACAACAGTATGCAGAAGCTTCCACTATGATGATAACATCATATAAAAAGCTGAACAATATAAATACCTGGGTGTGGTGTATAGCACCAAATCTGCTAATAACGTGTTAAAATATTTTTTTTTCTCATCTTGCTTCCCACGGGAAGATTTCCACTGATCATCCGACAACACATAAAGGCCGTAAAATATTGGTGTAGAATTCTAAAACTATCTCAGAGCCGTCCAGTCAGAAATGCCTACAATATGCTTCTTGAGCTAGATGGCATTGGCTTCACAAATTGGTGTTCCCGTATTTGCTCTGTTCTCGAACAAACCGGGCTTGAACAAATTTGGGAATCGCAGAATATTGGGGATACAAATAAATTCATGCTTTTATTTAAAGAATCAATTGTTAGAATATTTATACAGCAGTGGAGTGGAGTGGAGCTCGACTAAGCTGCGCACATATGCATTAGTAAAAAAAATATATCTTACACACAAGGGGGAACTATCTCATAACATCAATGGCGAGATATCAAATGAGGTCACATGATCTAAATGTAGAAAGAGGACGATACAATAATCCAATCACTCCAATAAATCAGCGAATATGCACAAGGTGTGAATTAAACGAAATTGACGACGACGCTGTAGCGCTATGAATAATGGCTCTTAGTTACCTGTTTCGCGGATTACCACATTTATTGTACTGCTTTATATTATATTTGTTTTTTAAAAATACCATAAAATTTTTACCATTGTCTTATTTCATACTCTAGTTACTTCAGCATGATTATGCACTTGTATATATTTTTTTGTTTTTACGCTTCCCATAGTGCCTGTTTTGCTACTATATATAATTAGTATGTAATACATAGTAGCTATTTTATTTCTGTCAATAAAATATCTGTCTGTCTGTCTGTCTGTACATATTTTTGGCAAATGTCTAATCAAACTTGAAATCGATTAGCCAGATATTACTTCACATTTCGTTTTTTTTCTAATAATACTAGTTGTTGCTTAGTTCCAATTACCTAGGTAGCTCCACAATTAGAAATTAGCTTTTTGAATGCGCTTGCAGTCGGATTGTTATTCCAACCTTCTGTAAAAAAGTAGTAAGTCTGCCTACTAATTTAATACACTGACTAGTTAAATAGAACCAACCCCACTAATATCATATATATCTGGGGTCTAGTCATCCTGGCCTACAAAATTATTAAAATAAATGATTTGCCAACCAAAATGTAAAATCCATGATAGCTGTCAAAGATGGCCGTCAAAAGAGTAAAACACTAAGTATTTGACATTTTTAGCTACACATTTTTAGCTATTTTATGTCCAAAATAGATAGTCAAGATGTGACAAGATTGTATTTTCGCTTCATGATATGTCAATTATATGTGAACATCTCCATAGACTGGAGTTGTTAACGTTTTTTTAAATTTTGGTTGATGTGGCAACGTAGCAAGTATGCCGAAAGCCATATTTATCACCTATTCACGTTTTTCTCTTTAAATTATAATTTTGGCCTGATTGTGTCGCTCTAACAAATTATTGTTATATATCATGCGCAGCTGTTTTTTTCCCACGCTCAGCTTATGTATAAAATGTAGGCAGCAGCGAGTAATGAACCTTGACGTCTGTACTGGATCCCACCCACATCAAGTTTATTTTCAGCCGTATCTTTAGGGAATCCCTTGCTGTTGCTTCGTACTGTACCTGTCAGAGGTTTTGTGTTTGTATATTGTATGGGCCAAATGTGGTTTGGTATATAAATTGTCAGTTATTAGGTGATACACCCCTTTCCTAGAAAACGGGCACTCAGATGCATTACCACTGCTTGGCCTTGACCGCTAATATCACAATCACTACCTGAATAATTCCTGGGAGATGGCCTCTATGATATGTCGAATTTATGGCAATAAATTATTTTTGTCTCTCAAATATATGTTTGGTTTAAAGATGGAAGTATATTGCATTCCATATACTAACTAAAAGTTGTAATTTTATAAAACTATTATTTTAACTTTTTTTCAGTATTATTCTCACAATAATGTAAAATGCTTAGACATAATCTATTTTTTTATATTCAAATAATTTGCTTATTTTAAATTGATTGAGTGTTTATTTTTAAATTAATAAAAGTTAGACTTGTGAAATCAAATTAATACATGCTTTCTGCCACAGGTGTACCGCAATGATCCATTTTAGGCCCTTTTTTATTTCTAGTATACATTAAAGGGGCTGGCCCAGGGTAAAATCATAACAAAATTAGTGATTTTGTTTTTGCTTCTTAATATGATCTTATTAAATGTATAATGTAGCCGATTTAAAAAAAAAATGTCCAGACCAGCTCTCTAACTTACAATTATGATACCAGGAATTGTTCAAATATCAGGCAAATTGAAAACAGAAGGGAATTTTGCAAAAAATGTTTACGATACGATATAATTCAGAAAATCAATCATACGCCAAATATAATTCATGATTAAGTTGAAACACATAGCTTTAAAGGTTTCTCTACTTATATAAAAAAATATTTTATAACTTTATATTCAAGTACGTGTAACAATGCACAGTGCTATTCATGTCAAAATGCCAATATTTAGCTGTTATTTATTAGTTTGGACGGAGTTCCCTCCTGCCAAATTGTTGTTCTTTCTTTGGATCTTTCAACTTATAATTAATATTATTTTACGGGATTTCGAAAATGCTATTTCTCCTCGAGTTTTGAACCGATGAACTAGATATGTTGGCATAATGATCCTTGGGTAAGGAGGCAACCTGCTATGGCTTTTATAAACGATCCAGCCAATAGCGCCCGAGTACTCATGGGTCAGAGGTCAGATTTTTCCCATATACAATACATTGCGGAGTTTTAAACCGCCATATCTCGGAAACCGAGCATCTGAGGCCAAAAAGGAGTGAAATTTGTGCCCAACAGGGTTAATTGTATTTAAAAAAACAATACAAAAATTAGCATAGAAACAAAATGGCCGACAAAAATTCAAAATGGTCGCCAAAAAAAATATCTGGAAATCATCTAGAATCAAGGTTATAGTATAGTATAATCTGTAAGGTTATAGGGCGGCTCTCCTTCTGGTACCGGTACATATTCAAACCTTTGAATTTCTCTTATAGTTCTCAAAGAAATTAATAATAATAATATAATAATAATAAAGTCTTTATTTAGCGAGGGTACAGGTATATAAAACAACGTACAAAATAAATAAAAATTAAAAACATACATACATGTATGTACCAACCCACTGAGCATAGCTCATCCGCCGTGGGGCCCTCATACATAAACATTAAAAAAACATACATCGATATATACATCTATTTAAATAATATAATAATATATACATAACTCGTATGATTCATTTACTTATATAATATAAAATAGTAATAATAACATATATTTAAATTCAGGCTAGGCCTACTCAGTATGTCTATCAGTTCGCGGTTCCGGTATCAACTTACTGCCAATAGTCTTTTCGTGGGATAACGGAATTAAAAACAAAGTATGTAGGCCTACGACATAATTGGGATACCCTAAAACAGTGCCGAAGTTCCCAATTACCGGAAACTTCAAGTTCCCAAATTTCAAGTTCCGGGAACTTCAAGTTCCGAAATAAAAAAACAATTCACACGAAACAAAACAAATGTCATGTCAACAAAAACATTCTCCTTTCACCTTTCCAGGCAATATAGTCTATGCACATAGGCCTAAAGATCCATGCCAGAGTGAGGTTCGAACCAGCGATCTCTCACTTCCCAGGCTTTGACCACTGCACCAGAGACCGCGCCATTCTCATTGTTATACAAGTGACGAATAGGCCTCTATGTTGACCCAATGCTGGGTTAAGGTTTGCCCAGCGTCTGCGACCTTACAGCAGCATTGATCTAACATCGGGCCAATGCCTGTTTGGTGGAGATGTTTACAACGTTGGGCCATTATCGTTTTATCATTGGGCCACCACTAAAATATAATTACAAGCATGCCTGGGAAAATATGATAGACCTATTATCATGATTATAAAACTCTTAGTTTTAGATTTTGGATAATAAATTTGTAACGTCAGTTCAATTAATTTTATTTTATACCTGTAGGTCTAGATCTAGGCTACTTGATTCTTTTTTATTGATAAAAATATTCAATACAATAGTTATTACAAGGTATGTAATAAGAATAAAAAAGCATACATATAATGAAATTGATGAGATTAAAATAAGCATATAATTATTAAGATATTAAAATAAGCATAATTTATATTATGTTCATTAAAAGTAACAACGTCAGGTCAGGGGTGAACTACCAGCTGTACATTGAGGGATTTAAGCCTTTTCTCGTGTGCCGCGACCACCTTGCTCATTCGGAGAGTAACAACTGCTCACATGTAGGTCTCAATGAGGTCTATAAGCTCAATAACTTAGCTTCCTTTTCTACTTTGTTCATCTCTGTTTCATTTTCAACCGCATTTGCTGTGCGGTAGAGTGATGATAAGCACCGGAGATGGTACTCAGCATCTGTCGCAATCATATCACATTCAGAGAACTTTGCTGCTCACATCAAATGTTGAAGCTTTGTGAAAGGACCATGTTTTTCTCCCACCTGCCCACAAATAAAGCAGGGCATTTGAGTAGCAGTGAGAGAGCAATGAATTGACACTGTCATCTCCCACGTCACTTCGTTACTTGGAGCATGATGCCGAGCTCCTTGGTATCATTGTATATGGTTGTTTTTATGATGCTTCTTGTTTTGTTTGATTATTAGTAGTGACTGAAACCAAAAATGACCATTTTGGAAATAGCTATCATAAGTTTAACATTTAGAAAACATTTTCCGTCCTGTTGTTTCCATCCCGTCACCAGCACCTTTTTTTTTTAATGATCTCCCAGTTTTTACTAATATCAATAAAATTATATTTGAATTTCATTCATGGGGTACTGGGATGATTGCTAGTAGTAGTACTTTTTGCCCCCATCTGGGGAGGTTCATTAGGGATCTGTTCCGTCAGTTGCATGCTGTATGGCATGGTACTGAAGCACTAGTCTACAGCAATCATCCAAGGGAAGCTGCAGCCTCCTCCTATCTGGCTATAATTTTTATGATATTTTATAATAGAAATATTAGATGTTTTCATTCGCATATTTAAATATCAGTCCTAGCACTTAAGCATTCACAAGTGAGTGTGACATGAATGCGAGTAGATTACAAGGGTTACACAACTATACTGCAGTCACACCCTTGAACCCCCAGCCCCAAAATACGGATGCATAGAGAAATAATTCCACGCGAATTACTTGTATACTACAGTTTTTATTCAGTTTTTTACTATATATAATCTATCTGTTTTTAATGCAAAACATAGCATTTAAAAAAAACATAATAGGAAATTCAAATGTTTAAAAACAATTGGAGAGCTAATTTAATGCATGATTCAGCTCCAACCTCATGAAATGAGCCTATTGCATGGTGACATCCCTATCTAAATTAAATGTTTACATTATTTAGTAATTTAAGACCTTCACAAATAATCCATTGTTTTGAATTGTCACCGTTGCTTTTATGTACACAAATAATCCATTGTTTTGAATGATATGTTATTCTCTAGAAAAAGCACAAGGTGTCCTATCAGTGTTCCATAATATTGTTGTCTGAAAGGCACTTGTAGTGCCCTGTCACTGTTTAATTAGGCCAATATTGTTTCTGAGAAATCTCCTCTCACAAGGGTTATGTTGTTGCCAATGTTGTTGTGTCCTTCCACTGCATAATTAGGCCTACCTACCAGGGGTATGTTGTTTCCAATATCTTCGTGTCTTGGTAACGTATAATTAGACCTATCCCACCAGCGTATGTTGATTTCAAGTCTTTTCACTATATAATTACGCCTACTCATCAACTGTCTTTTTTTCCGTAATTTTTAAGTGTCTCTTTCACTGTATTATTAAGCCTACCATAATAAAGTGTCTTTTTTCAGTGTTACACAGACCTATAACTAGGCCTACCATGATAAAGAGTCTTTTCTCACTGCATAATTAGGCCTACCATAATAAAGTGTCTTTTTTCACTGTATAATTATTGTTTCTGAATCGTGTCATTTTCCTTCTGTGAAAAGAGGTCAGTCAGGGTCATCAGGGTAGAGTCCACAAACAAACGTACACACTCTTTTCACACCAGGCACTTGCTCATAACAATCGTAAATCACCATTCACATATAATCCTCATACAAATTAAACTTCTATTCACATTCATCATCATCCTCTCCCTCATACACGGCAAAAATACAGGATCCTTACGCCGTTCCTTCAACACTTTCCCTACTCTCGCTTCCCATCAACTTTTATTCCCAGACTCCTCATTCTTACACAAGTGCTCAATCCTTTCGTTCAACAAATAAGATACATTCAAAGAAATCACACGCACAGCACCCAGACACAAATCATCCTTCAAATATACCTCACATTCACTTTCAGAGCCATCATTGATGAAACCGCACTCTATGTACAAACTTACACTCTCTCATCACATTCTCTGTCATACTACCACCCACAACTGTAAAACTCCTCCAATCACCCCTCTCTGTAAAAAAAACCCATGCACGCTTCGCAATCAAATCTTCTGCACATCTAACTCTTGGCACTCGCTCAGTTGCTACTTTTTTCATACTTCTCCTGCACCCTCATCCTCAAACAATTCTTTCATTCAATACCTGCCTTTCAACATTCACAACTCTCACAACAGTCTTCAAATTCCCTATCATTCCATCAACTGAAACCTTTTTCCCTCCTTCAGTGGCGTATCCAGCATAGGGCGTAGCTGGTGTACGCCCCCCTCCCCCCTTATAAGTGATTTTTTGGTATAGATCTAAAGTGAAGCTAACACCCCCATTTTTCAGCTAAAATGTGGCTTATGCCCCTTCTCTTTAATATTCTGGATACGCCACTGTTCTTTCACTCATATTCAAACAACCATTCTTATTCTTACACTTCAAAACATTCTTTCTAAACCTCAACTGGCACTCAACAGCCGCTCTCCTTTCTTTCTCCATAGTCATACCACACATTCGCTCCTCAATTTCCACCACATTCTTCCACAAACCTCCATTCAGACCAAGCTCACCACTCAAATCCTCCACTCGCACTCTCTCTTGCATATTCTTCCTTTCTTTCGCCTCTCCCTTCATCTGCACACATTCCGCTCGCAACACACCCACAACAGCCTTTCTCTTCACATGCTCATCCCTCTGCACTCTCACACTTTTTCTTGCACACTCCATCACCTCATTCATCCTCCCTTCACCCAAGCCATTCAACCATTCTTTCGTTCCATTCTTTCGCTACATTAATACACTTTCAATTGTACACGCATACGCATTCTTACCATAAAATCCAGCACACTAAAATCACGTACAAAAACTCACATTAGTCTTTGGCACACTTTCAGTCTCGCACATTTTCGCAACATCCATACTAGCATGCTCACCACCAGACAAATGCTCGCGCAACATCTTACGAGTTTTACTAGCAAAACTTGTAAGGATGAGCTCAAGGATTTGTCTGCTCATCCTATCCAGCTCACACTCATGCACAAGTGCATCATACACCCAGTCACGCTTCACTTCCCCATCCTCAAACGTGCAAACACATACACCCAGTCACGCTTCACTTCCACACCCTCAAACGTGCAAACACCCCCTTTCACTACATCACTAGCATCCTCGCTCCACGAAGAAAAATATTCCAACATTCTTTCATACTTCTCATTCATACAACTTACATGCTTATTCCTCTCAAGCAGACGCCACAACGGTCCAGTCACACGCTTGTCAATCATACCCGAAGCATGCACACCCTCAGCAAACTGCACCACATTCAGATCCTCAAACACTGCTTTCATCAACTGTTTTTCATTTTTTTTATGCATTCAAAAAAAATTTTGAGCATGGGATACAGGCCATACACTCCAGCATCATTGTGAAAGGCAATCTTAAAATGATTGCCTTTCAATGGTGCTAGGGGTACATCCTTTCGCTCTACATCCATGCGCTCCTCACTAGACATATCACCCCAGCCAGACACAACACTCGGCACTACTTTCTTCCTATAGTCATGCAACAACTCTCCAAACTTTCTCTCCGCAGCCGCTCTATCACTCATAATATTTTTCACATTCACTAGCATTTTGTCAACAGTTTCATGCAATTCACCCTTACTAACACTCGCTACATCACCTAACACATCCAATAACAACTTCAACGTATTCTTACTATCACCACTCGCAACATCACGCATCCCAAGCATATATACATCACCATCGCTCATTCGCACATCAAACACCCCATAATGGTGGCCATACTTACTCATACCATCACTCATCAACATCAATTTCGCTTTCATTCACCACCTCATTCAACTGCATCCACGCTAAAGAGCAACATTCATACACCATCATTTTCGCTCTTACCCAAACCTTCTAACACACTCCTTACAATCTCCTGCACTTTTCCAGCACTCGCACCCATACCCACAAGTTCTCTCACAAAGTAACATTTTCATTCTCCAAAAATTTCACTGTTTCATTCAAGCTCCTTAATTTCGTTTCAACATTCATACACACATTCTTTCGTCCCGTGTACCACAAACTTTTCTTAGCATTCATATTTTTACCTCTCATATCTTCATACTTATCACTCACTTCTTTGCAGCAAACATACCCATTTAAAATTTCCATTTCATTTCTATCCACTTTTTTCAAACTTTTAATCATTCTTTCACTCTCAATTATGCTCCAATTCATTTACTCAAATTCCGGTTCACGCCTTTGTACCTTCTTTACCATTGCAGTCAAACCATACCTACATTCATTCACTTTGCAATCATACTTCTCTTCAAGCTTGCAATACTTTCTCTCTAGCTGATCCAGCCTACTCACTAACATGTCGCGCTCCTTACTTACTTCAGACAAACAAGTATTATTATTTTATTAAATTTTTCTGTAAACCTTTCCAGTCGTCATCTGGTCTACTTTTTGGGGACCACTATGGAAATAAGGGTCATCAGACCCTTCATAGTGTCTTTTATCTCTGGTGACCAGTATGGTGGCCCCGATTGTTTTTATAATCATGCTTACATGTACTGTTTACCGAAATAAATCAAATCAAACTCTCTTAAAACAGTACATTCTTCATTCTTACCAACATTCAATTCACTCATATCAACATTCACTTGCACATTTTCAGTCTCACTTGCACTACCTGCTATACCGAATCTTTCATTCAAAATACCTTCATCAAGCTTACACCCATCCTTCCTTTTTCTCAGTTTCCTTCTCTTGTCATGCATCCGTTTCAAGCTTGATCTTAAATTACTATCATCCAAACTAACATTCAACAATTTACCAATACCTACACATAAACCGTTCACTCCAACTTCTTCATTCACACACCACTCATTCAGCTCCAACACCATACCACAAGTAAAAACACCTTCAAACACTTCACATTCATCCCCATTTCACACACTATATCCACACCTCCTCACTCAAACCTTGTACTTTGCAAAACATCTTTTTAATACCAATCAAAACAAATGTCAATTAAAATAGTACCAGACTGACGTACTTTTTTAATGCTTTCAAAACCAAGTACATAAACATTGTTTATATTTGGCCGTTTAAATCACTGTTGTTGGGAATAAAATCCGGTCAACAATTAAGTAAGGCTTAGGGATGTTGTAAATTTAAAAGAATCCAAACATCCAAAAAAATTGTGAGTGGGTGGGTGGGTCCAGGGCCATTTTGGATAGAAAATTGGAAAACCAAAAATAAAAAAGATTGATGATTATTGGTTTCCAAAAAAAAAATGGATAGGGGTTGGTTGGGTGGTTTGAGCTCTAGCCATTTTTTTGGAAACCAATAATCATTAAAGATTTTAAATTTTGCTTTTTTGTGCAGGTTGCATGTCTATCATTATGTTTATTATGATAAACATCATCATCATACTATTCAATAATTTCTCTTTCAGCCCGATTCATTTCATTTTCTGACTCTTTCAAAGTCAGTCTTTGATAAAAAAATGCATTTATTACTTCATCCTTAACATTGGTTAATTCTTCACGACTTACATGTCGTTTGCAAGTAGCTACTGGTTTTATAATTTGAGCGTCTGTGTGCTATCTTTTTTAGCGGGAGGGTCAGCAGCCACTTTTTTCTTTAGCTTTAGCTGATCTATATAAGACCTAGTCGAGTCTTTACCATGTACTTCTTCAAGTTCATCGTGAATGTCATTGTTTACTGTTGCCTCAACAGGTCAATTGCGACATTTCACCTCGATTAATTTCTTTCCATGGCATTTACAATTCATGAAACCATCAGGGCTGACTCTTAATATAGGACATTGCCTATAACATGACATTTCTTTACTGTCAAACATAACATTTCTTTACTACGGAACATGACATTTCTTTACTGTTGAATATGACATTTTTTTAGTTATTTATTCATTTGTTTTTTACTCTACTGTTGAAATCCGTGAAGCCACGGTCATGTTTTTATAAAAAAAAGTGAACATAAACAAACCCGATGCACCGCAAGTCCGACGTGCTCGAGTGGAAGCACGACAAAAACAATACATAATACAGAAAGGGCCGTATTTGAATTATTGTTTGACAAAGCTACCCCCCCCCCCCTGACGGTAGTCAAATAACTGAGTTAAAAGGCATCAAGCAAACTTAGTTTATGAATGTAATTCACTCCTTGATAATTCTTAAACTTAGTCAGTTTTTACATTTTTTACATTTTCTTCTAATACACATATTTTTGCAACGGGAAGAATATAAGTCCCTAGAGCAGTCTTAACACGAACAGTTCTAATATTCCCATCATCACCTGGGAAAACATCAACAATTCTGGCAAGTTGCCACTGACCGCGGGGTACATTGTCATCCACTAGCAGCACAAGATCACCTACATGAATAGGTAGTCCATTGGACAACCATTTTAGTCTAACAGTCACAGAAGGCAAATATTCACGCAACCAACGACGGCTAAATTGATCCGCCAAAACCTGAGATTGCCGCCAACGACGGCGACTGCTAATTTCTTTGTCCTCACAATTATCAGGAAGAACTACATCCGCAATATCAGCTCGACCACGTAAGAAATGATTGGGAGAGAGAGCGGTATAACCCTCGGGATCAGTACTATTGTGAGTAAGAGGTCGGCTGTTAGTTGTCGCTTCCACCTCTATTAGTGCAGTTCTTAACACAGATTCATTAACACAATTGTTTTTTAGCACAGCTTTTAAAGCAATCTTTACTGAACGCTCCAGTCTTTCCCAGGCCCCACCAAAGTGGGGTGCAGAAGGCGGATTGAAATGCCACTGAATTTCACGCTGTGACAAAAATCGATTCAGCTTATTCTGGTTGAGAAGACGGAGGCAGTCATTTAACTCCCTATGCGCTCCCACAAAGTTGGTACCATTGTCACTAAATAGATGATGACATTGGCCTCTGCGACCAATAAAATTGCGTAGCACTAGAATGAAGTCATCACTTTCAAGTGAGTCGGCCAGCTCCAGATGTACCGCTCTGGTAGTTAAGCACGTAAATAAACACCAGGAGTTAGACTATTCGATATATAATGAAATTCTTAGACGAGACTAATGTATTTATAAAGGGCGAAATTCTTATTTTACAACGTAATAATGTGACATTTATGTTAAATAGACCCACTTTTAACCATACAATATTTTTAAATGTAATTTAGGCTACAAGGTAGCTGTCGCGACGTGAATGGAAAATATTGCTCTAAAATTTAACGACAATTTTTTGGTTGTTTTTGCAACTGATCTCACTTCTGGGGGTGGAATGGGTTTAAAAAATGGTGGGTGCCAAGATAGCAACATTGAGCAATTTTTTTATTCCGAGTTTGAAGAGAGCCATTGATAAAAATGCTATTATTCTTTAAACTCATGTAACCCCCAGAAGTCACATCAGTTGAAAAACTTAAGAACGTAAATTGAGGTTCATGTTCAGATCTGCCAAACTACTACAGTTCAGTAGCAAACAGTTGAACCAAATATACCACGAAACAGGTTTTAACTGATTTGATGCAGCAAATCTTGTAGATTTAGAATCTGAATGATGATTTGCTGGCATCATTGATGTTTTTTGTAAATTCAAGATAGCGCTGTAGCTGACCGATTTGCCGAAAAATAGCCATATATATAAAAAAATCAACAAATTGTGTTTGTGGTTAATATACAAGCCCGAAATAAATCACATCGTCTCATGTGGTAAAAATACCTTTATCTAGAGGTATTACAGTAAATAATTTACAAGTATTCGCAGAACTTTAAGCCTAACATGAAAATTTTGTACATTATTAGTCATTCGCGCTTCATGCGTCAGGTCGTGTTGCCCACCAAACCAACTAACCAAATAACCAACCAACCAGCAATTTAGGTCTACCTTCAGGGTCAGGGTTTCCGCCAGGAATGTTTGAGAAGGGAAGCGGTCCAATATGGGTGGGGGGTCTGAGAGGCAAAAACAGATTTTCATATTTTAGTGCCTAAAATGACCTATTTTAACTGAAATGACAGCAAAATATAGAATATATTCTTATTTTCTTTGCCAGAACCCCCGGCGGAAACCCTGAGGGTGTATCGACTACTAAAATAGCCATACAAAAAAATAGGCCTACCTACTATTTATAATTCATTTCATGCTATTGTCTGATTTTTAGCTCCCGCCGTCACCGTAGGTGAGACGGAGGGAGCTATGGATTCTACCTCCGTTTTTTTTGGCCTCTTCTTTTGCCTATAACTTTGTAAGAAAATAAGCTAGGATAACAATTTTTGGTATGTGGGTTACTTCCAGGTGGCTAATGGACAGGTTAAAATATCTTTAATCTGAATTCAATACGCAAGGTCGCAGAGGAGAAAATGATGATGTTACGGCGTTGGGCCGCTGGGCCGTCCGTAAACAATTCGTTTCCGGAGCATATCTCTGAAAGTACTTGTCCGATTGTCTTCAAATTTTACACACAACACCCCTAGGGGAACTTTGACCTACTTCTGGTTCAGAACTATGACCTATTTAGACGTTTTGACGCGCACTTCGCTTCAGGAGCAGATCTCGAAAAGTACTGGGCCGATGACAGTCATATTGCACATACATGTTTTCTCTTTTCAGGTTTTAGGACCTTGACCTGGAAGTTGACCCAGCACTTTGACCTAATTTATAACATCGGTAAATCCGACTGAAAGATTTTGCGGAATATCATGAAAACCGCTCAAGATAGCTACACCATTACTATAAATCAAATTGTGAGGTTCCAGGAGAGGATGCATCTTGAAAAATTTCAAGTTGATAAAATTAAAAATGGCCGCCTATCGGCCATTATTCACCTCGACAGGCCTGATATTGCGGAATATCATGAACACCGCTCAAGATAGCTACACCATTAATATCAAATAAATTGTAAGGTTTCAGGAGAGGATGCATCTTGAAAAATTTCAAGTTGATAAAATTCAAAATGGCCGCCTATCGGCCATTATTCACCTCGACAGGCCTGATATTGTGGAATATCATGAAAACCGCTCAAGATATCTACACCATTACTATAAAACAAATTATAAGGTTTCAGGAGAGGATGCATTTTGAAAAAAATCAATTTGTCCAAGTTCAAAATGGCCGCCAATCGGCCATTATTCACTTTCACATGGCCGTTATTTGGTAAACCGTACTAAATGGCTAGACCATTTAGTCGGGTTGCCAGGCTACTATAAGATGACTGAACCTTGCAATCGCTAAAGTATGATGTTTTTTTGTTTTGGTGGTACAATTGATATGTCTAGATTGTAAAACGATCGGGTGCAATTTTTGCACCCTTGAGCATTTTTTTTTCTAGGCCAAATTTGGCGGCCATTACTGAAAATTTTGTTTTCGCTCATAATTCAGTGATGGTTTTTCATAGCATCATGAATATGGTGTCTAAACCCATGTTTTCATGGTCAAACATTACAGTGCTAATGTTTACAATAACATCAGATAAATATTTTTTGTCTGAAATGAAGAAATTTATGATATTTCGATATTTTTATGCATTATACCATGTAATAGTCTTGAGGCAGAATAGCATAAATTAATCCAACCTTGCAGGAAATGACCCCAATGAGGTTTTGGTTGATTTTGACTCCTCAGATGGTGTACTTTGAGAAAAAGATCAGTACCCGTGAAGTACCGATGGGCAAAACCCGGTATTCGAGATGGCGTCCAAAATGGCCGCCATAAATGGGGTAGTTTGCTAAATTGGTTAATATGTGGCACAAATTGTCATATAATACCGTTTTTTTATGGTTTTGGGGTATAAGCAATCCAAAGATGATGTTATTTTGACATCTCAGTGGAAATATAAAATTTTACTCGCAAGGTCAAGGTCATTTATCAATTGGGCAAATGGGACGGTTTGCCAACTTGGTTAATAAGTGCCACAAATTTTCATATAATACAGATTTTCTAGGGTTTTGCGATATCAGGAACCCATATATGATGTTATTATGACATCTCAGAGGAAAGATACAATTTTACTCCCACGGTGTCTAGCATATGGTTTTTGGGGTCAAATAATTCATATATACTGCGTATTTACCACTAAGATTTCCAACAAAAGTCAAAATCAAAGATGGCGCCTAATATGGCCGCCACATAAGTGATAGGATTGGCCAAAACTATTAGACATACAGATGTCATTTCTTGTCTCTAACTTATTGTTTTCGGGGTCACGGAATTCATTTCTAATGCGTATTTAACACTAATATACATAAAAAATCATAATTCATGATGGCGTCCAATATAGTATATTTACGCTTGAAGGTCAGAAGTCAAAGCAAAGATGACTATCAAAGATGAATCAATTATAATTCCACCAGTGTTTTTAATTAATTTTCACCTCATTTCCGACTAATTTGAATAGTTGATTTTAATGGCTGTGATGAAGGCCGCTCGTGAATTAATCTCCAAATCCCCGGATTGACTATTTATATATAACTTGACCCGAGACTCTCAACTCTAATGGAATAAATTACATGTATGTTCAAATGTGAAAAGATTATTTCTAAAGAAATTCTTAGCCAAATGCAGTCGTGTTGTAAAAATGAGTTTCTTCGGCTTGTAAACTAGATGTCTCTAAGTCAACCATAATATGAATTATTTGTTCCAAACAATACTGTTCGCTTTCGTTATTTTGGTGGTTGTTATCCGCATAATGATTGTTTAATATTCTGTTTTATTATGTAGGTTACACTTTTTGTTTCCTACTACTGCAAATAGTGCTATCTGGAAAATATCATATTCACAAACGTGAAATTAAAACTTAATGCCAAATCAGCGAGCCATTTAGAAAATTAGTGACCCTATATTAAACAAAATTTTAGCATAGTAGGTTGAATTATTTCCCATTGCCCGTCCATTCGTATTAGGGGGATGGTTTTAATGAATTTCAAAGCCAATATATATACTAACTGTGTTTATGGACAATCTGCTGTACAATGTCGGTAAATCGTGGGTTCGAATCCCATATCAAGCATGATGGTTTGATGGCCGGGCCCAAATAATTCAGCGATATATATGTCCGGTGGTCTGTTAGATTGAGACCGCTGATCGATTAGGCCGAATTTCGATCAGGCTTACATTCTAGTGACTGGAAGTTGGTCTTACAGCCCTGTCAATTAATCTCACGACCAATACGAGCATTCTGTGTCTACCCACGTGATATAAGTTAAGACTATTTTCTCCATAAATAACCCACACTATTTATGCCACTAATCACGCTTGTTTTTAGTATAGTTTTCGAATTCTTTTGGCATAATAACAGCTACAGATACCATAAGTGTACACAGCTTATATGTTACATAGCATCACGACAAGAGTAGCTAGATACATTTAAATGTCAGTCGAGTATATCGTCTTATTCTACTCTTTAATTGTTTGCCCTTATAATTCTTGAACTAAATAATGTTTCCCTAAATATAATTAAAATTCATTGAACACGTTCTAACTAATTTAGAAAGTGAACGACTATCACAGCAAAAATGACCCCCCCCCCCCTAATCCCTTATGTTTCATGTAAATTACATGAAACAATTAAATCATGTTCGCATTTAATTAAAATCTCGTGAAAACAATGATGACTTATTCTGATATTTTTTTTATGTTTTATTTTCACTTTTCACAATTTTCTGAGGCGTTGACAAATATCATGAATGGATTCATAAATACCCAAACCCTACCTATATTCGACAGCAAGCTATATTCGACAGCAAAAAAATGCCCATGTCGACGATAGTTTTTCAACTTTTGTGTGTATCTCAGTGTTAGATTTATATACGCGTCACAAATGAATTTCACGACCCCGTCAATCCTAGTTTAATGTATAATAGCTCAAAAGTGTTACATTGTGTAGCGGTCATATCGAGCTCCATCTGTGATTTTATTGACATTTTATCTATCTTAGTGTTAAATACACACCACAAATGAATTTCTTGACCCCGAACCGAATGTAAACACAAAAATCACAGGCTGTATATGGCGGCCATATTGGACGGCATCTTGGTCTTTGTCATATCATAGCAATAAATACCCATCTGAAATGAATTCCTTGACCCCGAGAACCATTATGTTAGACACCAAAATTCAGCTCCCGTGCCACCGGACTAATATTTTTCCAAACGATTAAATATATCATTTTTGATGATGAAGTTTGATGACTCCATCGTTGACATCAATGCATCTACAATAGGCCTACAGCTTGGTGTGCAATGTCGTGGTGGTGTGTGTGTGAATGAATTGTAGCTGGTGGATTATCCTGCACCTTATTTTGTAAATGTGAAGAACATGAAGACTGTCACAACCCTTATACGATACATACACACACATCAGATGATGAGAATGATGAAAATTTATGAAAAAAAGTCATAAACAGATGATTCGATATGAACTGTGGTACCAGTTGGTAGAGGTTTCATTATTATTGAAGACAAGTTAGCTGAGTGATTCTCAACATCAAGAGCAGTGAACTGGTGTTTTTTTATATGTGGTGATTTTAATTTACGTTTTACTGACTTGAGAAGGTAGCATTGTATCATAAGGTATTGTTGATTAGTTATATTTCCCATTTAAATTTATTCACACAAATACAACTATATGTATATTCGCCAGACACAGAATTCACACATGTGCATATTGTGATTTGCATTAAAGTAACATTTTATATGTATGAACAATTGTGTGAAACGCGAAGCACTGCAATATAATAAAGAAACTTATGTTTATTTCTACAATGCAAGTTAAATACAAGTTGAGATGCAAATATATTCTTATAGATCTGATATATTCAACCCGATTAGAAATTCAAGGTATGGCTTCAATACTTATAAATTCATCAGGGCGAGTGTTAATTGATCTCAGAATATTTTTTTTGTATTCTATGACCCTGGAAACCTGGGTGTAGACAGTTATTTTATGTTAATCCAATTAATATTTACGAAGTTATTGAAGAAAAGGTGATTTTGAGTGATGGCCGCCGAAATTTGGCGATAAAAAAAAATGCTCAATGGTGCAAAAATTGCACCCGCCAGTTTTACATTCTCTACACCCTATTGGTGTAATCTGTGCAAGAAAACATCATACTTCTCTGATTGCAAGGTTCCTATGATCTGCCACCCGACTAATTACTATAAAACAAAATGTGTGATTTCAGGAGAGGATGCATCTTGAAAAAATTTGACTCGATAAAATTCAAAATGGCCGCTTCTCGGCCATTATTCACTTTCACATGGCCGATATTTGATCAACCGTGCTAGATGGCTGGACCATTACTATAAATCGAAATGTGAGATTTCAGATGAGGATGCATCTTGAAAAAGTTTGACTTGATCAAATTTAAAATGACCGCCTTTTCGGTCATTATTCATTTTCACATGGCTGATATTTGGTAAAACGTGCTAGATGGCTAGACCATTACCTGATTACTATAAAACAAAGTGTGAGTTTTCGGGGGAGGATGCACCCTGAAAATTTTTAACTTACGAATTCAAAATGGCCGACAATCAGCATTATTTACCTCGATAGGCCTGATATCAGGTAAACCGTACTAGATAGCTAGACCATTACTATAAAACAAAATGTGACGTTTCGAGAGAGGATGCCTTTCAAAAACTTTCGACTCAATCGAATTCAAAATGGCCGCCTATCGCCACTATTTACTTTCACATTGCTGATATTTGGTAAACTGTGTTAGATAGCTGGACTATTACTATAAAACAAAATGTGAGATTACAAGAGAGGATGCATCTTGAAAAAAAATGACTAGATCAAATTCAAAATGGCCGCCTATCGGCCATTATTCACTTTCACATAGCCTGTTTTTGGTAAACCGTGCTAGATGGCTAGACCATTACTATAGAATGAAATGTGAGATTTCAGCTGAGGATGCATCTTGGAAAATTTCGACTTGATCAAATTCAAAATGGCCGCCTTTAGGCCATTATTCACTTTCACATGGCCGATATTTGGTAAACCGTGCTAGATAGCTAGACGATTACTATAGAATGAAATGTGAGATTTCAGCTGAGGATGCATCTTGAAAAATTCTGACTGGATCAAATTTAAAATGGCCCCCTATCGGCCATTATTTACTTTCACATGCACAATATTTAGCAAACTGTGTTAGATGTCAGTCCATTACTATAAAACAAAATTTGAGGTTTCGGGGGAGGATGCACCCTAAGTTTTTGACTAATTTATATCGAGTTCAAAATGACCGTGAATCAACTATTAGTTACCTCGATTGGCCTGATATCGGGTAAACCGTGCCAGATAGGTAGACCATTACTGGGATACTGATTAGGATCATTAATTTCAATGGAGGTTTGCAATCTCTGACAGACTGTCTAGTTCTTATCTTACTCTTAGACTGCGCTTCTTAGACCTAGTTGTCTTGCGTCTTGTTGACCTAGCCTAGGACTACATTAAAAACCCTACACAAAATTGCTTAAATCAAATTCTAATTCGTCGGGGGAGCTCCTGGACTTATGTAGTCTTGTTTTTTAAGTTTTGGAATCTGCAGCACTGTGCTTGCTTGAGGATTTTCTTGAAGATATACGAGATAAATGTTTTGTTTTTTGTGCGCATTTATTTCTTCACTAAATAGTTTTTTTCACTATACCACATAAACAGGAGATCATCGGTTAGCTATCAGAATACTCTTGGACACTTCCATAAAATCGTAGTGCTTTGCACTAAGTTCAATCAGTGCAAAAAGTAAAAGGGAAAAGAGTGATGATGACATGAGGGTAAAACGTCTGGCAATGGATGGATGTTTACCTGAAAACCCCATGATGTACACCAAAAACACGAATCTGCCTCTTTTATGTCGAAAATAATATCAATTTGTTATTTGATCTTGGACAAATGGCGGCCATCTTGGATTTTTTACCCACAATGCAATGTCGAAAATATTTTCTGACAACGCCACTGTGTCGGGCTTACCTTAAAAACCCATGATAGACACCAAAAAACATGAATCTACCTCTATTGTGCTGAAAATGATATCAATTTAATGCTTGACCTTAGCCAAATGGCGGCTATTTTGGATTTTACCCACAATTCACTGCCTAAAGTAATTTTTGACCACACCACTAGATCTGGCATACCTGAAAACCCTATAGTAGACACCAAAATCATGAAGCTGCGTCTATTTTGTGAAAAGTTATATCAATTAAATGTTTGACCTTGGCAAAAGGCAGCCATGTTGGAAAATGGCCGATATATGAGATTCGCTGTCAATTGAAAAAAAACGTAGTAGATTGGGCCTATACGTGCTAGATGTATCCTATTTTCAAATCAACCGTCAAAATATATGCCTAAAGAAATAAGGAACTTTATGGCAGGTCCTGGACTAGTATGCCAACAACAGACGAAGTTGAAATGCATGCAACCAAATAATCTTGATGCAACAGGTAATAAAACAATTGTTACATCTATAGCATAACAAATAATGATGGATAGTTGGGTGAAAAATACATAATTATGAGAGAGGGGTGGCATTCCAGCTAAAATTAACAAGTTAAACGTCTATGCCTAAAGAAATAAGGGACTTTATGGCAGGGCCTGGACTAGTATGCCAACAACGGACGAAGTTGGAATTCATGCAACCAAATAATCTTGATGCAACAGGTAATGAAACAATTGTTACATCTATAGCATAACAAATAATGATGGATAGTTGGGTGAAAAATACATAATTATGAGAGAGGGGTGGCATTCCAGTTAAAATTAACAAGTTAAAGATAGAGTCAGGTTCTAAACTCGCATGCGTGTAAGCCTTCAGCATACAGTACAGTGTGGTTGATAAAGTAACCTGATTATAAGACTGGATACTACTCCAACGAATACTCACCCAACGTTGTTTTAATGTTAGGCCAACGTCCGCGACGCTGGCCCAACATTGAACCAACATTGCACAAATGTACAATGTTTGAGAGAAAGTCCTCCTTCCCAGCAAACACAAACATTTGCATAACATTTATACAAAGTCTTCGACGTTGGTCCAACATTGTACAAAGTCATACAAATGTGTTGAGTTCACAGGGTGTCGGTACACGCATGGGGTCAACCTGTTTCGAAATACCCACAGTAATACAGTCAGTTTGTTTGCAAAGCAAGGCCCAGCTAAGATCCAGAACAAAGGGCTTTGAGATTCGATGGAATTGTTACTCATAGATGTCGCTCAAGTATATATGAACTTGCTGTGATTTGAGAACTTGCTCTTTATGAGGCTTTGGGTATGAAACGCATATTTAGTATTATTATGGAATAGGGCCTTGGCCTACCCAAGGGCACTATTGCCTTCTGGGGGACCCTTGTCCCGCGAATTTTGTCAGTTGACTACACCTTTAAACGTAACTAGTGTGTATAGAGTGTCAAGACAAAATTATTTTTTCATGCCTGAAACCACATATTTTGTTTAAAAATGGTCTGGCTATCTGATGAAGTTTCCCGATATTATGCATATTAAAGTCAATAATGGTCACAAATCGTCCATTTTGAATTTGACTAAGTTCACATTTATCATGTCATATCACATTTTGTTTTTTAGTTTTGCACACATTTACAGTGAAAGCAAAGTTTTGAAATCGGTAGTCTGTTTACTGCTCCAGTCTCTGTCAAAAATAGTGGACCTTTCATAGCAGGTACACTACTGCAAATTACTAGCGGTTCCGTTCAGTTCAAAATATTACAGCTCTGCATTTATGTACACTGAACGTCAGAGCAAGTGGTTGCAAGTGTTGAAATGCATAGTATGGTAAGGGTTGAGGTTATATTTTTTTCAGTTGTAATGCTGATTTTTCTGTCGTCCTCCAGCTCTGTCTGGAGCATACTTCAAAATTGATGACACTGCTCTGTCCACATCTGATTCTGCGACATCGGAATTTGTTCGATACACCGACTGAAATGAAAATTTTCATCATGATATAAATCTGTTTGTCGTTGAAGATAATGCCCCCGCTCATCACCATATTAAATTAATAATGTGCAATTGTCTGAGTCAATAATGACCTCTATTTTTATCAGACAGTGTTCATGTGAAAGCTTGTCAGGACTATGTAGCAGTGAAGTGCATCCATGGCTAAAATGAAAAATCTTGTTCAACAAAGAGATGGGATTCGCAGGAGAAACACCCAGTCGTAAATGTTTTTTTCATTTGACATGTAGACCCCCTTAGTGGAATTTCGGGATAAAAACTAAATAAAATCAATGAGTTATATAGCAGCTTCATGATTAGCAATTTACTACATGTCAAATGGTCTAACTTTATATTATAACTTAATATTTTTTCTTGAAATTTTCTAGAGTTTTAAGGGACTGGCCCACGCTAAAATCATCAAAAAATCGGTGATTTTATTTTGGCTTCTTAGTATTACCATATGATGTAAACATGCCTATAGACTAGAACTGCAAATTTTTTTAATTTTTGTGCTGCGCATTCACCAGTTAGGCTAGATATAGAGACGAAATTCCTGATTTCGAATTATTGACAACCATGTCAAAAATAGGAAATACGAGAATTTCGTCTCTATATCTAGCCTAACTGGTGAATGGGCAGCACAAAAATTATAAAATTTCGCAGTTTTAGTCTATGGACATGTTTACATCTTATGGTCATATTAAGAAGCCGAAATAAAATGTGAACAACATATATGTCTCTCTGATATTTACACTGAAAGTACATAGAAATGAATATTTCTAAAAACTGCACATTTTTAAAGGTATTGATTCACATCTTGATTCTTGTCTTCAATATATGCTGGAATTAATTGGAAATTATTAAACAAAAAAAAAAAGCTCACGAGCCTTATGATGATCTGATGTATAATAAATGTGTATTTCAGTGCTGTAAAATAAATTACATTACTATGATCAAGCGTAGCAGCAAATTTAGTATCACGTGAACAACAAATATGTCAATCTGAGAATTAAACTGGAGGTACATAGATTTTCTCCGCACATTTTTAAAGGTATTGTTTCACATCTTGATTCTCGTTTAATATATATGTTCGAGGTAATTGGAATGGGACTTTAAACAAGAGCAAGCTTTAATTTCAGTAATTTATTTATAATCAAACTTAAATTGGCCTCTTTTATTGACAGTAGTCGGTGTTTGCAAATAATGCACAATGTCTTGTAGTGGTTAAGTGGATAACTCCTCTGTGTCTGGCCAAGTATACAATCTTCCTGAACTCTTCATGTACTCAATTGCTACATCTTTGCGCTTCCCACATAATTGGACAATCTGTATCAACATAAAAAAAAACTTAAATGTATATAAACTGTGTATAGGATTGTAAGCAATGTAGATATGTTTGGATCTTTAGCCTAATGACTAAACCATCTAAAAAAAATACCCTTGACATGAGAATATTCCTATCTATTTTCATAACTATAATAGAGAGGGACGTGGCGCAATGGCTAAAACACAGAGATTTGCCAATGTCACTGCCTGCCGTGCGGTTTCGAATCCCGCTTGGTGCAGGATTTTCGGAGAAAAAGCATGTTTCTCCCCTCTATTTCCATTTTCTATATCCACAAAATAAAATATTTGCAGAAATTCAAAAAATTACAAGGGAACATTGAAAATATAACAATTTCGTGAATGATGACAGCTTAGAGATGTAGTCAAAACCCCAAAAGGTACAGCTACACTTGCCGTGTCATCCTCTCCGAGGCCGTGGATGGGTGTACTTGCTTTACCCGAAAAAATCAACATGGCGGTGACTCGAGACCTCTGAGCTGAGCATGCGGGCATGGAACTGAAATGGTACAGATTACAAAAAAATGTTTTCAACCTGATTATTCCCCGATATATTTAGATATAACAGTCCAAAGAAATGTCCCACGATTTTGTACGCGGTCAACATGTGGAAATCTGTTTCAGCCACTGGGGCTACAACTACACCCCTTGAGGAATGTGTGCATAGTGTATGCAATATAAAACACCCCCCACAAATTTACGATGGCAGCTTCATTGTGTGAAACCTTGGAAGCTGAAGCGTTCCCAATGCTAAAATTGTTTAAAAACATATAAATATATATTATAGGATAAATGTATAGACATCCCAGTAAACACAAAACTTTTGTCCAACATTTGTACAATTGTGGCAGGTTGAGTAACAACGGAGTTGTTAATTGAATTGCTCAGGCTCATTACCACGTGTTTGCGTATGGTGCGTATGTTTATATAGGCCTGTGGACAAGTGGGACTAAAGCTAGGAATCCATATGTACGTTATGCGTTACGCGTTATGCGACAAAAATGGCGATTTACTTCAATGTTCAAGAGTGAATCCATATGTACGTATGCGATTTTCAAACAGCTGCGTATCTAACAAATTGAATCGCTCCATGTCGCGATTCATGCGTCATCCGATTGAAAAAACGGAGGGGGAATTCCAGAGAATGACGTCGCCGTCGGGACATTTCCCAGACAAAGTGTGGGGGGTTCGGATTGGGACAACGACTAAGTCGGTCGGCCAATATTAACCGAGCATTAGGTCAAAGTCTCGTGTTTGCTGGGATGGCGCAATAATGACGTAAATGGCTCCCTAGTTAATAACCTGAAGTATTTCTGAAATAATTCACTAACTGCATTTCTTTGACAAGGTTGTGGTATGCCCTCTGTTGAAAGCTCTTCTTCTACAGTATGCTATGGACCCACCAGCGGTGTTTCCGCTTATGACTTTGTTCGACCGTGGTAATGTTAATCAGATCAATTCAAATAAGCAAATGTTGTTGCTGCATATAATAGCGCCCAAAACAGACAAAGACATCTTTCAAGCACAAATCACCCACGTAAAGAAACAAAGATGCAGTGCTGTTAGTCAAAAAGCATGATGCATATGCGTAGCGCGTTCCGAATATACGTACATATGGATTCACAAAAAACGTATGACGCGTAACGCATAACACTTAACGTACATATGGATTCCTAGCTTGACCAGTTGAATGTTTGAATCTCCGCTGATCACATTATATTGTTATCATCGTGAATGCTCAAAACGTATATACCCCTTATTTAAATGATATAGACTAGTGATGATACGGAAACCGACTTGGCAGACTACCTTGATAGGACTATCGAACCTACGGACTATCGAACCTCCGGACTACTGACCCTTCGGACTAGTGAACCTTCAGACTACCGAGCCTTCGGACTATCGAACCTTCGGTTTTGTGGGCGTTTGACAATGTCAATAGGATAGAATATGCAGGACACAGATTCTCAACTATCTATACTTCATAGACTAGGTCCTAGTAGACCCCCTGATCTATAGTCTGTCCGACGGTGGAGGATGGTCCAAAATGAAAGTTATCTTTTCAATATCCAGTCAGTCAATTCTCAAGCAATTTTTATGAAATTTTGTAAACCACATTTTCTAGTCTTTTGGCATCAATCCTGAAAATTTCGTAAAAAATTATTTGATAGTTCAAAAGTTAGACCATTTGACATGTAGTACATGTCTATTTATGACGCTCCTCTATAACATGTATAAACCCATTAACTTCAATCCGGTTTATTTTCAGAATTGTGCTACATGTCAAATGGTATAACTTTTGAAATGCTGAATGGAATTTCGCGAAATTTTCACGATTGTTGCCAAATGATCAGATAATAATGGTGGCAAAATTTCGTGACAATCGCTTGAGAATTGACTGACTGGATATCAAAAAGCTAACTTTTATTTTGGAATATCCTCCACCGTGGGACAGACTATAGGCCTAGTAGGCCCTACTGGTCTAGTCTATTAGTAGTCTAGATCTCGTCTACTGAACGTCTTATCTCTGGTTTCTGCCTGCACAGCTGCTCAATGTGTTTCATCATTTTATTCCACTAGTAACTCGTCTATTTAAATGATGTTAATTTAATTAATTATGTGGATTTAATTAGGGCCTACAATTCTGTTAAGTCATTCTGGGAGCGTGAGAACTTCAAGTTCAGGGAAATTCGGAACGTTGGAATGGAACTTTGGAACTCTGCCCTTGGGTTTCCCGTTGTTTTTGCACCCAGAAAAAAGTACTAAGAACAAATATAGACTAGTACTTCATCTACTTCATCTTTGCACGGAAAATATATTTTAGCAATTTAATGCTGTTGCAATTTTATAAAGCATTGGAACCATCATTTTAGTCAAATTTTACTCCAATAACATATCTTTCCTGGCAGCGTTCCATATGCACATGCAATGTTGTTTCTCAATATTTAAATCATTCAATTGTTTTGTTGCAGTGCAATCACAGCTATTAAGGCATGGTTGCAGTACGCCCTTGATACGACAAGTTGCAGCATTGACCGTTGCATAGCTTATACTTGGATATAAGCTTGTTTTATGTTTTACACTCCAGCATTGGTATAGATTGAACAAGTTAAGACATTTCAATTTTTTATGTTTATTTCAACGCGTTTCGCATTGCTGCTTCTTCAGGATACAGTGATTCGTACAAGGTGGTGCTACACAATATATACTTTTAGTTGTTGTATTGTTAGCTGTGACGTCATAGAGAAAGGTATATAATGTTGTTGTGTATGGAACGGATACTGGTCGTTGATTGGTTGGTTCTTTGCCGGAGGTGGGTGAGGGATGTCAGCAGGCACGCCGGATGATGGTGGTGGACGTGCCGGATGAGTGGATTTGTTATGTGGTGTGGATGCGGAGTGAAATGAATAAGTGGTAGGCTAGTGTTTGGTGAGGTTGTGGTCTTGTGTAGTAGTGGTGCGAGTGTATATGCGAGGGTGTGGTGTATGTAGTATGGACTTGTAGAGTATGGTATAGTGTGTTGATCTATGTTGGTGTATGTGTGTTATTTTAGTGTGTAGTGTGGTATGTGTACAATAACATTTAAAGTATATATACCATCCTAAAAGTGTGTAAAATCAGTTTAAATAATAAGTGATTTAGAAATTTTATATAATGACGTGGTAACCAGTGTGTTGATTGGCATAATTGAGCAATTAATCGTAATTGGGTTAACAACAAATCAGGTGTAGATTACTCCCTAGATTATCAATAGGTCAATTAGTGTTCGGTGGGTGGCTATCGGGGATTCGCCTTTATGGCCTGCATAATCTCATAAGAGATGTGTGGGCCATCGAGGGGAATAAGGTTGTTCCAGGGTGGGGTGAATGTGGCGGGCGGATCTTCGCCGGCCGGATGGGTTACATCCTTCAAGTGGTTATTAACATTCCTAATATGTTATCGGGACAAGGGTCAGCATGCCATGAATCTCCGCTGAGCACATTATATTGTTATCATCGTGAATGCTCAAAACGTATATACCCCTTATATAAATGATATATAGACTAGTGATGATACGGAAACCGACTTGGCAGACTACCTTGGTAGGACTATCCAACCTACGGACTATCGAACCTTCGGACTAGTGAACCTTCGGACTAGTGAACCTTCAGACTACCGAGCCTTCGGCCTATTGAACCTTCGGACTATCGAACCTTCGGTTTTGTGGGCGTTTGACAATGTCAATAGGATAGAATATGCAGGACACAGATTCTCAGCTATCTATACTTCATAGACTAGGCCCTAGTAGACCCCCTGATCTAGTAGGCCCTACTAGTCTAGTCTATTAGTAGTCTAGATCTCGTCTACTGAACGTCTTATCTCTGGTTTCTGCCTGCACAACTGTTCAATGTGTTTCATCATTTTATTCCACTAGTAACTCGTCTATTTTGATGATGTAAATTTAATTTTGTTAATTTAATTAATTATGTGGATTTAATTAGGGCCTACAATTCTGTTAATTCATTCTGGGAACGTGAGAACTTCAAGTTCAGGGAAATTCGGAACGTTGGAATGGAACTTTGGAACTCTGCTCTTGGGTTTCCCGTTGTTTTTGCACCCAGAAAAAAGTACTAAGAACAAATATAGACTAGTACTTTATCTACTTCATCTTTGCACGGGAAATATATTTTAGCAATTTAATGTTATTGCAATTTTATAAAACATTGGAACCATCATTTTAAATTTTACTCCAATAACATATCTTTCCTGGCAGCGTTCCATATGCACATGCAATGCTGTTTCTCAATATTTAAATCATTCAATTGTTTTGTTGCAGTGCAATCACAGCTATTAAGGCATGGTTGTAGTACGCCCTTGATAGGACAAGTTGCAGCATTGACCGTTGCATAGCTTAGACTTGGATGTAAGCTTGTTTTATGTTTCACACACCATCATTGGTATAACAAGCTGTACATTGGTATACACATTGGTAAAATACATTCTTCCATTTGGTGGTTCTTATAGCAAACATCAGTATTTTTCTTCCTTGTGTTGTTTTAATATCCTGATACTCCTTGCTAATATCATCATCCATCATTTTTTGATGAAACACTATTGAATGCACATGGCTGGTGTTACGGGAACACTAGTCTGAAGCAAAGGGAAGTTGTAGCCTCCACGCGTCTTGCCATAATCTTTAGGGCTCAACAGCAGTGCCACTGCAGCTATGGCCGATTTCTTCATAGGAAATGACCAGCATCACTTGCACTTGGTTAAAGACTATCGCGTCACACACCATTAAGTGCCTTAGTGGAGATAAATTTATGAACTAATATTAAAATAAAAACTTCAACTAATGCCAAATAAAAAATATAGATATTGATGTTTATTTCCCAGAGATCTAATGCAAAACAACCTGCCGCCTTTTAAAATCCCAGGAGTCATTGTCAGTGTCACCATCCACAATGCCTCACGGGACATGTCCATGAGATAGAACATCATAAGCAGATTTTATCAGCACACCAAACCATTTCTGCTTGAGATCATCATCTGGGTGGACACCATCATAAAATTTGCTGTATCTACACGTATCAATTTTTTGTCTGTGATTATTCCCCCCCCCCTTTTATTGTAGCCCTGTCCCATCATTGTTCTAACCAGTCGGAGGCAATTGTGATCGTGTACTGTGCGTTGATTTCGCGTATATGTACTAACACCAAGTTCAGTAGAAATTGTCTGTCTTGAGAATATCTCGCTCTTAAACTGTGCTTTAAATTGACTAATATTGATTTTGCTACATGGACTAAATGTAGGCCCTTTATCGAGTAAGGTCATGTGTTTCTAATGTATGTTGCTGTGGTATTATGTGGTCGTGTGTAATTATGCTGTGTTGAATTCTAGGTGTTTCTGTAGTGATGCTGGTCGTATGGTGCACAGTTCCATGTGAACGTTGTGTGTGAGACATGTTGTGTTTAGTTGTAGTATTGAGTTAAAGAGTGTGAATTGTCTGTCATGTTGATAGAACACAACTTTACCACAGTCTTTTAAATAATATAATTATAAGCCCTAGGACATAAGCGTATCACATGTAGCCATGGTTCAATTCACGTCTTGCAATATTATAACATATTCCGCCCTGGACTACATAACAGGGCCAGAAAAAGACTCCCGGTACTCTCTAAGTTCTTTAAACTTCCTCTTGACAGAACCCAGCTGTTGTTCCTATTATCACGACACAAGCTATAATTAAAAGATGTCCAAAATAAAACTTTTAACACATTACAATTCTCAAAATAATGTTGAAAACATACAACCTGAAAGACAAAATATCAAGACAACTATAAACCCAATAGGGAGGTTTTTTTTTTAAAAATACTATACACAATAATAAAAACTATTACCACGATAAAACATTAATAATTGATTGAAAATGACAAGCATCTGGGGCATCTAGAGAAAGGGTAATAAACTTAAAATTTTGGGAAACAAATGATTTGAACTGGACTATATAATATTAATAAAAGACCACAATACCCAACCTAAGTCACCTATCTAAATCTACCTCCCATATACCTATCACTA
Organism: Flabesymbios commensalis; assembly: GCA_964017125.1. Taxonomy (NCBI): domain Eukaryota; kingdom Metazoa; phylum Annelida; class Polychaeta; order Terebellida; family Flabelligeridae; genus Flabesymbios; species Flabesymbios commensalis. The sequence continues at coordinate 64,964,642 of OZ024918.1, forward strand.
TGCATACTAATCTACCTCCCACTAAAATCTACACTGACCTAAAGCTAGAATTTAGTTATAGAAGTCAAAGTTCACCCAAAGTCCACCAGCTCCCTCCAGATGAAACCCAAGAGATCCGTCATGGTAGGTAGGCTCTAATCATTGTCATGATGCATGTATCAGCCATCATGTACATATTGGAGTAATTTTGGTTATGCATTTTTTTTCATTTTTCGAATTAAAGCGGGTAATATGTATGTGTAGTAACATGATCATATTTATTTATTCCTTACTTATTTTACAATTGTTTGCAATGTACCACCGATCTCCGCCAAACACCTGCCTCTTCCGCCTTTTCTCTGGCCTCTTCAAATAAAACTAGCACATCACATCAAGATATATTGTTGCTTGCAACGTAACCTTGAAAAAAAAACTAAAAGGATATTGTGTATCTTGCTAAATGTGTGGGCTTATCTTCTTAAATGTGTGGTAATAAGGTATTAAATTTCCTGCTGAATTCATTTAGGGGCCTACATACACAACTTCGCCGGTGTCGAACATTGTATGGATCTGTCACTCGATGAGGTCCAGGCTGAAGCGATTGAGCACCGCAGGTGATCCATATTTTGTTGATGATGGTGTGGCTGCTCCTCAATATCATCCCGATGTTGTTGCTATTGTGGTTATTCTTCTGCTTTTTCTTCCCAGTCTCCGTCTGAGTTCAATATCCTCCTTTGGAATTTAAATATAAATGATGGCGTTGGCTCAGGAAAGACTGACTGTTTGATAGTCAGACTCACTGACTGGATTTTGAGAATTGAACCCAGGGGCGGATCTAGCATTTCACTGACGGGGGGGTTTAAAATTTGATAAATGAAAATTTTACTGCAACGCGGGGGCGGAGAAGGCCTCTCCGGGGATTTTTTATATTTTTAAAGGCTTTCTCCTCATAATGGACACTGTTTGTCCCTCAGTGTGTAAGCAGTTCATAAGGAAGCCCCTAAATGAGTTTATAATTTTTTTCGAGGGGGGGTCACCCCCCCCTTGGATCCGCCCCTGGAACCCAAAGAACAAAAAATAAGTAACCACCTCCACAGCCTGAAATATTTCATTTGTAAACTTGTTAAAGTTATTCCTATTTTAAGGTAGACTGCTGACTAACTTTCTAAATACAGGACTTTTTTTTAAAGATAATTGAGCAGAATGTAAAGTAATCTGATACTGCATTTTTACTTTGCATGGCGGAGATCTTTACGCAAGTGTGAGAACTGAGAATGAAATAAACAGAAGTGCCAAGCATAACATTTTGTTCATATATGTAAGAGAATTAGCCATTTCGTGTGTGACTTACACATAGATTTGTTGGTGGTATGCCTATCTCGCGGTCAACGCATATACAATTAACTTGTTAAGGTTTCTTTTTTGCGTGATTTGGAGAGGTAGTAGGATATACGAGCTTACACATGGCCGGGATACCCTAAAACAATTCCCAATTTTCAAGTTCCGGAAACTTCAAGTTCCGAAATTCTGAAAAAAAAATTAACAAAAAATTGTTTTTTTTCCATTTCAACAAAAAACATTTTAGATACTGCCTTTCCACGCATTATCGTATTGCCAAGCTGCGCGCATGAATGGAATTAAATGTGGTTTTCTAGACTAGGCCACCGTTGTGCACATGGGCCTATGCCAGAGGAGGGTTCGAACCAGCGATCTCTTGATTCCCAGGCTTTAACCACTGCACCAGAGACCGCGCACACTCATTTTTATGTACAAATGACGAATTAGGCCTCTATGTGTAGGCCCGACGTTGACACAAAGTTGAGTTGGCCTACAGCAGCATTAGGCCTAATCCAACATGGGGTCAATGTCTGTTTGATGGGGGAGATTTACAGCTGGTTTCAAGCAGTCATTCACACTGGTGTTGATGCCTGTGGGGACAAGCATCGGTTTAGTTCGCCAGGGGTCAAGCACGCTTCACTCATTCACTTATGATCCAGTCAGCGAGGCAGGCAGACGTGTCTGTCTCGCCCCCGCAGAGCTGCTTGACTAACTATCAACCTGACCGGGATGCGAACCAGGTACCCACAGTGAGTCAAACAAAATGATCCACTGATGAAGGGCTTTAAATTTGAGACTTTCTGGGCGGAGTCTACCTGTAGGACAAATGGCCCGTAGGACCAACGACCTGTAACCCTTCCTCGAAATACACACAAAACAGTTTTCAACGATAGAGTAAGCATAATGAATCGATACATCCATTGAAAAAAAATCATTATGTAACGTATAATATCATGTTGAATAGAATGCTCTTATAAAATCTCCCAAAATTCTATCAAAATAAAATGATCATGAAAAATCTAAATGATAAATGTCTTTTCATACATTTTTAGAGGTCATAATTAATATTTAAATTTTAACTCCATCTAATCAAACTTTATTCCCACTCTTTCAAACATCAGACATATCAATTTAAAGCATAGTACACTCCACTATTATCATAATGATATTAAAAAAACAGTAATGTTATGTCAGCAGTTAACCTCTGTGTCGACCGGATCCAATTACAGCTCCTGATACTCAATAGGTAAAATGAAGATCATCGCAGAGCCAATGGTCAATGTGTCCCTCAGCCAATTGATTTAATACCCACTGGGCCCTAGTTGCAGTTTTTTGCATTGGCTGACTTTGGCTGGTACTGCCCTCCCCTTTGAAGAAAAAGGGAATTTCCGAGCCAAAGTTCTAAGTTTCGGGAGAGATTCCTACAGTGTCTGCACGAATTGATTGTGGTCATCATCCTTATTGGGGAAGACGACCTAAATAACAGAACCTGCATCACCGGGTTATAGTGTAGGCTCATTTGTCATGAAAAAACCTTGTGTATTTTTTTTTTGTAAAAATAAAAAGTTAGGGTGACATTTTTTCTGAGCACTAAAACACAGAAATCCAAGATGGTCGCCACCCTTGTAAAACACCTTAAAATGTACGCTATAAAATTCATATAATGTCAATGCTACATTTAGTTTCAGCATGTGACGTTATTACCACTAACTCCCGCCTGACTACTAGGGGTTCTGACACCACCCGTGAACACGGGAAAAATAAAAGGGGCGAAAACGGACTTGGTTGATACGGCGTTTCAACAAAGTTAAGGTTAAAATACTGGATCAACATGTAAATTCGTTTACACTTTTTATTTCAACATATATACAGGATGCCTCTTAATTATTCAATCTTGTACTATTTAGCCTGCATAATTATATATTTTACTTACTCTACATTCATGAGCAATAGCTAAAAAACGTATGCCAGTCCAGAGTGACTGAACGTTCAGCACATGTTAATGCTCACTTAATTAAAATATGTATAGCCATAAGTGCCAGGTCCAGAATAACTAGACACGAGTTCAGATTGACTCAACTTCAGCGCTTAAGCCAAACCTCAGCTAGAATCACCAGCTTCAATAGTTACTGTGTAAGATGTTAAAACACCATAAGCGACAGTCTGCTACCTATAAATCATATACGAAATTTATACTAAATGTATTACTAAATTTATTGTCAAAGCTAGAGTCACCAGCTCTATAAACTTCTGCTATATACTTAATAAACAATTAGAAACGTTTGCTACTACACTTCTTCTATATTTCTCAACAATATATCTAAAACTCCACTATAAATACTACCCCTTATAGCATAAGGAAAGAAATACTGACTAAATTATCCTTCTAAAAAACGTACACTATGATTAGCACTACTAAAATTAGCCAGCACACGAGCTATGTCACATCTCCAGGTCCGCCATATAACAGCCACTGACCCCTGAGATTACAGACTCTATGAGTAACCACTCCTATATGACCCGAGAATCCCACATCTGGGCTTCGCAGTATCAATGTAGCCTTTACAACAAGCCATCAGTTCAGTATATTACTCGGCCCCTAGCGACTGATCATAATCTATACTCGCAACTAACTTACACCTCACTAATCACACTAACGAGGAAAGAACATTACACCTGAATACGGCACACACTCTGCCTTATATTGTAGCAAGGCCTCCCATAGGCAAACAAAAGTTTACCCGAAGACTATATATTATGCCTCCAATACTTCAGACTTACGTAATAAAGTTAAATATCCTCTTAACTTATAAAATAATAATCACAGTTAACAGACCAGACTCACCAGTCTTCAACAGCTACTCTTTTAGCTTTAACTGCTACCCTTTACTTTAGTCAATACTATCCCCTACTGCTAATCACACTTCTACTCATAAACTACTAATTCCCCTTTAAGTCTTATTCTTAGACTAATCTCACTTCTATACCATCTATACTACTTCCAATTTACACTTTATTTAACCACTTAGATTAGATTACCCAATCTAGGCTATTAATTTATAATTTAAATTTATTTAATCTACTTTATTAAAACTTATTTTCCTAATATTCCCCATCTAATTTAATTTATGTTCGGAATAACCAAACTTTGATAAAATTCTAAGTTCAGACTTACAAACAATATAACAACTAAATAAGATGAGTTCAGAATTGCCAAACTCGAAATTAGAAAACAAGCTGACGCTGAGTTCAGAGTGACCGAACTCCATGTAACACTGTGGAACAGCTGCTTAAATACCAAAGTCTATGTCACGTGACCAGAATTCCACAACACAGGCGACTTACAATATGCGCTCAAACTAAAACTATACATACAGTGCTACAACAATGCGGTGTCATTTAATAGATTATGACCTATAGAATTATATTTAATTACACTATTTAAAAGGATAACTTTAATTTAGGAGTATTTAATAAACTTAGCCGAACTCCCAATTGTGGAATTCCCACATCTCCAGTCACGTGAGCACTGAATCACCATAGCAACGCATAGCTGAACTGTCAATTGCCATTACTGAAATCCTTTGTAAATCCTCAAGTCTGACCGATTCCGGCCCAAATATATAAAAATACTACATTATCAATAAAAATCAATAACACTGTGAATCTGCGGGATGTATTTGATGGAATTTGTACAATAATTATTCCGAATAGTTTACTAAACGCATACAATGACCATGAATCGATGCATGAAAATGCCAGCGAATCCAAGCATGACTGTGTCTGGGCGGGATTTATAAGTGACAAACTTTGCCTTGTTCAGCGTAAATAGTACAAATGACAACAAATAAAATATTATTTCACAGATAAAAATTAGTTATCTTCAGCTACAAATAATTATTATACTGGAACTTAAATTTCATGCGATTGGCAATCCACCGGCAACAGTCGTGTTGACAGTTGGTTGACAACAGGCCGAAAGTGACAGTCAAATCACGGTGGGGAAGTCCGGGCAAAATGTCATCATGGGTAATTTTATTTTTATTAGATACGAATAAATCAGATTCAAATCAATCAGATAGAAATCATCAATGTATTGATCTAAACATCGAATAAACGGTCTGTATCAGACGTTGAAACGATGTTGTTTTCACATTGGCAAGATCACAACCGAAATTCTACGTAGACTCAACATCTTAAATTCAGCGTTGAAGCGACAGTAAGTATTGTACATAAAAACGATGGTGTTTTTACATCAGTTTCTTTGCTACCAAAATTCAACATAAAATCAATGTCTTGATTTAAATATTGAATAGACAGTCAGTATTAGACATTGAATAGATGTTGTTTTCGCGTCGATTATATCGCAACACAAATTCTACGTAGATGCAACATCCTGAATTCAACATTAAAGCGACAGTTAATAGTGTATGTGGAAAATATGGTGTTTTTACGTCAGTTACCTTGCAAACAAATTTCAACATATAATCAATGTCTTGATTTAAACATTGAATAGATGGTTAGAATCAAACGTTGAACATATGTTGTTTTCACGTTCTACGTAGACCCAACATTTTGATTTCAACGTTGAAGCAACAGAGAGTAATGTACGTAGAACAAACGATGCTTTTACGTCAATTATGTTGTGACCAAAATTCAACATATAATCAAGGTATTGATCTAAACATAGAATAAACGGTCAGTACGAGACGTTGAAAATATTGTTTTTACGTCGCTTATGTTGCAACCTAAATTCCATGTATAAGCAACGTCTTCTTTAGACGTTTTAACTGTGTCGGTTAAGGACGTGGAAAAAACGTTGTTTTTATGGCTGTGACGTCGTAACCACAATCCAACGTTGAACCAATATTGCAATGCCTGCTGGGTGAGCACTAAATATATTGCCATACATGATTGTGCTGTTTGTTTTTATTTCACAGCAGTAAAATGCACATTTGAAGAAAAGTTGAAAAATTAAATAGAATTTTTATCACATCGAACCTGCTAATTGCATAAGCAATTTTAGATTAAAAATGATAATAACATATTCAAGGCAATAATTTTCACAAAGTTCATCAGGCGTAGGTTGTTTGTTGCCATTGAAAAATATCTTATTTTTTTTTCAAAAAATCAAATTGGCTCATAAGGATCGACTTAATATGTTTTGTTGGCGCAGAATCTAAAAAACTCTCTTGTCAGAATTTGTTTAATAACATTTCAAAAAAACTGAATGCGAAATGGTTTTTTTAAAGATTCTGCTGAAATTAAAAACTTACAGCCATATCCCGACGTTTTAGTTATTCATAACCTCAAAAATTAGCTATAAAAAAACATTTAATATTAGCATTCGCGAAAATATGAAGATTTTTCTTTTAAGAAGTTATTGAGTTTTAAAATGTCAGCCACGGGTTGATTTTAAATGTTTCTCTTTTTATTTATTTTTTTACCGCTATGAGGTAAAATAAAATAATATTTAAAACATCAGACTTTACTGTTTCCAACAGTTGTTTGACCTAGTCTCAGGACGTCTACCACTGGTTATTTGGGCTTTGTATCTCAGCTAACAAGAGGCATTGATCCATTGGAAGACTAATGTCGGCCCATCACTGCAGTACTAGCCCAACATCATGCCGATTCAGTTCAAAGTCTAGTGCTTGCTATAAGGCGGTTTGGTGTTGCCCAATGTAACATTATATTGGCCCATAACCCTACCACTATTACATACATATTGTACACAAACCGATTCACTACTTCATAATACTTGATGGTGTATCGCATAATGAACTAATTCTGCTACATTTACCCAGTTCTAGTGCATTTATAAGGCCTTTAAGAGAATATCAATGATTGTTTTGTACTTTTTAGGTTATTTTTATCAAAATAAACAAAACGGTTATGCAGCTTTAAATGTGGAAAAACGTTTATGTTTATTTGACTTCCAGTTAAAAACATACAAAAATGGTATTATTAATTGGGTATTTTTTTGAACATGTTATTAACTTTGGTTGACGGGAACAGGTCGAGACGACCTCCACGATGCCTGTCAACCATATTAGTGAATTAAAATTATATATCAAAATAATATGACAGTATAATATAAAACCAACTGTTCACTGGCTATTGGAGTTGCCATACTTATCATGTAAGGTAGCGTCATATCCTGTGTTTAAAATAGCACAGGTAGTTTAAGACACAAAATATTCTGCTATATTCGACAATTTACACAAGCACAAACCAGGCTCCAGGTACATCGATTATTCACATCAAATAATAAATACCATGGAGATATTGGGCGAGTTACCTAATAATGACATCAGTATTAAACCTGAGAAAACACAACAGTATCGCACACCATGAATAGATAAGCAGTCAATCTGCTTATAAATAAGACAATAATCAAAATAATATTCATCTTTTTTAAAAATAATAAGACATCATGCTATATGGTAAAAGTTATTTGTTTCAGTGTGCATTAATTATCTGACGATAAGAATAAAATACTGTTAGGCCTATAGCAATGACAATAATAATAATACAGACATGCCGGGTTTTCAAGATCTTAATCTAAATAGGTGTCCATTATCACTTCCAAATCAACGGCGGCATTAGTAATCAACAGATCTTATCAGCTGGCCGATGTTAAATGTTATAGTATAAAACTCTTAAAAAGTGAATATAGTAAATTCGATTCGTTGTAAACGTTAAATCTGGTTTATGGCAGGAGAATATCAATGCCCATAACCATCTATAATTTGTATTAATATATTGTATAGGAACAAATGGAATAAACAAGAAACACGCATACTTTAGTGGGAAACATGGTATTTTGTCTCTAATAAAAAGTGTCGCTACCAAACTCAGTTAGTCACAGCGTGCTACCACATGAACAGGCCAAGATCAGTTAATATAGACTGTGGGTCATTATAAAGGATCTAATATGAAGAATCAGAAAAGTTATTGTGATACTGATAATAACAAAATAGCCTCAATGAAACATACATAATAAAGACAATGAGCAATAATAAATAAAGACATAAAATCAACAGTCCGGTTTGACCTTCCATCCAGCCCCATTCTTAGTGAACAACCCAAGTGATCGTGTGCTCCGCTTGCCAAAGAAGGAAGTACATCTTTGAATCTCAAGAGCCTGTGTCCTGTAGATTTAACTTAAACTTCACATTTTCTATCCAAAATTACCCTCGAACCACCCAACCACTTACAATTTTTGTAAGATGTTTGAATTTTTTTAAACTCAACATTGACGCTTCTGAAAATGACATAAACATATCTAGGCTGGCTATAGGCCTACACTGATATATACCGTATATAGTAAAAATGTTGCTTAGTTCATAATTTTATAAACCCTCTTGCTTGTATGACGGGCACTGCGTGCACATATTCTCACGTTCCGGCAAATGTGCATATAAATACAACTGACCAATCACGATCTACCTCACTGTGTGAATTAAGAATTGCTGGTTGGCAGGCCATGACGTAACATCTGGTGTTGATTAATAACAGGTGGTATGGAAGAAGACCCTGTAAATATTTGAAGGACTTTCCCGACAGTCACAGTGACTTCCTATCACCAGTTTTTATGTCACTTGTAATCGAAAGCGTTTCATGACTTCTGAAAACGCTTTTTAACCAGAAGAAAACTATTTTTCACATACAGGTCACTGTCCAGTGTAGAAATCATGGCAGGTCCAGGTGCGGGAGGGTTCGTATCATTAATTAAAAAAATGGTGTTACTTCTAACTCCTCAGACAATCGTAACGAAACACCTACTAACTAATCTATTAGAGACTAGCTCACCACCCAGTTTTAGTTAAATTCGAACCTTCTGGGACGATGAATATCAAGATTCATCTAGTTTTAATTTGTTACTGTTGAAATGTTTTAATGATAATCTAATGTTATGTTAGCTATTAAAACTCAATTAAGCAACTTTCAATGTACCAGGCAAGTTTCGACTTTTGAACAATCATACCTGACTGGTACCTTATTTTATGATTGCACTAGGCCTACTTTATTACGATGTATATGTTTTACTTTTTATTTTTAATGTTTTATGGCCAGGCTCTCTCGTATTTCTTTTTTCTCTTGCTTTTCATAATTGCGGCTTCTCGAGACTCTCTTGTTCAGTAAATTCTCAACCAATTTTTATGAAATTTAGCAAGGATTATGTTCGATTCACCCGACAAATACCCTGAAATTTTCATAAAAAAATAGTTCAAAAGTTAGATTATTTGACAATTACGACGTCCCTCTATAAACATGCCAGATGGTCTAACTTTTGAACTATATTTTCTAATGAAAATAGTGAAGTCCTTGCAAAATTTCATGAACATCGGTCTTTCATGAAAATCGGACTTTCTGGGTAATTATGTAATATTAACAAATTATGTTATTTGAAGTTCCGGGAACTAGTTCCAGGAACTTGGGAACCTGAAATTCCGGGAACTTGAAGTTCCGGGGACTTCGGGACTCACTCTCGGTTGTCCCAAAAACGCTGTTGGCAATGGATTTTCAAAACATAGAACCTTCGAAATATAGAACCTTCGGAATATATAACCTTCGGAACATAGAACCTTCATAATATAGAACCTAAGGAACATTGAACCCTGCGTCGACCAGCCTGTAAATTCTTTATGATAGGCTGGTTTGATCTACCACTGATGGCAGCTATCTTTTCTCTGTGTAGCCTACCACCTGAGAACCCCGGACAAATGGCTGAAACATGTTCTCCCACTTTGTATTGATCGATGTTCTTCCTTGGATCCTGGATGCACTTAATTGGTTTCCTTGAGATTGCTTCGTCATCCCAGTGCAACAGAGCGAAACGTACAGAATGGGATTGAAACGGTGACGGCCCTTTAGTCGGAAAATGATTAGTATGCTGAAATAAAAACAAGAAACCCAAGGGCAAGGCTGTGTGGAACATAGTTCCCTGTGGAAGATTGATATTTATCCAGTGTGGTACCCTGTATAGCGAACACAACTCTGAACAAACTAATGTCTTGATGAAAACAATATCTAAATTCCAGTAAAATAATAGAAATGGAATAAGAGTGTGAAATTAGTTGGTATATTATCAGGAGAATATGGAGTAATCGTTTCAAATCTTATTGTAGGTCAGCTGGTTATAGGTCACCAGTAAAAAAAAATCAGCATTTAACTGACATTTACAAATATCGTAGTCTGTGGCATCCGAATATTCCTCATCAAATAGTCAAATAGGGAACGACATATTTCTGATTTTTGTCAATTTTACTGGCCCAGACAACAACGTTTCCCCACAGTATCTCCACTAAAAAAAAACCAGTGACATTTTGTTATCTCCATCAATGTCTGTAAATAATGTATCTATATCAGCTGGACTTTTAACGGTCTTTCCTCAAGATTCACCCAAGAGTTTAATTGTGGCATGGTTTGCAGTCTGCTAGTCTATGTAAGTTAGATTAGACGGCATCGAACCTTCGGACTATCAAACTTTCAGAATAAAGATACTTTCGGACTGGCAAACCTTCCAGATCATCAAACATGTAACACCATACCATTTGTGAATAACCGTGTGGCGGACCCAGTCAACAACTTCATTGTCAAACAGTTCTTTCAAATTCCCGCATGGGAGATACCCATAACATTTCTATTTTTCAGGTACTCCCATGTGAAAATTTAATAAAAAAGCAGCTTTGCACAATTTCCAGAATTAAGGCATTTAACGTTAATCCTGAAAAGTTTGTGCGCTTTGGGGAAGGCATGTTTTAAAGTGTTGCAGTAATGCCAGCAGATGGAGTACTTTCAACAGTTTGTCCTGTCATTTTAGCATCCATTATTTTTTTTCGCTTTTACAAAATAGTTTGCATGGCTTTCTGCAATCTTGAATAGAGGTTTGCACCGTGCCTAGGTCAGATGAAGATTTAGAAATCAAAATTTCTAGTGAGAATAAATGCATTTACGGTTCACTAATGGCATTCACTCCCACCTCACCCCTCTATCCCCTGGAAAATTCCCAACCGCCCGACCCGCCAACAATCAAACCACCCTCAATTAAATTCCAAAGAGAACCTCCCATCCCATCTAACTCTCCCTCAACACCCTAGGGAAGCTACAGCCTGCACGTGTCGGGCCATAATATTCAGGCGGATTGCCAGCATCATACAATTCATCAACAGTGCTAATGCAGTTCCTGTATAAGTGCAGGTGCTGATGAATGCATTAGTGAACCGCTAATGCATTCACTCCCACCTCAGTCTCCCTATCCTCTGGAAAATCCCCACAATTCCCAGCCGCCCGACCTGCCACCAATCAAACCACCCTCAATTAAATTTCAAAGAGAACCTCCCATTCCATCTAACTCCCCCCTCAACCCCTAGGGAAGCTACAGCCTGCTACACCCTCGTTACTCGATTCATCAACAGTGCTAATGCAGTTCCCGTATGAGTGCAGGTGCTGTCAACAGTGCAGACAGGCACTGATGTTAGCCGTGGTAGCCTTCAGCAACAAAAAATATTATATAAACATGCTATTTTCACAATTAGAATGTAGGATTTTTGGAAAAAAGCATTGAAATAATACAATTATATCTGTATCACATAACCGTTAAATATTATTATGTTGTATTTTTTTTGCACAACTAATACATGAAGGCCTACTAATATAACAATATTACAATATGAATAATATATATATATAACCCTGTTCCAACACTGCTTGTAGGGGTGGGGGGGGGGGGGGACGCTGCTCCGTAATATTCGAAGTTCCGTCATATTTCTTGGGAACATATGAAGAAGGAACATTGAGGTCTCTCTGTATGTAATGATGTGCAATCAAACATACTAAATCACTATAATATTGCAAGCCTACTCCGTGATCAGTTTGGAGAGGTATTTTCAAAATGGTGGACAAGCTGGTCTGCGAGATCCTGTGAAATGGTGTATGCCAGTTTTATTTATAGTGTATATCATTTTTTATAAGATAAAATCATTTGTGAGTGAAAGGTCTACAAAGTGGAAGAAAAAACGCAACCAATATCACTTTGATTTACGGTTAGACAACTTACAGGTGCCCCATCCGCGTTCTTGCATCGTACCTCGGCAGTAGCAGATGCATTGTGGGCACTAGATATCACATACTGTTTTCTTGTCTCGCCATACAACTCGTGCCTCATACAACTCGTGCCTGTGCGTAGAACTGCCTCACAGATTTCAAAAATTTTATTTGGTAAATAACGTATGCCCTAATTAGGGATGGGCGTCTGTGTCATTGACACTCTGGTCTCAAACCACTCCTGGTCATCGGGGGAAAGATTAATTCTCTCAGTTCCGATTTATTTGAATCGCTCCATCTATTGTGGAACGGTCATCCGACAAGGCTCACATTCCTCTTTGAACATTAAATAGCGTGGTTCTGCAGCAAACGATATTACGCAACTCCACAAAATCTGTTCGCCGTGGTGTTTTTTTAACATGATTTTGCCAACACTACATGGTTTTCCTCACTCCCTCTTTATTTTTCCATGTGTGGTGATGGCCCTACTTTTGATGTAGCCCAATTTCTTTTGGACTTGCTCTGTAATGCGCACAGTGATGCCACAGTTGTTGACAATTGTGGCAATAATTCTGCCACAGGCTTCTTTCCTCGATGTAGCGGTACATTTTTTTCGAACCACTTCCTTCCCTATTCTATCAAGTATGGCAAAAATGTCTTGTCTATTCCAATTTGGTATCCTGTTGTCTATTGTTTGAGACATAGCCATGATTATTCTACATTTGTGAGAGAAAAAAATGAAAATACAATATGGGGTAAATATATTCTATAGCACCTAACTTCTCGGGTATCCGGTTTAAGAAGCGAAATTGCTGCATGAATAAAGTTATAGATTTACCAAGTAAATATTATTATTTTTGTGTTTAATACATTTTATTACGCACAAAGAAATTGTCATCAAGACAGTGCGGTATTTTTTGCAAAAGATCTAATTAGGTCTGTACTCAGGTTTACATACCAGCAAACACGATTTGTTCGCCCAATGTTGGTCTGATGAATGTATTCAAGGAAGTATTTTAAGTTTACAATGGTTGTTTGGCCACATATATTATGTTAACATACATAATATATTGTATTAACAACTATTTCTGGAACTATTTTTTAATTGAGTCAATGTCTGTCTCTCTGTCTGTCTTTGTGTACGTGTTTACATGTTGATATCAAACATACCTTCATGAAAGCCCAAGGTTACTCAATCGGATTCAATTTACAGTGATAAGATAAGTTGACCTTAAGCCTTATCACTTCATGGCCCGACTCTTTGGTCATCTCATCCACCTTGTATTTTTCTCCACGCGCATCGCTCTGGTCCTCGTCAGCAGCTCATCCTTATTAAGGCGTCTGTTCATTTCTCAGCCTGATACAATGATCAACACATGAAATACTACACTCAGCTATCAGTGAGTGTCACAGTCACCCACTGAGATTTTGTGTGGCCCTTACACATATCCAACTCCAGGGGTCTGTTACATCACCGTCTGCCAACCAGCAGCCAGCAGTTCATAAATGAGCCACCAGCGGTGAGTTAGATCGTGATTGGCCAGTTGTGTTTAAATGCACACCTGCCCATCCGCTGCCAACACATGGGAATTTGTGCACGCAGTGCTCGTCATACAAACTTGAGGGTATCCATGAGTGTTCCACTTTCAATTTTATATTTATTGATAATTAATTTAATGGAGTTTTTAAAAGTATGAGCTAAGCACAATTTTTACTACATACGGTATATATCAGTGTATATTCAGCCTAGATATTTTTATCTCATTTTCAGAAGCGTCAATGGTAATAACATGAATCGAGTTATTTTGCACTCTGTGAGGCCATCATTCTGAAAAAAGCTTGGTTTTTCCCACGCACCTAGATGCGGCAGTACAGAGAGTGGCTGTGAAATCTCTGTCCCCTGGTGGTTAATATTAGCTGATCTGGGGAAGATGACCAGTGTCTGGAGTAGAGATAGAGACACTGGTGACACGAGTGAAATGAAATACAAGAAATGATAAATGTTCAGTTCAGGATTTTGAAAGATATTTAATGTCGCTGCACTGTAAAACTGTTGTTTTTAGGATCAATTTCTCATACTGTTCATCTTTCTTGTACGGTAATTTGCCGTTTTGTGAATAACAGCAACTTACAGTATATAAGTTCCACTGTCATTATAAATCAGGAATTTACCTTTGTTTCTACAGTGAAAAAATAGTACATTTTGTTATAACCCCTTATTTTTTATCGATTGCCCACATCAGAAATGCATATATTCATAACGCACACCAGTTCGTACTATTAACACTGCAGCCGTAATAATTCACCCCAAAATATATGAATCAAAAACCTCTCTCCTCCATCCACCTGACTCTCTCCTCCTATAAGTTGTGCCTAATATTGTATATTCTTTTGTAGGCGCACGTCCTCGATTTCCCCGGACCAAATATGGAGGACGTCTATGAAAAATGTATTGCGATATGCTCAAAATACATTATATATAGCTGGCACTAACTAATTTCTCTGGACAGTAAGACACGTAATTTTGTATTGCAAACTGTCAATTACTGATTGTTTTGTTTTTCAAAGCTACATAATTACATTTTTTACAAATGGCTGACATACATTAGGACTAATACTAGGGCATACTCGATGTATATCGATGTGTATTTATTTAGGATGCAAAACAACAAATTCAATTGACACTGATTCATTTTTAAGCGAATATTAATACCTTTATTTGTACTGTCATATCGTCGCCTCGGAGCTAAAGGATCCTATCTGACACTCGTCAGAGTGGCAGATAGGATCATTTAGCTCCGATGCGACGATATACAATGTAGTGTTCAGATGTTATCCTTGTTTTATAGTTTAGCAATAATAAGTTATTTTAACATATTATAAAACGTCAGCCCTTGACGTCGTCCTGACGCCAATACGACAAGGCGGACGGCGAAGAGCTGGTTATAAACTCTATAGATTCCAGATTCGTATTAACACCGACACCATGATTCTGGGTCAAAAGTCGTATTTATTTCATTCATTTCACTGTGTAGAACACATAAGATCACATACAGTCCAATCGTCGGTTTACCCTGTCTAACATGACAGGGAAACACAATACGTAGCCGTCTAGCTTACTTCACCAGTTAGGCGCGCACCACTCTTTGGTCGCCATCGCTCGACCTTTTATATGCGACCCCATCATCATATCTAATAATAATTACAACATGGATTTAACATCTAATCATATATAAACATAATCCCAACATTGCGTTAACATACATTTCGTGGCGAGGCTGCCAGTGACTCACTCTGTGAGTCGGCCTATCTTGATGGATCTTCTGACCTTTGGCAGACCATCCCGGACAGTCCGGTAACGACTGAATCCAATCATACTCCAATCCATAATGGATTGTTGTTTGACGGTGTCCGATTCTGGCCAGGTCAACAGCAGTTATCATCTCTGCGTTTGCCTACTGCGTTAGGCATGCATAAGTTTACATAGGCCTATCCCTCAAAGTTAAAAAACGGATTATGTTCTTTTAACTCCAACTAACACTGATAAAATTATGCATGGACCTCCAACAGTGGTACACGGAATGTGAGTAAGATGAACATTTCTTAAGTAACAACAAGTACGCTCACCCCTGGATGGTGAGTCCCACAATGATAGTACTTTTACGTAAGTCAAATACGACCAACTTGTGTACTTGTGAGGGGTTCTTCTATACTAGTGTACAACAGTGATACAATCATATACAACATAGATACACAACAATGATACATTACGGAGATGCGCATCACACAACGTTACAGGATTATAGGCATTACACTTGATCACCTGCCCTCTCTGGTCGCGTGATTGCGATCCAATGGGCTCCAGCTGTTGTAGGAGTTGGAGGTTTGACTGCCTCCGTCAGGAGACCACGGCGAAGTTTCCACAACTGGGCTGCCGGACACTTCCACCATAGCAAGAGCGCACAACCGATGACTAGAGCAACCGGCGACAACAAAGACAGCGGCAATGCCCAGCGGAACGAGGACCGCCGGCCGGACGTGTCCAACGTCCAACTGGGCACCCGAGCATTTAATTTTTCAAGGGTTATGTCCTCAATTTGTGGTAATGCTTGCCAGTCCGGGTGCTCGAGGCGTGTTTGTAAGAGCTCTTGCGGTACAAGGGTGGATATATTCAATGGCAGATGAGTAAGAATAGCTGGTGTTATCGCTAACTGAGCCTGCAGATGGGCCACCCCTGGGAGTGTCCAATCTCGACCCTGCACTCGACAGTCAGCAGCCACTCTTAATATAAATATGCCTATTTCCATATTTTGTCGTATTTCCGGTTTTCCACGACAATGTATGGAATATCCCTCTCCGTAGGTACTAATAGCATACATGGCAGGCGCCACCTCCTCTGCATACCCCTCAGGGCTTGTCTCTCGAGCAGCGGTAAACAGACAGCTGCCTCGTTGAGTGACGTCACCATTCAGAATACCTCTGGTGCAGAGAAGACGACCCCTGCCGTAAATGGGACCCGAACGACAGATGGCCGGCTCGTTGCCTACGCAGTCGTGGGGTTCAAATATTCCGCCACGTTGCGTATCAACGGCGACATCTTCGGGGGTTTGTACCTGGAGGGTGTGGCCCGATCCATTAACAGGAACCGGCCACGAACGGATACGGTAAAGAGCGTACCGTATTTTGTCCATCAGAGGCAGTTGGGCTGTGAACACCAAACGTCGGGTCTCTTCCCACACTGGTACTAACGATATATGTTGATAATACCAAGCGAGACCCGGCGAAAACAGACCAACGCCCTGACTATTCTCTAGAATCAGCATCAGCTCGTTAGGAGGCAATATCTCCTCCGTTAGCTGTCCCAATTCTAGGGATGCGCGTTGGCGCTGATAGCGATCGGATTCGCGCAGCCAAAGATTATGTACACTCTCTAGGGCAGACAAAATCCGATCGATCTGGGTGCTCTCTTCCAGAGCAATTAAACTGCCCACGAACCCATCTAATACACGGCGGTAAGTTACTAATTCAGCGTACAGCTCCTTGGCGAATTGTTCAACAGCAACGAGGTGTTGGCGATTGAGACTTACCTCAGCCCGTGTCTGATTGACCACCGATATCAGTTCGTTGGTGGCGTGGACAATACGTCTATTTGTTCTTTGGGCTTTGGTAATGTGATGTTTTAACTGAGCCACCTGGTTCTCTGTGGCTGTGCCGAACAATGTAGCTCCAATCTCACCCACAAAATTGAACAAACCTCGTTTAATTCGTGTGTTGGGAAGCATCTGCGAGGGAGGTGTCATCGTAGCCTCCATGTCGCGGATGCGCTGCTCCCAAACATTTCGAGTCGTACGCGAATAGTTCTGATGGGTTCCCAGTTTTTCTATGACCAGTCTTAATTCATTCAGACGCTCCTCCATGCGAGGCTCGCTGCTGGGAGCGTCTATGACCACTAAGACTGTGTATGTCCCGCGGCGCACGTGTATGTCCGAGGCACGAGTAATTAACAGTCCGTCACTCAACAGGTGTGGGACGTTGTCCGTCAACATGAAGGGCATCTGTGCCGCGTGACATACAGCTAGCCAGCAAACGCACACACGGAAGTTAGCAACTCGCATTTTGCACGTTTCTGGTGATCTGGTGACGGAGGTGAGCAAAATGGTAAGCGTCGTTTAGGTGTGCGACGTAACATGTATCGACCGCGCTGTCGTCGATGAGGAACATCGGGCGCAGGGCGTTTTATTGAAGCCCGGCCGTCAATTGCCCAGCGGCGATTTCGGCGACATAATTTCAGAGGGGGCACATTATCTGGCAAATTAGGGGGCGGAAAATTTGTAGGCTGTTTGACGGCCCATCCTTCCTCTCGGCGAGTTAATGTCAACCGACAGGGGGAGGGGTTGTCCTGTGGTGGAGAATCCATAATTACTGAGGAGGGTCCCGATCCCACGGAATGTCCCGAGTGGGTGGAAGGAGTGGGGGAACCTGGCGACAGAGGAATGTCGATGTCTGCCGCTGGGGGCGCGTGTGAGTCTCCCTGTGAAGGCTCGACCGTTGGCGGCGTCTGTGAAGGTTCGCACTCCTCCTGACCGGCGCGTGCCAGCCCGTTCGGGGGGGTTTGTGGCGGTCTAATTATGGGAGCGCCACCGATTACTGCACGGGGGCGACGCTGAGTACGGCGTGGGCGTGGCGTAATCTCATCCCAGTTGAGGTGGGGGTCCACTAACTTTACTTTTTCGCGATTAGCGACGCGAAGTTTACCGCTCTGTTGTTGGCGGAGCCACAGGACAGGACCGCGCACGCGCACGACCTCCCACTGCGGATCCCAGCGGCTAGTTAATGTTAATCGCTCCTCCGCTTTGAGTAAGACCGTGTCACCAACATGAATATCTTTTGCATCGGCGCGGTTCGCTAATCGTTGCCTATTGTACTTACGACTGTCTGCTGTGGCATGGCGTGCCGTCTGAAGAGCTGATGATAAGTCATCCAGACGGTTACCGAAATGATTGGCGGTGCGTGGCTGTAATAGCCGTGTCAGCGGTGTTCGAACACGGCGCCCATAAAGTAAAAAGAAAGGGGTGTGTCCAGTGACGTCACTGACGCTCACGCGGTATGCCGCAAGACAATCTCCAAGCCGATCTTCCCAATCTGGTGTATAATTATTCACAGATTTGGCTAGCAACTCTTTTAACGTGCGATTAAAACGCTCGGTTCGGCCATTACTCTGAGGGTGAACGGGGGTGGTGGTGCGGTGTTCTACGCCCAGTTGCTTCAAATATGTACGCCAGGCGGTGGCTTTAAATTCCTGTCCGTTATCTGTAATTAGGACTTCCGGTGCGCCGTGACGTGGTACGACGTGGGTCGCCCACGCCTGCCAAACGCTGGCGTTTGTTTTGTCTTTTAGGGGAAACGCTTCTGCCCACCCTGTGCAATGATCGATCAATGTCAATACATATCTATTCCCATTATGAGAGGGGACAAACGGTCCTATCAAATCTGCCCCGACTATCTGCATTGGATATGCCGCTAACGGCATCTCGCCCATTGGTACATGATCTGTACGACGTTGGTGAACACGGCAGACTGGGCACAGTTTTAACAGCTCGTTTATCTCACGTCGCATACCTGGCCAAACATACGCCTCGCGCGGACGCGCAAGCGTTTTGCCGGTAGCCATGTGTCCCACTTCCTTGTGGGCTCTTTTAATGACTCTTTCCCGGTAAGTCGCAGGTAATACTAGACGTGGATAACAGGCTGAATTTGGGGAGGGTAATGCTATGCTGAATAATCGGCCTTTAATTAATGTATAGTCGTCACTGTCCTCGGTGAGCGACTGTAATATGTCAGGAAACTCTTTGTGCTGTGCTTTGCTGACCTCCTCGAGATCAAGGCCATCGTATAGTAATGGCAGCACATCAGAAGTGTCCTGCTCAGGGATGGCTGTGGGGTCCACCCAGTCATCGCAATCGATAGTATGTATGCCTGTCTCTGGGGGAATGCGGGATAACATGTCTGCGCGAATATTATTTTTACCCTTACGGTATTGTATTGTAGCGCCATATTCTGATAGTAATACAGCCCACCGCTGAATTTTCGTGTTCTGCATTTCTTTCGTGAATAAAGAAGTGAGGGGCTTGTGATCGGTATAAACTGTGAAGTCGGCACCATAAAGATAGGGGCGTAATTTTGATATGGCATAGACTACCGCATAGGCCTCTTTCTCAATTGTAGCCCAGCGTCGTTGAACGCTTGAAAGAGAGTGTGATACATACTGAATAACCCTTTCAGTCCCACTATCGTCCACTTGCACTAAAATTGCTCCCACGGCATAGTCACATGCATCGGTATACAGTTTATACGGCCTATCAGTGCGTGGGGCGGTCATGACATGGGAGGAAGTTAATAACTGTTTTAATTTTTCGAACGCTTCGCTTTGAGACGGTCCCCACACAAAATGTGCGTATTTTCGTTTCAATTCTTCGAGAGGCTCCGCTATTTGCGCATAATCTGGTAAACATTGCCGGTAAAACCCTGTCATCCCTAGGAATGACCGCACACCCTTTAAATCCCGGGGTGGGGTTAGCTTAGCAATAGCCTTGACTTTTTCTGGGTCAGTATGGATCCCATCCCGATTTACTATATAACCAAGCAGTTTGATCTCCTCTAGGCCAAAGAAACATTTTGTTGGTTTTAAACGTAACCCAGCCTCACGAAGGCGAGCAAATACGAGCTCTAAATGCTGTACGTGCTCCTCTTCGCTACGGCTATAAATGACTATGTCATCTAGATAGACCATGACAATGCGGCCAATGAGACCCGCTAGTACCTTGTCCATCATTCTTTGAAATACTGCGGGTGCATTCGTAAGTCCGAATGGCATCCGTAAAAATTCATAATGGCCTAAGTGACATCGAAATGCTGTTTTTTCAATCGAGTCTTCTGCTACGGCTAATTGCCAGTATCCGGCCTTAAGGTCCAAAGAGGAAAAAATAGTACTGCCTCCAACTTGGTCAAAAATATCTTGAATTTGGGGTAGGGGATACTGATCGCGAATGGTGACTGAATTCAACTTACGGTAATCCACACAAAACCGTGTAGAGCCGTCACGCTTTGGGACCAGCGTGATCGGGCTCGCCCAGGCCGACTCACTCGGCCTGATTACATTTTCAGTCAACATATCAGCGATCGCCTCCTCCACAAGTTTACGTTTTGACAGTGGAGTGCGATAAGCGGCCTGACTTATGGGAGGGTGGTTGGTTTTAATATGTATGGGAGAATTCGAACAAAAACCATTTGGCTCACCTTTTGCTGAAAATAGGTCTGCGTTTTTCTGAATTAACTGGTTGATCTGCTCATCCCCAGTCTCTGGCAATACCTGACCAAGGCTAGCCTCGAAGGCGTGCTCAATGCGTCGCATTGGCCACTCCCTTCGATGCCATCTCAACACATTTCGACCGAAATCGATTATGCCTTGGCCATCCTGTAGTGCATCTTCTCCCAGCACCATTTTGCACGGCAGGTCGCCCAAAACCGTAACCCGGATTGGCTTTGCCACCCCTTGGATTTTGATTTCGGTCGACCCTCTGACGTCCAAAGATGCGCCGGAGACGCCTCGCAACGCTGGGGCGTCTGCCAGGAGCCTGTGGCGATGAGCACGATCCGCCAGTGTGTGAAATATGTCTAGTCGTAGGAGCGTACAGGAGGCTCCCGTGTCCACCAATGCACCAATGGACAGGCCACCAACCTGTAAATCGACCACTGGTCGACCTGACACCGCACCTACGACTTCTGTCCGTTTCCCGCACGGCTTTGGCGGCACTCTCGGCGCATGTGGCCTACGCGGCCGCACCCGAAGCAACGAGGTTTTCCGTCGGGGGTCCAACCAGCCCCGGGCTCTTGCACAGTACGCGGGGGTTGTTCTGGTCCTCTCTCCCGGAATGCTGGCCGAGTCGCAGGAGCGGCAGTGGTCCGCGGTGGCCTTGCCTGGGCCTCCAACTTTGCCACCTTCGTCTGGAGCCGCTCCTGGCTCTGCAAGAGTTTCTTCAGTAGGGTGGCAGTAGTCTGGTCGTCCCGTGCGACTACTGGCCGCGGTGACGCGGGGTTCACCGGCGCGACCTCCATCGGCTCCTCATGCCGACTCAGCCGCGCGTATGCGTCCTTCCTGGCACTGTAGCCAGCCAGGGTGGAAAAGGCCTCTTCCAGCGTGGTAGGGTTGCCCTCTTCCACCAGCTTTCTTGCGAGTTCGTCGCTGCGCAGCCCCCTGGCAAAAGCGCGGATCAGAATTCTATTCTGATCCTCGTTTCTACCTTCTCCCGGGTAGGCGGCGTCAGCGACTTCCCGGAACCGGCGGCTGAAACTTGCTTCTGGCTCGTAGGCACTTTGCCGGGTCTTTTCCACTTTGTCGCGGAGGGCACTACTTTCGTCCACATTCAGGAACGACGTCCGCAGATGGGCCTTCACATCTGCCCACGGCACATTAAAACGAGCGTTAATTTGGTCATTGGTGGCCAGGACGCCAGCGATATAGCGCTCCAGCTCCCAGCGCAATGAGCCAGCCGCAGTCCTAGCAGCGACCTCTATCTGGTTCTTGGCGCCTACCTCGGCGCCAGCCAACTCAATGTCTTTGAACCAGGCCCTGACGCCCGCCGGGCTGGTTCCGTCACACGGCGTCGTTTGCCGTATCAACGCCTGCTTACATTGTTCGTGGTGACGTCTGAGGGTTCGGGTTGTCTCTAGGACGGCCATGCCGTCGGTATACTCTTTAAACTGGGCAGGATCCATACTTAAAAAAGGACAGCTTACCCTTTTAAAACAAAGTTTTTCTGGACCCTGTCACCAGTTTACTCACAGTTTTGGCAAGATCTGGCCGATGTTGTAGATCTCAGCACATCTCCATCCATGCCTCCATCTCCTCCTCAAACGCCTCCTCGTCGCTGGTGAGCTCTGGGAACTCAGCCAACGCCTCACAGATCCTCAAGACCCTCTTCTTCTCCTTGTGAGACATTGGCGCCCATTGCGTCCGCGGTAGCAGCTTAATAACCTTGGGCTTGTCCTGTGTAGTTTCACCCGCAGCAGCCTGTACTGTTTGTCCGCACGTATCGGATTTGGCCGTGGCGTATGGCTTGCCTGCCGGCACAGTGTTTTCCATGTGGCCTGCGTCTGCTGCCACAGTGCGTTTTGTAGTGTCTGGCTGAGACATTGTCAACTTTTCAAAATTTAAATTGTCTACACAGATCCTGAAAGCAAACTCGCCATTTATAAAACGTCAGCCCTTGACGTCGTCCTGACGCCAATACGACAAGGCGGACGGCGAAGAGCTGGTTATAAACTCTATAGATTCCAGATTCGTATTAACACCGACACCATGATTCTGGGTCAAAAGTCGTATTTATTTCATTCATTTCACTGTGTAGAACACATAAGATCACATACAGTCCAATCGTCGGTTTACCCTGTCTAACATGACAGGGAAACACAATACGTAGCCGTCTAGCTTACTTCACCAGTTAGGCGCGCACCACTCTTTGGTCGCCATCGCTCGACCTTTTATATGCGACCCCATCATCATATCTAATAATAATTACAACATGGATTTAACATCTAATCATATATAAACATAATCCCAACATTGCGTTAACATACGTTTCGTGGCGAGGCTGCCAGTGACTCACTCTGTGAGTCGGCCTATCTTGATGGATCTTCTGACCTTTGGCAGACCATCCCGGACAGTCCGGTAACGACTGAATCCAATCATACTCCAATCCATAATGGATTGTTGTTTGACGGTGTCCGATTCTGGCCAGGTCAACAGCAGTTATCATCTCTGCGTTTGCCTACTGCGTTAGGCATGCATAAGTTTACAATATGTTTGTTATTTTATTTAATTTGCATCAGTAGCAGGGTACCAAATAAACAAATACAGTGTGAATAAATTAGGAACAAGAAATATAAGTTTGTTCATTAATACATTTAACGTTCATAATATATATATGATATAATCATAAACTTTTGAAATCTGCGGGATTTCACACAAAATCCTCCTTAACGAAATGTACTGGCTGCTTTTGACTGAAATATACTGGTTGCCTTTTTGAAGTATTCCAACATGACAGATTATCACCGAACTTATCGTTCTTTGGTACGTCACACAGATAAACACAACTGTTTTTATCCCATACTAGCCCTTTGCACTTATAATAGTGTATTTAAAAATCCTTTACATTACTTTCTCGTGCTGGTATATCGAACTGTGTTATGTTTAGGCAGCAGCTATATCTCAGTTACACCACAGGTGGCACCACTGGCATAAACTGTAATTGAGTGTGCAATAAAGGTGTGCAAGCGATAGGGCGGGCTTACAAACACATACATATACATTGACATTTATCCATTATTCAGATGAATTAGTTGAGATCACAGCTCAACAACGCAAAGTGAATCTGAAAAATAAAAAAAATGTTTGTCAATTAAGGTCAATAAAACGCCTCTTAATGATAAACAGTGTTAATAATGATAGTATGTATTTATTTCAACATAATATTGTAGTACAAAATATAGTAAATTCGGGCATTTAAGAATGGTGTATTTTAAAAATGTCAAAAATAAGAAATACGGAAATTTCGTCTCTATATCCAGCCTGACTGGTAAATGCGCAGCACAAAAAATAAAATATTTTTTTTGCAGTTCTAGTCTATAGACATTTTATCATCCTCTATAATTGTTGTGCTGCGCATTCACCAGTTAGGCTAGATATAAAGACGAAATTCCTGATTTGTAATTATTTTCAACCATGTCAAAAATAAGAAATGCGGGAATTTCGTCTCTATATCTAGTCTAACTGGTAAGTGCGCAGCACAAAAATTATAAAAATTTGCAGTTCTAGTCTATGTACATGTTTACATCATATGGTCATATTAAGAACCCGAAATAAAATCACCGATTTTTTGATGATTTTAGCCTGGGCCAGTCCCTTTAAAGTTTAAAATATGAAAGTTTAAAATACACATTTATGTACCGCGGATCAAATTATACTGTCGACCAAGATGTCAAATCAGATGGGAAAAGAAGGCCACAACGCGGTATATAATGTGGGGTGTTGCAGTTTTTTCTTTAAAGCACAATTATAGCTATTTTGTTATCGTCGTAAGTGGTAAGGGAAAAAATATAAAAGACCGCACTTAAGTGCGCTATCACGGTATGGATGTGTGACGTAGCGATACTGCAGTATTTTTATTTTACATACTGAGGTATAGGCAGTGAATTGCGATGAGCAAAAAAATAAATGGAACGTGTGTGGGAGCAGTAAAAAACATACCTGGTGGTGCCGCGGTACCGAGGTTGGTACCACGTTAACATGAGGTCATGAGACAGAGTGGTCTTTCAGAGTGGTCATCAAAATAGTACGAAAAAGAAAAGACAGATATACGACAGGGTACCGCGGTACCCGTTCTCTGTCATAATCACGAGTAAATATATTATTTATAAATAATATGAGATAAGAAAGACAGATCGTATGTTCACAGGTGATGCATTGGCTTAGTTAGGTTAAAGTGATAAAAAAGGCTCAAAGTAAAGATTAATTTAATTAAGTAGGGCAGATATATTTGTATTATTATAATTGATTTTAAATTGAATAGTCCATAGGAATCCTGTTTCTCTTCTTATCATCCTCTATGACAGCAAGTCTATCTTCTGTGAGTTTAAGCTCGGCAAAAAAATTAGCTCTACTACCGGTCTCCAGCCATTGTTAGTGCAACTGTCTAATATTTTTAGAGCCTCCGTAGGATTGGAGGAGATTTTCCCATTGCGATCTCGATACGGATGTAGAGGCCTGGTGGTAGTGGATTCCTCATCCTGTTCTTTGACTGTGGCTTCTAGAGGCGTGGTAGTGGTAATGCTGGTTGAGATACCTACCACATCGTCGCTCAGTGGCGATTCCCGGCATGTGCCATCTTTTGCAATTTTTTGCGAGCCAGTTTTCTCACCTGTTTTTGTAGGAGTTCAGGTGAATTCCGGTTTTTTAATGTTTTCCCTGATTCTGATCTGCCCATTTCTTTCCTTATACTCGTAAGTAAGTACCTAGTATATATTATTACCGTGCTAATTAAGACCAGCGTAAAATTTGAATCTCATTATAATCTATTAGCAGTATCTTGTTATCTCAACCATTTTTTCCCAGCAAGTTTCAAAATTTAGGTAGGCCTATTCGCGTTTGAAGCAGTCTGTTGATGGTATTGCTTGTTCATATCTACATTGTTCCAACCTGTTCAAATACATGGAGTGTACATTGCTGCATACGATATGCAATTACATGTATTCTTATTATACTATCCTGTTCCTATATGTGGAAAATTGACTGTTATTTACAGACAGCTTGGCAATAACCACTTGATCCAACTATTATGGGTAGTTTTCATTTATTTGAAGCTGGGAATTACGTCAGCAAAATTAGGTTCAAAAACATAATGAGTGGCCTATTAATAACGCAACCCTTTTGAAAGTGCTAGACGTTGTTACTGGCACAAGTAAATAAATAAAGACAAATAATTGGTCATAGGGTTGTTCACAAATGAGAAGATTTCGATGAGGTAATTATCTGACTAACGGGCCTTCTGACAAACGGGCCTTCTGACTAATCATCCTTACTGGTTTTCTGACTAACGGGCCTTCTGACTAACGGGCCTTCTGACTAAAAGGCGGACACCGTAGCTACAGTGTTATGTCTACAGAATTTTTTTTTTAACCACATTTTGTGAATTTTTGTGAGTTTTATTTTGTTCTCAGGCTGTGTTCGCAAATTATTTGAAAATGTAAGCTGGCTGATACTTGAATTCATCTTC
Source organism: Flabesymbios commensalis (assembly GCA_964017125.1). NCBI lineage: Eukaryota > Metazoa > Annelida > Polychaeta > Terebellida > Flabelligeridae > Flabesymbios > Flabesymbios commensalis. The sequence goes on from OZ024918.1 coordinate 64,991,344, forward strand.
AACATATACATAGATGTTGCGAGTTAATAGGCCTCTTGTTAAGATTGTCTCCGAACAAAGCCCATGGCACTGCCGCAGCACAAATGTTTTGTGTGAAAAAAAATATCTGTACAAACTACATTGTACATACGATAAGTTGTTGTAGGTATTTTTGTGGGTTTCACGACAGGTTTGCAGGACTGGTTGCATGGGAAATAAATTTCCCATCATCTTCAGACTTCGAGACATACTGCCGTCTATTTACATTTCATAAAAGTGCAGTGAGAAATTAAACAAGAGAAATTAACTGTCTGGAGCACTGGACCATTGGATGAGCAGCCCACAAAATCTTGTGGTCCTCTGCCATATAGAACTTAAAATTTAGTTTAGCGTATAATTTGATTCAATAAAGGAAGTTTTAGTGACATGAAGTGGGTCACTGTAACAATATATACAACTTCTAAGTGGGGCTGTGTAATAATGTAATTTTTATAACATGTGATTTAAAGGGTAAAATTCAAGGGAATAGGCAACCTACTAGTTTTATTCAAGGCTGTCAAAAAGACTGGTGCATTAATAGTTGGTAATTATATACGAAAGGGTGACATTGGTCATTTTAATTGGTGATTGCAGCATCCGAATCAGTGCAGGCGCTGGTGTAGGCTGTGGTAGCCTCAAATAACCGACAATAAAGTGTTTGACATTAGGTCTCTCTGCAGTTAGCCTTCCTATTGGTACTGTGGGGACTATCCCACCCGAGGATAGCGGAGCTGTGCGAAATGTCACGAAGTTTCAGCATTAAATTGCATAGCGAAACCCAAGTCAACGGCCATCTGGGCATGTCTGGGGATAGATCCCCTAGACATGCCCAGAACCCCTTATGGGGCGATTGAAGGAAACTCTCAATAACCCACCATGCCCTATCACCCTCACATCATCATCTGTAAATCATTCATCTCATCAATTGACAACAACGTTTTTATCGTATTACAATGTCACCTAAAATACCATTTGTGCCGAAAAGTGACATAACGCAATGATTTACATCTCCTACTACTAATTGATGATAGTCTATTAATATTTTGTGAATTGAAACGAAATTCTTCAGCATTTGCCATCACAAAAATGCTACAATTAATACAATTTAATCGTATTTGGATGTCAGGAAAAATATTTTCCTAAAAAATATTTATCAATCCATTAGGTACTACATTTGAATGAAGACAATGAATTATGGGCGCTCATGCACACTACATTGTGAAAGCTCTCGGGGGCTGAGGTCTGGTCCTCTGGAAAGAGCTGAACAATGTTCTTTTAGTCCAGTTGCAATGAGTTATGTAGTCAACCATGTTGTTGTGAGAAGTGTATTGTTTTTTTTCATTGTTTCGCAGTCACATGGATCTGTGGAACAAATTTTGCTTGCTGCTGGAGAGCAAACCTTGGGGGGATTTTTAATTTGCATAAATCCAAGATGGTCACCATGACCGTGGTTTGGGCATACATTTCAATTCAGATGACGTATAGACACATGTACTAGTGGGCTTTGTAACTAAAAAACAACTTTGAAATTGACATAAAAAGATGAAATTTGGCACAGATATTCATCAAATAATAAGGTTTCAGGAAAATGTGTTGGATTTTTTAAATTCAAAAAATGGCGGCGAAATTCAAGATGGCCGCCATTTGTGCAATGTCAAACAATAAATTGATTAATTTTCCACAGAATAGTAGCAGATTCGTGTTTTTGGTGTTTACCATGCGGTTTTCTGGTCAGCCCGACATAATGATATGGCTACAACGTAACTTAGGACATTGCATTGTGGATAAAATCAAAGGTGTTCAAGGTCAAACAATAAATTTATATCATTTTCTTCAGAAAAGTAGGAGATTCGTGATTTTGGTGTCTACCATGAGGTTTTCTGGGACGTCTGACATAGCTGTATGGCCGGAGCATACTTTAGGACTTTGCATTCAAAGTGAATTTTATATCCAAATGAAAATATTTCTTTGCCTCAATATTACATATGTGAAATTCACTTTAATCACCTAACAATAAGTTTGAATCAACAACTACAAACCGAGAATCAGGGCAAACCTTATACACGATCGTAAACGACACGAGAATAGTCACTAAGAATATTGTGCAAACTAACCCTTTTGCGGCAGATGATTTATTGGGTACGCTAGTGTGCGTAATAATCGCTAGGTGTCGCATAGTGATGGACTCAATAGTCAGGGGGTCAAATGCATATTTTTGGTCGAACCTGGAAAGTGGGTCCAAAGTTTTTTCCTCAATGTTTTCATGTTATATAGGTATTGTACTCCATGAAACTGCATGATGGCATTCTTACAACATTAAGCATTTTTATATAAGACGTTTTATAAAATTGCGTCAATCGGGACGCAAAATAATGGTTTTACACGGTTCGAAAAATACAAATATTTATATAAAGCGCCAAACTAATCTATATTTGCCATTATTGGAAATAGTATGTCTTCAGTGTTAACAAAAGTGAAGTCCTAATTGTACAAATTGATTGAACCAGAAGTTTTGAGTTATGTGAACCCTTTGACCCCAAGGCCTTTCATAAATATAATTACCAGTGTAAAGACCTCAAATTTCACAATAATGTTAGTGTGTGACCTGTCAAAATGAAATGAATTTCATTACGAACCTGAATATGATGTCGTAGAGTAACTATAAGACATATGTACCGCAATAATTAATATTCTATATATATATCGGTGAGATATATAATGTATAATTTTAGCCATACATTTTAAAATTTTGTATAGGGGCCTACTACGTCATCCAACGATTTTAACACTTAACATCAAAACATTTGTTCAGAGATTTATACATTTTTTAAAGAAATCATTGTGAAGTGTATTGCCTCTGCCAATGGAGGTTATGTTTTTGGTCGCGATGGTTTGTCTGTCCGTCAGTAGGATTATTTACAAAGCAATGAATGGATTTGCATGAAACTTTTATCAGAGGTGCGTCTCGGGCCAAGGAACAATCCATTAAATTTGAAAATGATCCTGTTTAGCTTACGACCCGGATCCAAAACACAATCACTGCGGCGGAAGTTTGCAGTCTCTGACTGACTGTCTAGTTCTATTTGATGATATGTCTATGTTTCTGCAAGTAGTACCTATCACATTATACCTTTATGGCAACGTATGGGTGCTATATGGCTAGATTCAATTGATGACAGGTATTGTATCCCCCATCCAAGTGTTATGCTTTGTGAATAAAAATAAATTTGAAATTATTTTCATTCATTTGGAATTACTTGTGCGAACTGTTCGTCGTGATTGATAATTCAGACCAAGAGGGCTCAGCAGCGAATGACAGGAAATCATGACCCATCCACAGTCTATGTTTTCTTTTAAACGCGATAAAACAACAATTAAAAGGTTTTCAAAAGAGTTATCAAGACGACCGCGGATTATCATGATTTTGATAAAGTGTTTATCAGATACTATGATCAAAACAATTGTGACATATTTTCTCATGAAATCTACAAACCATCAAACTGTCAAACTGAATAATTTTAGAAAAGCAGACAGTGTGTGACACTCAAAACACTCGTAGCATAATTATACATAATTGTATAGGCTTACCACATATTGATATGCCACATGCACACCATGACACTGCTATAACAGGTATGACACATTTCCAGTCATTGGCGACAGGCCCCTATTTACAATAAACAAATCTGCAACTGCATAAAATGATGGCAGATGTCCTTTGAGTGTATCCAGATAATTGTTTGCCAGAGACGTATCCCCGGGTTGGTGGTATACATCTCTTCATGGGTGTCATCGGTGTACAACTCTGATGCAGGATCAGTACCGTGGTGCAGACTTACATTTATGCATTTAGCCTTTTCAATTCTTCATTAGTATACAATACTCATTGAAGATGTCTGGTTGGCAAGGGTGGCAAGGAACCTGGAAACGGAAGCATTTTAAAATTTAATTAATTTAGATGCACCGTCGGCGAACAGAGGGTCGCGGTGGTCTAAATGAGGTGTTGAATCAGCCAGTAGCTATCCTGTATCTCGTGTCTTATGTCGAAAAGTCAGAATGAGAATAGGCCGATACAGTTGTAATTTAGCAGATCATTTAAATGTACATTTGAGAATTTATTTTATAAAACCTATGTCTCTTATGCATATTTAAATTCACTTAGTATGTTAACATACTTAAAATTGAGCTCTGCGCTTGCTGTCCAACATGTTGCTTTCCAAGATAATGTTACTACATCTAGTCTTTTATATATGCGTTACTACAATTCCAGCACTAAATTTTGAGCACGAATAGCGAGATGTAGGGTATCTAACCTGAAACATATCCCTGTTCCAACAGCTTTGGTGACTGCTGCTAGTAATAACAGGATTAAGGTCTTATTCAAAACATACATAAGAGCACATGCACACTCTTAATACAAGGACCGATCTAAATAGCAAAAAAACGAAAGTCGCATAACAAATCACGAAGGAGCTGACAACATCATATAGTTACACAGCTTTAGGAGACAAATATTGATATTCCCATTATTATGCAATCGCCTATACATAATGTGTCATAGAAATTTAAATGACCACTGCTGAATATTTTGACCTCATTCCTAACCTGCTGCCAGGACCCTCCTTGTCACGATGTGATACTATGGCTGGATGCTTTGGTATTGGTATTATCGGGGATATTATTGTCTTCTGGCTCGATGTAGTAAGGAACTTATTCTGTGGTTAGTAACTCGGCGAGGGGAGCATCACCTGTTGATAATTATGTTAATTACCATCACCTGAGCAAGCCTTCTGGGAATATTTGAAAAGAAAACTTTCCGTTGAAGAATGCCTTGACGCTTGAGCCACAAAAGTTAGATCCGTTAGCATATGAATGGAGCAGAGACGGGAATATGTTATGTTCGTCTACAGTCCCTGAATGAAGTCAACTGATCTCAGATTGCATCTCAACTGGTCCTTATTACATAAAAAAAATCTTCATATGGTTGCTCCAGTAAGAGCTTTCTAATAGTGTTCGATGTGGAAGCAACAAAGCAGGAATACAGGACGCATCGCCATTGTCTAAGAATATGATGCATACTACTACTATATGAACACAGATGATGAAACAAACAATGAACAGGAAGGTAGTAGTAGCTTTAATATAAATATATAGCAAATGACAAAAATATGTTGAAGGTGGTGGTATCATTGCTGATTATTTAACTTGTTTAAGATAAAGAACGATTTTTTTCAATAACTATTACGTACAATTTTGGTAGTTTAGCAGGTACAGAAACCTCTGAATTATTACACCACATATTAATAAATGATGTATCCATATAGTCAGATATAGATATGCTGTGATATTGGAACTATAAATAAGAAACAAAAAGGTTAAATATCGTGAATTATTAAATTTTACCTAATTAGGGCCCACAAATTTTCCTCTGTGTGTCTCAATAGCGGCCGGGCATCTAAACATTGGGAAGTGTTGGGTCAATGCAGCCCATCAGCGTCACAGATAATGGCCCAACATTGGGTTAGTGAATCATGTTGACTAGCCCATGCAATAGAATGCCAACGTGTAATACATTGCTACACTATTCAAACAATATAATAATCCCCTTATCTTTCATCCCAGCAAATATATACATGTACGGTCACGTAGGCCACATTTGGAGTGTGGCCTAGATGAGCGAGAATATGTGAGCGACAGGTTATCTAGTTAATTAGGATCATGACACTTCATAACAAAAACCTAAATTATAAGAAAATGAATACAGGTTCAGCTATAGAAACATGTACAAATGTGGAGGATGTAATATACAAACGATACTGAATTAGGCATGTTTGACCTGATTTTGTGACCTTTGACCTTGAACTATAGCTTTGACCTTTGACCCAATGATATTTATTATTAATATACAATAATATATAAACAATAAAACTAATAACTATCAGTTGTGTGAATATATAAAGTGATTTTCTGTTTTTCCCGATCACGTAAAACCACTATTTTGTGCCCTGATAGGCAAAAAAGTGTAAAACTCGTTATTTCAAAATGCTCAATGTTGTGAGAATGCCATCACGCGGTTTCATAGAGTACAATACCCATATAACATGAAAACATCGAGAAAAAAACTTTGGACCCACTTTCCAGGTTCAGCTCCTGGCCCCCTGACTACAAGCACCTGCCGGATCATTTAGACTGACCAATAGCATTATATTTACTCAGTCACCATTGGTTACTGAGTTAGGCATACGACTCGGCATGTCCAGGAAATTGCACAAAGATTCCTTTAACGTTAGGCCCACATCATAATAATGCACATCGTCATCGAGTCTGGGATAGTCAACAGCTAATCATTACATTATCCCCTTTCGCACAGCTAACAGCCTCTTCAATTGAATAATTTACTTGTCCGAGAAAAACTAGAACAAGAGTCCTGAACTCCCGAGGTCTGTTTAAGTGCTATAGACAAAAAATCGGCTTGTTATAATTTGCTAAACATAACAGTGTATTGGTCTTGCTCTGATTTCGAACCCTGATATCTTTTTTATATATGAGATTCCATTGCCAATTCTTACAACGCTCAAATATTATTATATACACCATGGAGACCACAGATTTTTTTCAGTTTGAAGTCATCATAAAAAGCTTAGCTAGCTTTTTCCTCTTCATTTTATTTCTTTCTTTGCTTGGATCGTCTCTGTGTATAGACGGTCCCCCCTGTGCCCCCTCCCCCCATATTAAGTTTATTAGTGCGGAGATCGTCTGTAGACGTCAGAATTTGACATGTATAAGACGGTCCCTGCACTGAAAGGGTTAACAGATAATGTTATATTGTGATTGATGAACAGTGTCACTTTAGAATTAAAACATACCTGTAGATCATTTAGAAAAAATAGACGGTTACCTAACTTTGCCATTTTACAAAGCTAATACTATATTTATAGGCTTGAAATGTTTCTAAACAGATAAAAAGGGGGAGCAATTAAATACAGTTAATCATGCTGATTGACCTGTGATGTATATGTGTTTGCCGTTTTTTCAGGCTGGACTTCAGTTTTTCCCCTTAAGCCTTTCGGCGTTGTCACTTTCCACTTTGGCACTCCTTGCTTGGTTGTTGCTTGCTCTTTAGTGGAGTTTTCATTAAAATGAAGTCCAGCTAACTGTAATCTGTAATGTATAAGCCGTGCTTAGCATATTATGATTCACTGCGCGACAATCAAATTCAAATTGGCAGACTATCAGCCATAATTAACTTCATTATGTCTGTCATCTAGACCATTACTATAAAACAAAAGGTGTAGTTTCAGGTAGATATGCCCTGCAAAGTTCATTATTACTGGGATTAAACCTTTTGCCTGCTAATCATGGCTGTAGTCGTTTATAATCTATTTCATTACCAGTTTAAATCATTGTTATTGAGAAAGAAATGTCTTTTCAAACACCAAAAGTTGCAAATAAGTGATCCCAAATCAAACAAATATGACTAATTTCCACCCAATACAAGTTGTGGATCGCGGTAGCGAGACAACGTCAAGTGGTTGAAAGTGTAAACAAATTAAGGATAAGGGTTAATTTGAATAGGTACCGGCAGATGATGTTTTCTACTACAGATACCGCAATAATGAATAACAAATGTTCATGCTATATGTAATCATGATAATAATATGAATAGGCATGCCTAGAAAGCGAGCGGAAATTATTATGAACTAAAGTAGGGGCTCATGTAATGACATAGGCTATAAGTATAAGTCAATGTAACGTGAGGATAACGTGTAGGCTAGACTACCTAACAAATGGCGGGCCCTATCGCAGGGTGTTGAGCGATCCATATATTGTCGAAAGGCCCAGGGGCCAGGCAGCCCACTTACGTGCTAGCTTAGAGTTAGATCACACTACTATTTACAGAAATGTTGCGTTATCTACTCGTCATTGTTTAAAAAGAACAAAAATTAATCTTATGAAAAAACGATTGCCGAAATATAGACTGATCTGCCGAAACCCACAATTTGATGAGTCGTAGGGGGAAATGTTCATGCGGCTATAGTGATACACATCAACTGTCCTACCCACTCGCTAGGTGGTACCACAATCAGACTGAGCGATAAAACGGGAAAAATACGATGGGAATATCTGTCTCAGTATGATGCCAGTGAGGTTGATCTTTGACATCTGAACAGAAAATAAACAAACAAGATGTCAGCGCCCATGAACATGATCAGAGGCATGTTGGACCACGAAATATCAGTCCTGACACTGTGCCTGTGAGTGTTAAAAATCAAATCTTATTTTGCTAGTCACTGACCACACGCGTTGCTGTAAGAGCTCGCTCCCGCGAGCTTGGGCCCTTCGGGCCCCAGCTCGCGCGTCCGCTCGCTATTAATGGTGTGTTTTAAAACTATTTTTTTTCACTTGAACACTTGGTGACTACGATTTAAACCTTTCACCGCGGGTGGCGCCGAAAGACAACCACCTGGCAGATAGTGATTACTGATTGTAATTTAGAAATTAATTAATTCAGCGCTCAGGCATTTCATGACGTTATAATTCAGCGGTGAAAGGGTTAAATACTGAATTGTGTTTAGTCTTGAAAAAAATCAATAATAATAAACCTGTAATTTTCAAATAAATTTGAGTGAACATAATTTTTATCACCTATTATATATAGAGTTCAAAAAAATACCGGGTACAGTGATCCTTTTACTTCGTTTAGAAATAATAACCTTGCATTCATCGAATAGAAAAAAAGTGTGCTCTTCGGGGCAAACATGCATACAACATCTGGAAGCTCTCCAGAGCTGAGGTCTGGTCCTCCGGAGATAGCTGACCAATGTCTTTTAGAAGCAGGGGTTGTGAGATAATCTTCTTCACTCTTATGTGAGCTCTTGAGTCTTTGAAATAGAAATAACATTTCCATTAATTCTTTTATTAACAAACTAAGTACTACATTTGAATAAAGAGGTCACTATGATGCTTTGAAATATACAATATTAGTTTGAGAAATGTATCTGGTCAATTTAAACAATTAAAATTAAATGCATGCTCTGAAAAAATGCATGCTCTAATTCAGTGAGTCCAGCGCAGTTGCTAAATAGGCGCAGCTCTCAAGGGGTTGACTTTTTCCACCCAGATATATTTTTGTTTATCATGTTATGAACTTTAAATTATTACCATTTCGTGTGTTTTTTTCTCTAACCTTTTTCCATCTACGTCTCTGTAATTCTCCATGAGGACAGGCAGGATACACATCTCCATGGCCATGATGTAGGTTTGCAATGTGGCGAGGGACAGAAAGCCACTTTGAGTAGTATCTTGTAATCAGTTCAGTAGCTATATTAATGGCGTCAATCTGGACTCAATAGGCTACTGTTGGCCTACACTTGACCGTCCCAGGCATGCGCGTTTTGCAGTTGTATGATTCTTTAATATTATAGCCTACCTCTCTAATTGTTTCAAACAGTTAAGCTGATACTTATAGATTTAGGTCATCTGCCAGGCCTCTTCCTTCTTCTTTTTTCCGCCTCCTGCTGCACCACTGAACCTCGCTGTGAGCCCAGCCCTTCTGCCTTCATATAGTTCCATAAAGCGGCAGCTGTCCGCTTCCGGCCAAAATTGTCGTGTCCCACTCATAATTCAAATGAAGTAATATTATATTAAAATGCGAAAGGCACGGACACGACACGCACTACCGACTGACAGCCAACTGACAGATGTAAACAACGCGAAAACAACAGGAAGTGACAGACGCCGGAAGTGAAAAAAGTGGAGTAGCATACCATCCAAATACACTGCTAACTTTTTTGTGGGCCTCACAGGAGTCCCGAGTCTAGACCCATCCATGAGACTCGACTCTACTTTCTTGAAACCCTAATTAGAGACTCGACTCGATTGAGTCGGGTCTCATGGACTTGAGCCTCAAGGACTCAAATTGTTTCTTGGAACCGGCCCCAGATCCACAATTTTGATCCAGTTGCTGTTGCATAAAAGCTGATCAAGGATCAACTGATCCCAAAAACAGGATCAAAGTTGATCCACCTACGGAGGTGGTTCAACTTTTGATCCCACCTTCTAATTCTTTGTTTTTTTGTATATTTTACTCACACAAATGATCGGGATTGTGTTGATGTTATCTCTATCTGTGAAGACGCTAAAATTATATATATATAAATTCCTGATTTCTAATTATTGACAACCATGTCAAAAATAAGAAATACGGGAATTTCGTCTATATATCTAGCCTAACTGGTGAATGCGCACCAGAAAATTAAAAAACTTCTGCAGTTCTAGTCTATGGACATGTTTACATCAAATGGTCATATTAAGAAGCCTGAATAAAATCACTGATTTTTTTATGATTTTAGAGCTATTATATGGAGTGATAATCAGTCTAGCTCGTGAAATAAAACAAATACGATGACAAGCCAGTATTTAGTAGGCCTTAGTAGGGTTAATTTTAGTCCACCGCCTGTGCCCTAACTAGGAAAAGAAAAACATATTAACGTTAGGCCCACGGCAGTTTTGTCCCTTTAATTTTTCGTCGATTTGAGGGAACCAGTTTCGTCGATTACAGGAACTCAAGTTTCGTCGATTACAGGAAACCAATTTCGTCTCGTCAACTTCGTTTCGTTGATTACAGGAAACCAGTTTCGTCTCGTCAGTTTCGTTTCGTCGATTACGGGAAACCAGTTTCGTCAGTTTCGTTTCGTCGAATATGTTCTTTACTGACCAAAGACCATATTCTAGGATATCCTTCACACATTTTTTTTCTCTTTGATGCGTATGGATTGAGCATCTATTCCCGCACACGGCATGCTCCTGTGCTGACATCTTTCTCAAGTATTGAGCAGTTTAATTTGAAGCAAACCCTAGGCTCCGCTTTTGTAATACTCATATTTGGTTTCTTTCGGCACACATGGTCCAACCGCCCATACACCCTCTAAGTGGGGTCCATCAACAATAGTTTGTTCTCCCAAAGAAGAGAAAAAGTGAAGACACCTCTTTAGCAATAGTACCGTCTAGTGGGTTTACATCACTTTCGCCTGCCTACAGAAATATTCACGCAATTAAGGCTACAACCTGCGCTACATAATGATGGATTTCCCCCAAGCCTGCACGACGTATCTTTTCGTGTAGCATCCTCTTTGACATAAACATCCCATAGTCAGATGTCTGACACGGTCTTTAAATCTGGTTAAATTCATTTCTGAGTCCCAGATTATGGCCGATTCATTATATTTGAATGAAAAGTATTTGTATTACATTGGAATGTCAGATATTTGAAAAACAATCCTTCAAGTAATATTACTTCGAAATTACAATATTAGTGGGCATCCTATTCATGAAAATATCTGCATCTCAAAATTTAGTAGCAAATGATTTTTTGTCCTTTGCAAGGAAGAGAACTGGTCAAAGCAATAGCCATGGGCAATTCAGATATTTGTGCAAATTTAAGTTTTGATATTTTAGGCTTAGAGACAGTTTTGAATTTAAGTTGTGTAATTTTACCTTTATTTCTTTTGTCTCTAAATAACTAGTATTCTGTGTAACAGTTTGCACGTTTGGCACCATCTTCATGATAATGAAGCATGTCATCTCTCACTTCTTAGGGTACTGTTGATTCATTAAAAAGGTATAATGCAGTTGATTTTCCATGTGACATAGATCCCCTAGTGAAGAAGTAATTGTAGTGAAATATGCATTACATGCCCAACAATCACTCACAAAAAAATAGTGCATCTGATTCTGAGCCGAATAATTGATATTTGAAATTATCCACCATTGCAGCTCTGAATGGCAAATAAAGCTAAAAAAGAGAAGTGATACCGATCAGTGCGTTACATGGTAGCTTAAATATGTTTGTTGATTGTCATTCCATGCGCTTCATCTGATCCAAATGCTAAATGAATAGGAATCGGTCTACTGTAAGTATGCGTGTCGGTTACATTGAAGAGAGGAATCATTTGTTTAAATGGGGCTGGTTTTAAATCCAAATCTCCACTCCGTAAAGAAATGTAGAGGCCACTCTAAAAAAGACAATATTTATCCCGAAATTGAAATGTGGGAGATTGTCCGAATCGTATGAGATCATTTGAAAGAACAGATAGTTAGATTTTCACAATTTCCTGCTGTTCTACAAAGTTCTTTGATCATTACTGTCAGAATTGAAGAGAATAATTAATACGATTGCAGCTTAGTTTACAGTTTTTCTCTTGTGAAAGTGAAAATTGATCACGTCTGGTAGCGATAAAAAGCTTCCAAAACTTGTAGTATAAACTAGTGTGTGCCACGGAAACAATTGAATTTAATACAATGAGTGGAATCATCCAAGTTAACTCATCACCAATATTTTAAACTACTAAATGGTCATATGTTTTGCCATCACCTACAACAACAATGTTTTTATACCTTCACCTTTGTGAAATTTTTCATCACTGATGTACACAACAAATGTAATGATTTCACGATTATCTGCAGGTGCATGATAAATTTATCAATACATAATATACGTTTATTGCATTGCGCTTTCATTTGTCTGAGAAGCTGCTCTTTTGTAGGCCTGTATGAAAGTTTCATCACCTCTAGACCCCTTTGAGGCGTCTAATTGTTCTTGATTATACTTGTGATCTGAAAAACTCGAAGCCTTATCCTCATGATCCGCATGACTCGAGGCATTATAGACAGACAGACAGACAGATAGCTTTATTCCACCAATATATAATACAATATGGTGAGGGAGACTCCTTTTAAGACATAAGCACATGTCGCTATCAAAGGAGCCACCCTACAACAATGATAAACAATGAATTACATTATATATAAAATATACATCTCGGCCGGTAATGTGAGTAAGAAAGTTTCTTAACGTCACTTATTGAACGGGACGGTCAGGGAAGTGACTTTGTTATTCATTAAAAACAGTGCAAACTTTAGATAGAAATGAATGATGTACAGATCATGAGATGAGGCTGAATATATATTATAGAAATACAATAAAAAATAAAAAAACGCGTGACATATTTGATACTAACATGTTCGAGAAAAGTGGTTCCATGGGTTAAAGTCATCAGATTCATATATATTTTATAGGGAGGAAACACATAGCGGTTTCCCAGCAAACACGAGACGACGAACCACTGCCGATCCAATGCCGGCCCGTCGTCTCCGACTCTGTGCCAACACTAAATCAACACCGGCCCAGCGTCCGGTGTTTGCTGGGAATACATCACTATATTTAACATGTTTTGTATATTCATTTATACAAAAGTATAATAAGATTAAATCATTTATGAGTACAATGAACAAATGGTTTTAAATAAATATACATTATTATTATGCTTACATAATATGGCATACAATATGATAATCATAATGAAATTGTTCATATAAATATAAATCGACGCGAATTTATTCTCCTATATAATAATACATACATGTATGAACAACAAAAATAATTAATTGCAGAGCAATATAAAAGTTATGACAGTCGACATTTATACTGTGCATACAATTATATTATATATTTGTATTGAATTAGTTTCGAAACATAGACAATATAACTTGTTCCTATATGCATATATTAGATGCATCTATAAAAAGATTTATTTAACTAATCACCTATTATGACAAACGTAACAATTGTTTAGTCTGCACGATGACTCATATTGATCAAGAGTTATTTTCTTAAAATAAGTCATAAAACCGTGTAGGCTTTATGACTTATTTTAAGAAAATAACTCTTGATCAATTATACTTGTGATTCTCAATTAAATCAGACTCATCTGCTAATTATGTTATGTCAGCAGATCTCTTATGATTAGGAGCAACTGTAGGGGTGGTGATAGTAGGATCACGCAAGGCGTCCTCCATCCATGATGTGAAGTCCTCGTTGAAGGGTTCCGCTGCTCACAGATCACTCCTTGATCTCAAGTAGTTGTTGAAAAATGTCTTGCTACATTGTTTCACATGTACATCAGTTTTCAAAAGGGGGAATTGGTGTCTCCTTGAAATGCTTCTGCATGTCATCCTCACTGTGACCAATAAAGCCCTCAAACTTTTTTCTGAATTTTTTGCCTATAAGTTTTGTCCCTTCTATTAGCTATTTCTATTTACTAAAATATGCTGCATCTGCGACTCATTTTCTTTATTCACTTCCCCGACCTTCCTCCCTTCTGTAATGGCGAAAGCTACAATTAGAGTTTGGGCTGATTTCTTTTTACTTTCTAGATTTAAGTTGTTTCATTGCGTTTAAACATTACTTTCCCATATCTAAAACTCTTTGTGTAGGTTGCTCTTCTCGGCTAAATATTATTTAAAAAAAAATTATAATTAAAAAAAAAATTAAAATGGATCCCACTGATCGACCTTATATTTTTTTGGACTCCTATCTAAGTAAAGATAACAGTCAGAATATTTTTCTAAAATTTCCAAAAAACTAGATAGTGGGGAACCATAATGTATTAAATTTGCACATCTGGCTAAAATTGTGAAAATTGTTGTACAAGCCCACAAGACAATACTCTTTCATATTTTTGATGGATCCAATCTGAAAAATCGCTGGATCCACCATTTTAGGCAAAATTCAAAATGGCCGCCATTCGAAAACCAAAATTATCATATCTTGGCAACTTATTGCCCAAATTTTACGATGTTAACATCAATTTTATATATTTGGATGACGAGGAATCTATTTTTATTAGTTTAAAAGTGATTGGGATGAAATTGCATGTTTTAGTTTTATTTAAAATGTCCAAAATAACACATTTTGTAAAAAGAATATGCTAAAAACCGAAATATCGAACGCTGGACACATTTAAAAAATAGTTAGTGACATTTGATTCATATTTGACTGTTAACAACATAATTTATATATGCCTATACATATTGGTAAGCGTCATCAGTTAAATAAATCTTCAGTTAGTACATGTATCGCGGTTAGCAAACATTATTTGGACATTCATTGTTTATGCACTCCCAGTCAAGGTGACATAGATGTGTGCATCCTAGATTAGCATTAGCACATTTGCAATTCCCCTTATCAGGTTATGCTTTTTTGACATTATTGATTGCAGTGTTGCAGTGTTGCAACAATGCACAACCCTAACATCTGCAAAACATCCAGCAGACCCAGCTCCATTCCTATGGATTGTATATTTTGCTGCCTTTCAAGAGCCTTTCTGCAAATATATCTTGCCTGATGCCGTGCTCGTCTAGAAGACCGAAGTAAGGCCTCTTGTTTGGGTGGTATGTTTTCTAATGTTTGTTTGTCACAGTCCATGCACCGCTCCAGCCATGTCAATGGAGTCCAGGGAGGACAGAAGAGGATATTCGGTATTTGCCACGAATGCACCAAATGCAGCCAATGCACTTTTCTGCCAATACTCATATAAGATGAACTAGAAGGCCTATTGCAGCAAGTAAAGAAGAGTGGGAGTGAGATGCACCTTTGGGGACCAAGTTATTTTTACGATTGCATGGATAGAGATTGTCTGAAACCTTTTGCCAGAGCCGAAACTAACCCAAAATTCAGTAAATCTCAGGCTAGTAAAGGCTAGTAACAGCAATGCATATACTAATGCTATTCACTTTCCTGATATAAATATTGTTATGTCTTAATACTGTGTAGAACATGCGACTGTCAGCTTCCATTTGATCAGAAGGCATAAATTGAAAGAGGTTAGCGTTATCGGAAGGATGTGACCTGGTCATCCTTCGTGGAATATATGATATTTGGGAAACGTATTCTAATCGTTAACCATTTCTTGACCTATGAATCTAAAGAGATCAGCCATATTCGCTGGTCTTTTCAAAAATTGTTCTAGTCACCAGCGATGGGTGTTGACTCCTGAACCTTGGTTCGACAACCACCTTTCTCTTAGGTTAAACCTGTCAAACTTAGGATAGGAGTCCCAGATCAGGTCAAGTCTGGTTATTATGGACTCCGATTTCATGCTCTGAACACATGTTAAGAAATGACATTATACGTATTGTTGAAAGTTTGCAACTTTGATGGTTCGGACCATATATGGACAATGGCAGCAGCATCAAAAAATTTCATAGACACATCGTTTTCAACCATTCTAAGATGTCAGATTTTTTTCCACTCCTCCATTTCCCTCTGTCAGATAATAATGGTGGCGCCTTTTGATTTTCAAATAACGTAAATCATATGCATTTGGGTGTGATTGGAGAGAACTAAATAAATGAGAAACCAACGAAGTACTTGTGTTCTGTACACTAATATTTTTGCCTTCAGTTCTCGATGGTTTGCAATGTTGGGAGAGATACCCTCTTCAGTTATAGACACAGACACATTCATCATACACTTTCATGTACATTCATGCCTTTATTAACATGTTAAAGGCATATTGCATTATGTATCTGCTGGACCAGCAGGAATTATTTATCTTGTATCTAATGTGAGCATATTTGAACAAGTTTCATTAAATAAAAAGGATTGCCTTTGAGTATATACAGGAGGTATATAACATCTTTAGAAAAACAAGTTTGGAGAATTTGCCCTTCTTTGCGCTGACCATAAACAGAAGAAGATGATGTTGAGTGTGACGATAATTCAGCTGATGATGCAAATTCAACCAGTGCTTGAACTTTCCCAGGAACAAGGTGTTCATCCATATATGCTAACAGCAGGATTGTCAAATAGAGAAGACATATATCGGTAGCCAGAGTAGTTTGTTTGGTTGAAAACAAACAAACATCAGCACAGGTCATCTATTACCTACATATGAAGGTCGAAATCACCCTCACGAACAAGTGATCAAGCAAATCAGCTGTATTTATTACAGATCAAGAATCATTAAACGGGTTTTAACTAATATGAAATTTATATTATTACAACTTCCTCATGTTGTTATCCCAGCTGTCAAAATAAAAAAACCCATGCAGTTTGTTTAGAGCATCTTATAGGCTTATTTTAACTTGGCGTCATCTATCTTGTCATGATGTGGACGAACGAGAAGCTCTGACTTTGGGAGGGCAACATAAATATCTGCCGGTGGAGTGGTTGGGATGATGTATGCAATACATGCTGATGATCGTCCAAATGTTACAAAACAAACTTATGTATATTTTCATAGAGAGGGACATGGCGCAATGGTTAGAGCGTGACGCTTTGACAATGTTGCTTCCTGCCGCGCGGTTTCAAATCCGGCTTCTTGCAGGATTTTCAGAGAAAAATCATGTTTCTCCCCTCTCAATCTTGGGACATTGTTTCGATGTTGTGCCCTTAGGAAAGGCACTTCACCCTCAAATGCTTCACTTGACTCAGGTAAAAATGAGAACCAGGTAGGATAGAGATGGCAATGTGTACGAAAAGTTCAATGCGCCGAAATGGCTGCAGGACTGTATGCTCTCCGTTGAGTTGAAATGGCACACGAATGAGCAGGTCCAGTGACCAGGGGGGTAAAATGTAAAGTCGGATGATAGGTCTTCAGCCTTGATATCACACTATAAACCTGCACATTTACCTTTAAAATAGTTAGGCTGATCGGGACAGTAAATTATGACGATAATTGACAATAAGCTACATATGTATTATTTATTATTTTGTGTTCTATTGTATTTATCTAGCGTACAGTAACGTTATTGCAGGTATACTTCCAATCTGGCCACACCTGATCTAATGGGTTAGTAGATTGAGTGAATTTTTGTATATTTTGGTCTCAAAAACGCTAAAAATGGACGACACATAAAATATATGTCTCTAATCATGCTTAGACTGAGCCCAATGAAACCGTTGGACTCGAAATGTATGAAATTGATGTTAACATCATTAATTTTGATTCATTGGTTACAAAGTTACGATAATTATTGTTCGCGAGTGGCGGCCATTTTGGATTTTGCCTAAAATGGTGGTTCCAGTACTTTTTGAAGTTGGATCCATCAAAATTATAAATCTATAAGGTCCAAAGGACCTATAAACAAATTTTGACAATTTTAGCCAGATGTGCATATTTATACACTAATTGGACATTATGGTCCCCCACTAAGATGCACAATTAACTTTTTGAAAGATTTCGCTGAAATTAAAAAATCCCGACGTTTTAGTTATTTTTTAAATAAAAAATTAAATATGAAAAAAAATCACATTTTAAATTAACATTCGCAAAAATATGAATTTTTGAGAATTGCGTCAGCAATTTTGGATTCAAATTGATAAAAACCTATTCTAATCAATACTTTTCACAAATGTCATCAGGTGTAGGTTGCTCCATGCGGCTAAAAACTACTAAAATTAATTCCAATTAAAAAAAAAAAAATGGCTCCGACGGACTGACTTAATATTTTTGTAGACTCGTTGCTAAAAAAAAAGACAAGTGTAAGAATTGTTTTTTTCTAATATTTTCAACAAAACTAGATGCACTATTGATTTTTTCAAGATTTAAAAAAATGACCGCCACGTCCTGACTTTTTTGTTATTTATTAAATCAAAAACTAAATATGAAAACAAATTACATTTTAAATTAGCATTCGCAAAAATATGAAAATGTGCAAGTTTATTTTTCTCAAAATTACAGTGTGTTTCAAAATGGCCGCCACGGGTTGATTTTAAATGACTATCCTTGTATGTCTAATTTTCTCGCCAGATGCACACATCTTTATCAACTAAGCCTTAAATATACTGCCATACATTATTGTAGTGATGTCGTTTTATTTTGCTGAAGTGGCATTCACATTTGAAATACAAATTGACAATGAAATTTGAATTTTCATCACTTTGAACCTGACAATTCCGTAAACAATTTTTAGATTTGAATTGATAAAAACATATTCTAATCAACTGACTGACTTAATATTTTTTGTAGACTCATATCCAAAAAAAGCTAAGTGTAAGAATTGTTTTTCTAATACTTTCAATAAAACTAGATGCACTATTAATTTTTTCAGGATTTTAAAAGAATGACCGCCACGTCCCGACTTTTTTTTATTTATTAAATCAAAAACTAAATATGAAAAAAAAATCATTTTGAATTAGCATTCGCAAAAATATGAAGATGTGCAAGTTTATTTTTCTCAAGATTATATTGAGTTTCAAAATGGCCGCCACGGGCTGATTTTAAATGTCTATCCTTGTATGTCTAATTTTCTCGCCAGATGCACACATCTTTATCAACTTAGCCTTAAATATACTGCCAAACATTATTTTAGTGATGTCGTTTTAATTTGCCGCAGTGGCATACACATTTGAAATAAAAATTGACAATGAAATTTGAATTTTCATCATTTTAAACCTGACAATTGCGTAAACAATTTTTAGATTCAAAATGATAAAAACATATTCTAATCAATACTTTTCACAAATGACATCAGATGTAGATGGCTCGATGCGGCTAAAAACTACTAAAATTATTTCCAATTTAAAAAAAATTAAAATGGCTCCGACGGATTAACTTGATATTTGTGTAGACTCTTATCTAAGAAAAGCTAAATGTCAGAGTTTTTTTTCTAATATTTCCAAGAAAACAAGATGCACTATTTTTTTTTTTCAAGATTTCGCTGAAATAAAAAATGACCGCCACGTCCCGACTTTTTAGTTATTTAATAAATCAAACACTAAATATAAAAAAAAATTACATTTCAAATTAGCATTCGCAAAAATATGAGGATGTGCAAGTTTATTTTTCTCGAGATTTTAATGAATTTCTAAACGGGTTGATTTTAAATGTCTATCCTTGTATGTCTAATTTTCTCGCCAGATGCACACATCTTTATCGACTAAGCCTTAAATATACTGCCATACATTATTGTAGTGATGTCGTTTTATTTTGCCGCAGTGGCATACACATTTGAAATAAAAATTGAAAATGATTTTTTTTTGAATTTTCATCACTTTGAACCTGACAATTGCGTATACAATTTTTACAATTTTCTAAGTCATACTTTTCACAAGAATGATCAGGTGTAGGTTGCTCTTCACGGCTAAATATTATTTAAAAAAAATTAAAATGGATCCCACTGATCGACTTAATATTTTTTTGGACTCCTATGTAAGTAAAGATAACAGTCAGAATTTTTTTCTAAAATTTCCCAAAAACTAGATGCACAATTAACTTTTTCAAAGATGTCGCTGAAGTTAAGAAATGACCCGCCACATCCCGACTTTTTATTTATTTATTAAATGAACAAATAAATATGAGAAAAAATCACATTCTAAATTAGCATTCGCAAAAATATGAAGATGTGCAAGGGTTTTTTCAAGATTTTATTAAGTTTCACAATGTCCGCCATGATTTTCAATGTCTATCCTTGTATTTTTAATTTTCCAGGTATAAGATGCTCACTGAGGTTAAAAAATATTCAAATAATTTTCAAAATTGTCTTTATAACCTATTTAAATTCAAAATGGCTTCCACAGATCAACCAAATATTTTTAGTAGAATCAAAATGTGAAGGAAAACTAACAGTCATAATTTGTCAATAATATTCCAGCAAAACTAGATGTGCAATCGATTTTTTGAAGAATTCGCTAAAATTAACAAATGACAACCATATTTCGACTCCTTAGTTATTTATTAACTCTAATACAAACTATGAAAAAAAACTTTAAATTAGCATTCGCAAAAATATGAAACTGCAAGTTTATTTTTTTGGATTGTATTGAAATTCAAAATGGCTGCAACGGGTCGAATTTAAATGTTTATCCTTGTATTTCTATTTTTTCTACCAGATACACACTTTTTTATCGACTAATTTATATTTTGCAGCAGTGAGTTACACATTTGATGTAAAAGTTGAAAAGAAAATATTTATCACTTAGAACCTGATAATTGTGTCAGCAATTTAGATTCAAATTGATAAAAAAAACGTATTCTAAACAATACTTTTCACAAATATCATCATGTGTAAGTTGCTCATTGCGGTTAAAAGCTATTCAAATAATTTCCAAAATTTTCTTTTATAAAAAATAAAATTTAAAATGGCTCCCAAAGATCGACATGATATTTTTTGTAGAGAGAAAATGTGTGAAAAAAAACGGTGGTATTTTTTAATTACATTTCCAACAAAACTAGATATGCAAATGATTTTTTTTTAGGATTTTTCTAAAATTTATAAATGATGGCCACATCACTCCTTAGTTATTTATTAACTCAAATACTAACCATGAAAAAAAATTGAGTTAGCATTCGCAAAAATAAAAAGATTTGCAAGTTTCTTATTCTTAGGAATTTAATTAGTTTTAAAATGGCTGCAACGGGTTGATTTTAAATGTTTCTCTTTGTATTACTAATATTTCTACCACCTGCACACATCTTTATCGACAAAGCACCAAACATATTGCCGTACATGAATGTAGCGATGTTTTTTTTATTTTGCAGCAGTGAAACAAACACTTGGAATAAAAGTTTAAAATAAAATTTAAATTTTTATCACCATGATCCTGATAATTGCATCAGCAATTTTAAATTCAAATTGATAAAAACAAATTCTAGACAATTCTTTTCACACGTATCATCAGGTGTAAGTTACTCGGTGCCGTTGAAAACTATTCCAATAATTTCCAAAATTTGCTTGAAAAATAAATAATTTCAAAATGGTTCCCACAGATCGACTTCTTATTTTTTGTAGGTCTACACAAAATGTATAAAAAACTAAGTGATTATCTTTCATTAACACTCCCAACAAAACTGGATGTGTAATTGATTTTTTCAAGATTTTGCTAAAATTTATAAATGACGGCCACATCCCGCCTTTTTAGTTATTTAATAACTCAAATACTGACTATGAAAAATATTTAACATTTTAAATTGGGATTCGCAAAAATATGAAGTTGTGCCAGTTTCAACATAATTTTCAAAATTTTTTTTAAAAAAAATTAAATTAAAAATGGATCCCACAGATCGACAATATTTTTAGTAGAAACAAAATGTGAAGGAAAACTAACAGTCATAATTTGTCAATAACATTCCAGCAAAACTAGATGTGCATTTGATTTTTTGCTAAAATTTAAAAATGACAACCATATTCCGATTTTTTAGTTATTTATTAACTCAAATACAAACAATGAAAGAATATTAACATTTTAAATTAGCATTCGCTAAAAATATAAAGCTGTGCAAGTTTATTTTTTTGGATTGTAATGAATTTCAAAATGACCGCCACGGGTTGAATTTAAATGTTTCTCCTTGCATTTCTAATTTTCCTACCAGATGCACACTTCTTTATGGACAAAATATATTGTCATACATGGCTATCGCGATGTTTTTTTTATTTATTTTACAGCAGTGAGTTACACATTTGATGTAAAAGTTGAAAATAAAATTCAAATAGTTATCACTTGGAACCTGATAATTGCATCAGCAATTTTAGATTCAAATTAATAAAAAAAAAAACATATTCTAAACAATACTTTTCAAAAGGATCATCTGGTGTGGGTTGCTTGTTGCGGCTAAAAACTATTCAAATAATTTCCAAAATTTTCTTTAAAAAATTTTAAATTTAAAAAGGCTCCCACAGATCGACTTTTATCTTTTTTATAGACACAAAATGTATAAAAAGCTAACAGTGATAATTTTTCATTAACATTCCCAACAAAACTAGATGTGTAATTGATTTTTTCAAGATTTTGCTAAAATGTCTAAATGACGGCCACATCCCGCCTTTTTAGTTCTTTAATAACTCAAATACTGACTGAAAAATATTTTACATTTTAAATTATGATACGCAAAAATATGAAGATGTGCCAGTTCCCGTAATGAGTTTCAAACGAGTTGCCTTGTATTTCTAATTTTTCTACCAAATGAACACATATTTATCGACTGAGTACATGATTGTAGTGATGTTTTTATTTATTTTGCAGCAGTGAGTTACACATTTCATGCAAAAGTTGAAAATGAAATTCAAATATTTATCATTCTGAACCTGACAATTGCGTCAGTAATTTTAGATTCAAATTGATAGAAAAGATATTCCAAACACTACTTTTCAAAAAGATAATCAGGTGTAAGTTGCTTGTTGCGGTTAAGAACTTTTCAAAATAATTTCCAAATTTTTTTTTCAAAAAATTAAAATTCAAAATGGGAGCCCCAAAAAAAACATAAAAACCTATGTGGCAGAGAAACAAGAAAATATGTGGAGGGTACATGAAAATGTCAGAGTGACAATGTTGAAGTCTAGTGATCGACAAAAAAGACGCTACGCTCTTCATACACATCTCAACAGTTTTGACGTAGATCTTGTATGGTTAGAAACACAGGGCACATGTTTATTGAAATGTTTGAAGAAATGTTTATCGCCCAGACTGCAGCCACGCTGGGAAGGACCTTTCAATGTCATGTCGGATATGATATTCGAGTTAGAATACACAAAGTTCCGGAAAACTGCGACCAAGATTGTCCATCATGATAGGCTGAAGCGGCATTGCGGAGAAGAAGCTGGGGCTGTTAATTCAGACCGGAAAACTTAGCTGTTCGGGGCTCTGCGCAATGAAATCAGACATCCTCTTTCCTCCCGCAGGTCTTCAGGGTTATTCAAGGGCCCACTGACCCTACGCTGTATATTATGTGAAGGCAGCTGTGTCGGGGAAGAGTTTGAGACTGCAATTCAGACCGGTTATTATATGTTTTAATATTATTGTCTTAATTATATCAGCATAAGTTTATCGAGGTGAATAAAACACGTTAATTAATTGTTATTAGAATTGTCATTCGTTTGATTGCACCCTGTGGTTGTGTACAACTTCCACAACCCGCAGCCTTTTGCACGTACACAGCCAAGCCATACACTTTTTCCACTAAATCTGCCACTTACCCGTTTGCTTTCACTATCAGCACTCCTCTTACCAATTTTCATAATTTTACCTATAACATTTACGTATAACATTACCTTTACCTAATAAACCCCTAACTTTCCCTTTGTTATCAAGTTCTATTAACTTCGCCGAAGGAAATTTTGGCAACGGCAGATTTTAAAGACATCAAAATGTGAGTACTTTTATATTATTAAATTATCTTCCTTTCCTCCAACTTACTTATCCACTCGGGTTTTATCAAAATCCCAATATTGTCAAGGTTTTCGTCAATATCCTCCTGCAATAACAATTGAAACATTGAATATATATTGGCTTTGTCTTTTTCATGCGCTCAATCTCATTTATCTGTTTCGAAAAAAATATTTTTTTCTCTACTAATAATGTTAAGTATCTGTACTTTCGTCAAATTTTCAATTGCCTCTGCCTTCTTTCTTTTATCTTTCGTGGCATAAACGTCTTGAAGGCTACACTTGTCATTTTTTGTATCGGAACATCGGTAAATAATATATTTGTTTTCGTTATCTTTGCCATATTTTCTCACACAACGAAGGGATGGATCTAACTCATCGCCAGATATAGAAACAAATGCTGCATTCGCATCTTCTGGGGACTGTAAATACGCGTTATCTCTGATAAGCTTTCTCACTGCCAGGATTTCTTTTCGAATATTTGTTGGCACACGCCTGTCTGTTTTCCTATCTAATGTTTTAGAGTCGACTTTCGTGGCTATGCCCTTGCGAATATATTTCAGACAGCCAACGTTGGCACAGGCCATTTTCCAGTTTTTCTCTTGGGGTAAGGAGGAAGCCAAGGCTTCACCTCACCGTTGTCTACCTCCAAGATGAAATCGGCACATTCACCTCTCTGGGGATCTGCAGATGTCGACATCGCCTCAGTATTATCAACGAATTCTTTAATTTGTGTTGGGTGATGTACCCTATCGAGCAAATCTTGAAACTCGAGGTTTTTGTAGATTGGGTGTCTAAATTGTCTACGACCACATAACATTAGTTCCATTGAATTGGTACGCATACCATTTCGGTATGCATACAGTAATTTCACAGCCTCTAACATCATTATATAGTTCGGATTTTGAATGTTTTGTAGTCATACCTCATAACCACGAAATGTTGTGGGTTTTTTTTGTGGCGATACACAGGCGACAATACGGTACAAGTAGTTCATCTAATAGTGCTTCACTGGCAATCCTGACAATGTACCATGTCTTATGGTGATCAATTGCCCGCATGCAGTACTGTTGTGCTTTGGGTGTGCGGAATCCCAACAACTTTGCTGTCTTTTAAAAACACTCCCAGTATAGCTGAAAGTATGCGCGAAACATGTTTATTTCTATATGCCCACCGCCAGGTCGAAGGAACAACCAATCATATTTGCTGGGGTGTTTTGCCATTAGCTTGCGCAGCAAGTTGTACGGCAGGCCGTCGCATACAACTGCAAGCCATGCTCTAGAATCATTACTTTTATCTGTCAACTCTGCAACATTTCCCACTTTCTTCAGATGTTCAGCAACAATTTCAACCGATTTCATCGAATTTGGATTAACCATTACGGGCTCAAGCATTTCAGATGTGGCATGGGGTGCACCTTGGCCCTCCCTATGAAGCTGGTATATATCATTTTTTTTATTATTTTGCTCTCCGTCCCACATCCGTTATGAAAACTGACATTGTATATTTCAGCATGTTTTATAGAACCATGTCCTTCACCAATCACGCCATCTACCTCATCAGTAATGATGCCCTCCAGTTCTCTCTGACTTCTATGAACGTACTCTATTTGCTTCGAGACTTTTTTTTCCCAAAACGTATCCCATATCTGTTGGCTATTTTCGTCCAAATTGTCGAACTCTGACAATACAGTTTGAGGGTCGCTTGTGCCACCATACTGAACAGGCGAGCACCAACAAGAAGGCATTAGGTTTGGATCATTTTGCACATTTGATTCAAGGTGAACAGGTTTTATATAGGATACTGTTGTCACTGCTGACACATCAAGTTTGGAATCTAATGACACTCTATATGTTTTGTTCAGCACCTGGTCATTGTCAAAGGCTATCACTGCATCACCCACAAGTAGTTGACTTTGCCAGACTTGTACAGTCTTGTAACCCCCTGCGGGTGATGCGATACCACGAAGTGTTACAACTTCTTTGCTGTGCGTGATACTATATGCAACCAAATTTTCCGAGAATGAAAGAGGTGAGAAGTAGGTCAAATCTTTTGCATAGCATATTTGATCTACAGCTTTTGCAAGTGCAGATAGTTTTTTTGGGCGGTCACTAACACTATTTACACCTGTTATTGCGGCCAGAAACGATGTTACAACTCTGTTGGCATTCAATGAATCTTCCACCAACGTGTCAGATGCTAGTTTACTAACATTTTTAGAAGTTTGGTGGTGGTTGTCTATATAACACTGTAAAATGGCTTTTTGGGATTGTACAATAGCTTGGATAATCTGTTCCATATCGTCTAAAGGTATCTTGTTGGCCCGTATTTGATTTACAAGATGGGACACATCAACACAATCATTGTTTATATCTGGAATTTTCACTGCTCTGTTCGGGACTGAACACACACTAGGCTCATCTATATCTGAATGTTCAATAATAACGGGTACATTTTCTGTTTCAAGTACTTGATCTGTGGATGTAACTGGTTTAGTACACGTAGTCGTAGGAGAAAGGTCTATTGCTATTTTTCTTTTTGTATACATAATACAATAGTCACAAATATATTTGCATTTCTTACTCAAAAGTTTATAGTCATACAGGTAATTTAGGACATCCTCACGAATAGTGCGTGTTTCGATGTTTTTCAAGTGACCCTGTTCGACATTGTTCTGTTTCTAGCATTCCTGTTTTTAGTTTGTGTTTTGTCGGTGGTTTTGCTTATCGGTCGGCAAATTCTTGCCTATTTTTTGGGCTCTCACAGTGTAATTGATGTTCTTTTCCTTTTAATCTGACCTTTTTACGCAATAATGTAATTGTTAATATTAATTAACGCTCAAGTTTGTACTTCTTTAAGTCATTTTAAACTATATTTCGTCGTTCATTCAGTTCCACCCGTTTTTGACTGTAAAAGACTCGAAATGTTGGAATCCATTTTTGTATAATAGCTACTGCTTTATTTGTTTTCAGTCTTTTACCACATCCATATTGATCAAGTACAAGTGTTGTTTGTTATTGGTTTGTGCCAACTCATGGGAGCGCTGAGCGACAGCTAATACACTTTATTAGAAAACACATCATCTTTGTTGGTGTTGTTTTTTTATTCAATACGCACAAGTACCTGATGCCGGTTAACTGAGCTGTGCCACTCTCCGGAGGTCGAGCGACAGTACAGTAAAAGAACTCATAAAAAGCCATATTGTTGTTGATATTTCGTCAATTCACCCTGTACCACTCACAAGGCTGGTTTTGTGTCCTTAGGTGACACTTGTATTATGTTAATTTAAAGTAATTTCACTTTGTATCACAAAGACACTGGTATTATGTTAATTTAAAGTAATTTCACTTTGTATCACAAACACAGCCTCACCTAGTACTGTATTTTATATGGTAGCCCATGTTGTCAGTCCAATTGCCAGTAGTCATAAACGGTAATTGTATATTTATCACCTGTAGCATAAGTGCTTACTTCACACTCGTATTGTAAAATCGAAGTATGTCGGACACGACCGACTTAGACAGGAGTGATATAGTCTCTGATGTTGATAAGTCAGACACTAAGTCAGACTCTAATGGTAGTGAAGTTGGTGCTCAAGCTGACGATAATCATGGTACTAGGACAAGGGGGTTGACTGAAAGAGGCCAGGAATTTTTTGTTTTGAGTCTATGAAAGTAAAACATATTTCTAATTTAAACAAGGCTTGTGAGGTTGTTTCAAAAAAGATAGAGACCGCTAAAAAATGTAACGACGATTCTCTACTCAAATTACAATCTACCTTGTTGTTGGACTTTGAAAGCTATAGATCAATTTCATCAGGCTATACCGCCTTCCTTTCTAGGATTGGAACTAAGTGCAGCCGAGACGAATTGTGCCTACATTTAGAGGAAAATAACAAAAAAGAGTTAAAAGTTGGCAAAATTGTTAGACGCCTAGGTGAAAGAAAAGACAATCTATCCGAAGTTATGTCTAGCAAGACATCAGCACGTCAAAGCAGTAGATCTCGTTCAAGGAAATCGTCTATTTCTGGTAAAACGAATAGCCACATAAGCACTTTAATTGCCAAAACTGAAGCTAAAGCAGGAGCTGCCCGTGTAGCGGTGCAGTACGCTATAAAAGAGGCAGATATAAATAGGAGAAAAGCAGAATTTGATGCAGAGTTAAACGTTCTTAGACACGAAAAACATGCAGCCGAAGCAGAAGCTGAACTGTTAGCTTTAAAATCTACTAGCGATAGTGCCAGTCATAGAGATTTACCATTGTCGGTGGCTGATCCTGTAGAAAGGACTCGTGAATACGTAGAGCGACATACTCAACCTTCCACTGAGAAAGGCTTTAATAAAGAACCTCCTGACCCACAAATAATATTAAACCCAGATGCAACCGCATTTGTACCCGGTCCTTCTGCTTCAGGGGACAGCACGTCTGAGAAACAAGTGCAGCCTCAGGCCCTTCCTGTTTTAAGAGACATAACGTCTGAGAACCAATTACAGCCTCAGGCCCCTTTTGTTATAAACGACAATGCTCTTAAGAAGCCAGTAAAGCCCGATGTTCAGGAATTCTCCTCAGTCGCTGAAATTTCCAGGTTTTTATTAAAGAAGGATTTAATGCTGTGACGACTTTCATCATATGATGATCAGCCGGGAACATACAGAATTTGGAAGAATAGTTTCAAATGCGTAATGGAAGATTTACAGGCTACAGCCACAGAAGAGCTGGACCTCATGACTAAGTGGTTAAGTCCTGAGTCGTCTAAACTGGTAGCAAGTCTCCGATCTGCTAATTCAAAAAATGCTCAAAAAGCTATTGAATGTATGTGGGTTAGACTTGATGAGAGATACGGTAGCCCCGAAATAGTTGAGGCGGCGTTAAAAAAGTAAATTAGCCAAATTCCCTAAGCTTACGAACAGAGATAACAAGAAGTTATATGACCTGTCAGATATCCTCACCGAAATACAAACATCCATGGAAGATGTTCAGTATAATACAGTATTAGTTTATTATAATTCTTCATCAGGGGTGACGCCCATAGTCAACAAGCTACCCTATGGTATACAAGAAAAGTGGACAAATCATGCCTCCAGTTACAAACGTACTCACAGTGTACCTTAGCTAAGATTTCAGTCCTCGGTCAAGCACGAGGGCTGAGAATTGATCTCAACATCGCCCATGTTTGTTGGCGAGAAATTAAAAAAATGAAACCCACCTTGCCATGAATTTACAAGTTTATAGAATACTCCTAGGCTTTGTCATTAATTTTCTCTTGATAGAGACTCCTTGATAGATTATGTATTTTATTGTGTTAGAATCATTTGCTATAAGAGTGTGCAAAAAACTATATCGAAGTTTTATCGCGACAATAATCATTTTCATAATTCAGCGCCGTCGCCATTTTGCTCTGGTGATAGTTGTACAACACGCTCACTGATGTCTGTGGCGCTGCTGTGCACACACGCTCACACTGCAGAATCAAAACCACGCCTATTGGTGAAGTGCAACGCTTCTCGGCGCTGAATTGTCAACTTTTTCAGAAATCTTTCACAATATTGACTGAAAAAAGGCCCATAATGTTCAATTTATGTCAATTAAAGGTGTGCACGGAACAATAGTAGGCCTACATCTTACGAACCTCCACACATGGAGTTTACATGGAAAAGTTGAATACATTTCTCAGACTAGTGAAAACAGTTTTGGTAGGCTACCCTACCTCAAAACTGGACAGGATTCCATTCATATGTTATTTTTAAAATCTATTTGCATATATGAGGGATTCTATAATTTTAAGCACCAGCACCGTCCGCACCTTGTAATATTTATTATTGAATATTTTGATTTAATTTGATTACATAAATGCAATGAATAACCTTTATTTTACAATATAGCAATATTAAAACTCAAAAAATTCTAACATAAATCTGTTTTTTGAAAGAAATATTGTGTAAATTTAGCTAATTTTTGCCAAAAAGCCTTGTCCCACATTCTAAATCCCACCTAAACAGGCTATTTATTCTAGACTTCCTGTATTATATATTATATTTGTTTCTGATATAATGCTAGTGCACAACACTATCTATAAGATTATATATACAAGTTGTTTTTTTAAATTTTATTATTTTACCACTTTTTATGCAATTTATGTCTGTCCCACGTTGCAGCGACTCTCCGTAATGCTTATAGTTTTCAGGTAATTTCTATACTTTTTCTGACCAAAATATCACTTGTCTGGTGCCAAAGAGTTGTATAATAAATAATAAATGTGTTTTTGTTTAGAAGTAATGTAAGGTTTGTGCAAGTCTTTGGGGGAGTATTTTAATTCAACGTCTCTCCATAACGGGATTTTTTACACATAAATACTGCAATTAAACTTTTAAGCACCCTACAACCTCCAAGCCTACTACAACCTCATTAGAAAAAACAAAAATAATCATAGTATAGCATAATACATAGATGTTATGCACGATTTAGTAAAAAAAACGTCTCTCCATAACGCGTATTTCCTGTCTCTCCATAACAAAAATAAAAACGATATGGAGAGAAAAAGTAGTCACTAATTACCCTTTTACTCATTTAAAAATAGCTATAAACCTTTATGAATTTGGTATTTTAACCAATAAGTGACACTTGTTGAAATAATAACTTTTCTTTTCGTCTTTCAAATTGTGTTATCATCGATATTTAGTATTTGTTTATTGTCACTCCATAACAAAAATAATTGTCGTTATGGAGAGACAATGTTCGTTATTATTACTCTCCATAACGACAATAATCGTAACGGAGAGAAATTCTTATTTCATTATTTAAGGGTTATTGTCATAAAGTGATTCTTTCTAAATTAGGTGATCAACATTATAATAGCCATGTTCAACTACTTATTAAATATGGTATACTTTTGTAGAAGGGTCACTAGAAATTTAGGTTTGCAGATTATTCAGTAACATAAATTGGTCTCTCCATAACGGTAAATTAGTCTCTCCATAACGGTAAGAAAAATTAAAATTGATAAAAATAATCATTTAAAAGTGAAATTAAGCTCTGCTGACAACGCTATGTCAATAAACAAAGTTAAGTTGACATGTGGTGAAATTTTTGACAATATCCAGACAATCTCATATATCAAGGAAAATATCATCACTGGTGCCTAAAATTATAGAATCCCTCATATATATACGTTCTATAATGGGATAGATTATGTTAAAGTAATTATGTTCCACGCCACTGATATCATATTTATTTGTTTAATGACCTGCGTAAACAATAGTCCAAGCTGGGGACTTTTGCGCTATGCTCCAGAAGCAGAGTGGATCAGCCTGATCTACGTAGACAATAAACCGTTGAAACGTTGTAAAATCAGTATTGGTCGCACATTTGAGCAATGTGAAGACGCCTATTGGGGCAACTATATATATGTAGTATTGATATATGGCTATGTTAAGTACGGATTTATTTTATCTAAGGCAATTTGCTTGAGCAGGACTATAGGCCTTAAGATTATTGTGTTATGTAGCATACAGCTGGAATAAATACATTTAAATGATATTTATAATATAGACTATAGCCTAATAAAATGTGCGTTAATATAAGGACAGTTATTAATCTTACTACATAGCCTACTGGTCCTATCACTGTTCTGCCATTGATAGGTAGGCCTAGTATAGGCCTACACGAGGCATGGTGGTCTGATATTAGGCCCTATAGGTCCATGAACAGCTAATAGCCTAGACCTGTGATTTACTACAACGCGGGGGCGTGGACCATGGATTGTTGTGCTCCTTTTATCCTAGTAAATGAAAGTTTTTTAACATAATTATGGTGATGACTGAGAACAATCTCGACTTCAACTCAAGACACAGTACATAATTTTTTAATGTTGCTTGTGACATATGAGTTGAGCATGGGATGTAGGGCCTAGCTGTAATGTCACTGATTCTAACCAACCAGTCCTATTATCGACCTGTGTAATCGAGGCCAAGCCTTTCATAATTATTATTATTTAATACATGTATGCAAATATATGTAAAAAATGACTGTGTGATTATAAGACACTAATTTATCCTTGTTTTTTTATATCTGCCGCAGCAGGTGCTTGTCCAGCTTGACTCACACCTGTGCTAAGTTCCTATAGTGTACCATTGTTAATCAAGGCGCCAAAGTTTGTAAGTGTCATTAAAAGACTTCCGAATTGTAATATTTATGATGTATAATTTCAATTTATTTATTGTATCACACTATTGTTAACGACATATTTCATTTGTTTCATGTAATAAAAATGAGGTATGTGTTTACACCAGTTTTGACATATGAGAATAAAACTAGTCAAACAACTCTTTCTTAAGTCATTTCTGCGTACATGATTGGCCTTGTCCCCGAGGGAAAGTAGGCTAACACATTTTCTATTGGAAGCCATGTGTTGCTGAAATCTTCAATTTCAAGTTTTGTTTCAGCGACGATCGGGCTATACTCACCCCCTGCTTATTGCGTCACCCAAGTGTACGATAGGGCCTGCAGCATGTACAGGGTCACACGAGTACACATGTAGGCTTTGTTCACATGACATGCATTGGGCGATTGGGAGAATAGGAGGATGAGGTTAATATGTAGCCCACACAAGGCTATAGTTACATGTAGGCCTACATGATGTACAGCGAAGAGTGACTCGTTGTCAGGTCTAGTCTTATCATACGGGACAAATAAATGTCAAGTCGACAATAAATCAGCCACAGGTAGGGTCCAAGCGTGATAAGGCTGTAGGCCTACACAAGAAGAATTGCTGTCTAGGCCTACCCAATAAAGTTGCATACTGTCATCAGTGGTGATAGGCCTACACCTGTCATCTACATTATCACCATATAAGTTCTGATGGATGCCTATATTTGGTCTAAATCTTTTCATTACGCAAAGGCCTATATATTACCTGAACACTGTCACTACTCAGCAAAATTGAGACGTTGGCCCAACGTTGGTATACCGTTAGCCTATCGTCTACGACGTTAGCTCAACAGTAAATCTAATGTTTGCTGGGTACGACATAGCCCTGAATACAAGTCTACTTTGCCCTCGGGTGGAATAGCCTTGTATTCAGGGCTAGCCTGTACGACAATCTTGGCTAGTTAGCAAAACCTTTGTAGGCGTCTCTAGCGTATATGACTAATCTTAGCAATATAACGTTGAATAGGCCTACTACCTAAATTAAAGACTGTTAAGTGTAGCTGCCCATGCCAACAGTTCACTATCAATGTGAACAATGTTGGCAAAAAAACACTCTCCTAAGTGCACCCATTATAATAGTTTTTGGTATCCGAGTATGACATTATTGTTAGCACCGTAACGTGTCCGAAAGGTGATTTTCTGTGTTTAATAACATTTTGCAACGTACATAAGTGCCAGGTATCTGGAAATGTATTTCCTAGTTTGTAACCTCAGGGAATACCAATCAGATCATACAGAGAAAAGGCTGCCGTATGGTAGCATACATGTTGCATTGACAAATGTGCCCATCAAAGTAATGTCAACACCGTAATACAGCATATTCATGAGGCTAGCTGGTGTTCATTGCAACTGGTATGTTGTGATGATCATTGCATACGACTGATCTTTTGTGTTCTAGCATGGGACACACAAGGTTGGTGAAAGTTTCATATTTTGTCTTTCAAAATACCACTCTAAGGAATAATTTTAAATGGAATGTTTATTGTAAGTCATCACCTTAACGGCCCACATATAGCCACAGTTGAAAGTAGAAATCAAAAGTCAATGTCGTTAAGCTGATTTGTGTGACCCAAATATATAATATAGTTCGGGTGATAATATTGATTTTTTTCAGGGGGAAATATTCAATAGACATACAATTTGTCATAACAGTAACAGTCATCACCATAACATATTTCTGTTCCGGTGCTGACAAATTTTGTTATGGTGTTGACAGATTGTGTTGGAATGCTTTAATATTAATCCACTTTACATTTTTTGATGTTTAAAACAGCTGAACTAGATGGAAGTAGGTCAATTTTAATAATTAGTGAAATTGTATGTGTACATATGCACCTATTGGTTACGTCTGACAGGCTATGTTACGGTGTTGACGCCAATCTATTACGAAGATGACCTCTACATGTAACGTTTTCTTTTATATATGTTCCTGACCATGAAACCAAGGATAATTTTCAAAGCTCCTTTTTATAGAAATGGATCACTTGGATATAATGCAGACGCAAAACGTGAGGTTGTGGTGTAATGTGTGCTTAGCATTACAAAATGGTACGGTGTTGACATATTTGCCATCCATTAATTTTATTCCTCCTCGTGTTGGGGTACTAAACGATCACTGCCAAATACTGATTGATATTGTTCAGTTGTCTGACAAACATAATAAATCATTGCAATACGTTTGAATTTTTGTGGATTTTATTTTTATACAATGTGAAACCCCCAAATTCACTGTTTTTGTAGAATGGCTCTCATACATGTGAACTACATGTGCACTCGTGTGGCCCTGTAGGCCCTATCGTACACTTGGGTGACACAATAAGCAGGGGGTAAGTAGCCTATAGGCCTAGCCCAATTTGTGGCTGAAACAAAACTGGAAATTGAAGATTTCAGTCACAGATGGCTTCCAATAAAAAATGTGTTAGCCTAGTCTCCCTTTTGCCTTCATAATTATGAAAGACTTGGTCTCGATTAATCAGGTCGATAATTAGGTCAAGGCGGACCGTCGATTGTAGTACCCTCTTTTGGGTACTACGATCGACGTGCGTCCTTCGATCGTAGTACCTTGGTAAGTCAATGCAAGTACTTCCACTGATATTTAAATAGCTTCCAATACGATTGTAATAAGCTTTCCCATTGGTTAAACCCATCCAATCTTAGGTGTTGTTCTCCAGAAATGGGTGACGTCATTTGTACTCCCCAGAACAACTCAACACGTGGTAGTGCCTTATTTTGTGAATAAAGCGGCAGCTTTGTTTAGGGGGTAAGATAA
Organism: Flabesymbios commensalis; assembly: GCA_964017125.1. Taxonomy (NCBI): domain Eukaryota; kingdom Metazoa; phylum Annelida; class Polychaeta; order Terebellida; family Flabelligeridae; genus Flabesymbios; species Flabesymbios commensalis. The sequence goes on from OZ024918.1 coordinate 65,026,280, forward strand.
TCATTGTCAACATATAGTGTAAGGTCTAAAGCAAGTATTGGACTTGATTTGCATTGGAATCTATGGCATATTAATGATAAAAATGTATTTTTAGTTGATAATGCTCAAATCACAGTACTTCAATCGAAGTACCACAAAGTACTACTCCAGCAAGGTACGTCAATCAAAGTACCCAATGGTACTTAAATGGACGTACTACACATGTGCATGGTTGAAAATTGCAGAGGGGGTGTGCTCAAATTTATCTTATTTCTATTATTTATGCCATAGAAAGTTCAATATTGTATATTCTAAATGTTCTTAATATATTTACCTTTCGTTATTGCCCAGTATTTTGTGTCCCCCATGCTTATTACACTAGAGTATCATGTGTGAAAATCATCCAGATAGTATTGGCATGCTTTGGGGAAAGTTTACTAATTTATAAACTTGCCTATGGGACGTTCCGATATTTCCAGCAGAAGTTGTTGCATCAGAAGAAGGGAATCGCCAGAGTCAGGCAATCGGAAGACCTTACAAAACTGTTCATTAGATTGCTTAGGGGGCACCCATGAAAAGGCTAAATAATCTGGCTTATAAATGACGGTACTTGGATTGACGTAGGATTACTAAGGTACTACGATTGAAGGACGTACGTCGATCAAAGTACCCACTGGAGGGTACTACAATAGGACTGGTTGGTTAGAATCAGTGACATTACAGCATTAAAAAGTTATGTACTGTGTCTTGAGTTGAAGTCGAGATTGCTCTCAGTCATCACCATAATTATGTTAAAAAACGTTCATTTTCTAGGATAAAAGGAGCACAACGATCCATGGTCCACGCCCCCACGTTGTAGTGAATCACAGGTCTAGGCTATTAGCTGTTCATGGACCTATAGGCCTATAGGGCCTAATATCAGACCACCATGCCTCGTGTAGGCCTATAGGCCAGCCTATCAATGACAGAACAGTGATCAGGTCATAGGTCCAGTAGGCTATGCAGTACGATTAATAATCTCTTTATATTAACCCACATTTTGTTAGGCTATAATCTACATGTAGACTATCAGGTTATATTGTAAATATTATTTAAATTTATTTATCCCGCCGTAGGCTACATAACACATAAGTCCGGATTATGAAAATAGCCAAAGATAAAACAAATCCGTATTTAATATAGCCATACCAATACTAATATAGTTGCTCCAATAGGCGTCTTCAAATTGCTCCAATAGGCGGGCAACAATGATTTTACAGCGTTTCAACGGTTTATTGTCTACGCAGGTCAATAAACAAATAAATGAGATATCAGTGGCGTAAAACAGACTTAATGTAACATAATCTATCCCATTGTATATATAAACAGATTTAAAAAAATACATATGAATGGAATCGTGCAAAACTGTTTTCACTAGTCTGAGAAATGTATTCAACTTTTCCATGTAAATTCCATGTGTGGAAGTCCGTAAGATGTACTACTGCTCCGTGCACACCTTTATTGGACAAAAAGTGAATATTTTGGCCTTTTTTCAGTCGATATTGCGAAAGATTTCTGAAACAATGACAGTTTGGCGCCGAGAAGCGTTGCACTTCGCCAATAGGCGTGTTTTCGATTCTCCAGTGTGATCACACGTGGTGCAATATTATATGCACAAAGGGCCGATCATGTGACAATGAAACGGACGTTTTATTGGTCACTGGATTTGCTGATTTCCGGAAGTGACAAGTTGGGCGGAATTTCTGAAAATAAAAATGACCGTTGTTTTCAGCTAACTGCGATTTTGTCGGATATATTACTTGATTTCAATCTTACATGTTATTTTATAAGTGTGCGCAGCTGGATGAATATTCAGGAACATGCGTACACACATTAATACTTGCAGGTGGGTGTGATTCTCTCGTAATTTAACTCCACGATAACCAGGGGTGGGGTGTCTCGCCAGAAGCGAATGTATGCAACTGTGACTGTACCGCTTGCCAGTACAGTCACGCTGGGGCTAAGTGTACCTTATCCACCCTTTCACATCTTCGTCAAATTCATAGATGGGATTAGTAAAATAAGAAATGCTCCTAGTTTCGTTTATGAAAGCTATGATGTACGTAACAAGAAAGATGTAGGTCAATCCTTCAAGGTACTCAGCCGCAAGACTGAAGTTAAAGATTCCTCACCTAAACACCTAAAGCAAATACAATGCCCAATACATTAAGACAAGTCATAGCTTGAGACAGTGTAGGACCTTTAAGACAATGTCTGTCCAAGAACGTCGCGACTTACTTAAAAAGTCAGGGTTTTGCTTCAAATGTTACGTCACCAGTGAACATATGTCAAGAGACTGCAAGGAAAAATTAAAATGTGAGAAATGTGAAAGCACAAATCATATTACCGAGAGACATTTCTCTAAGGACACCCAAGCATCAAAGACTCAGAGCGAGGAGGAAACAAATGAAACAGGAGTCAAGGCAACCTGTACTAAGACATGTGGAAAAGGTTTCAGCGGTAAATCATGTGGCAAGACAATCCTTGTTAGGGTATATCCAAAAGATCGTCCCGACCAAGTGATGGTAACATATGCGATCCTGGACGATCAAAGCAACGCATCATTGGCTAAGCCAGAATTCTTTGACCATTTTAATATCACCGGAACATACTTACCTTATACTCTTACTTCGTGTGCTGGACAAATTCAGGCCAATGGCCGCAGAGCCAATGGTTTTGTGATAGAGGGCCTAGATGGTCATAGCAAGCTTAATGTACCTTACCTTACTGAATGTCCTGACATACCTGATAACAGAGAAGAGATACCTACCCCTCAGGTGGCATTACATCATGCTCACCTGGTAGATATAGCTGACTTTATACCTTCAATTGATTCTCGTAGTGATATGTTATTATTGATTGGAAGAGATATGCCCGAGGCTCCTTATGTTTTGGATCAACGTATTGGTCCTGTTGGAAGTCCTTACGCACAAAAGTTACCCTTTGGCTGGGTTATTATTGGTGAAGCATGCCTGGGTAAAACCCACAGACCTGAAAATATTAATGTTAACAAAATTATTCTGCTGGAAAATGGACTCATCTTATTTTGAGCCATGCTCATACAACTTACGCATTAAGGATGATATGGCCAATAATGTTTTTAACAGGACCAAAGAGGATGAAAAAATGTCTTTATCCATAGAGGATAGATTATTCTTGGATGTTATGGACAGTACTTTTTATAAAAACTCAGGTGGAAATTGGACTGCGCCTCTTCCGTTCCGTCCTGGAAGGCCTCGTCTACCAAATAATAGAGCTCATGCACTTAAGAGGTTGAACATCCTACAGCGCAGCCTTGATAAAAAGCCTGAAACCAAAGAACATTTTTTAAACTTTATGGGGAAAATATTTGACTCGGGTCATGCCGAGGTTGCCCCTCCTTTAGGTAGTTCTGATGAGTGCTGGTACCTGCCTATGTTCGGAGTCTACCACCCTAAGAAACCCGGGAAAATACGAGTCGTTTTTGATTCTTCAGCTCAATATCAAGGAATTTCACTGAACAGTGTTTTGCTCCCCGGTCCCGATCTGGTGAATAACCTTCTTGGAGTACTTTTACGTTTTCACAGAGGACCCGTTGCTATAATGGCAGACATTCAGCAAATGTTTCATTGCTTTCATGTCGATGATAAGTGTCGTGATTTCCTAAGATTTCTGTGGTACAAAAATAATGACCCAGAAGAGGATATAATAGAATACAGAATGTGTGTACACGTTTTTGGAAATACTACCAGCCCCGCCATAGCTACTTATGGTCTAAGGAAAACCGCGGAAGCTGCTAGCAAAACTTATGGCAAGGATGTAGAGAACTTTGTTGCTAGAAATTTCTATGTCGACGATGGCTTAATGTCATGTTCATCCGATGAAGAAGCAGTTGACCTTATGACACGTACCCAACATTCCCTACTTCTAGAAGGCAACCTTCGTCTTCACAAAATCGCTTCTAATAGTCCCAAGGTGATGAGTGCATTCCCATCAGAGGATTATGCTAATGATTTGAAAAACCTAGATTTCAATTCTGAATCCATACCACTTCAGAGAAGTTTAGGTATGATATGGAACCTGAAGGATGACACATTTCTATATCGTCTCTCTTTAGAAGAAAAGGAGTACACAAGACGTGGAATTTTGTCAACTATTAATAGTTTGTTCGACCCTTTGGGCTGTGTCTGTCCTGTGTTAATCAAGGGAAAGATTCTCTTCCGCGAGTTAATGCAACATACTACTGATTGGGATGAGCCTCTTCCGGCTGAACGTCGTCATGAATGGGAAAGTTGGAGAGATTCTCTGGTCCATCTTGAAACATTAAAAATTCCGCGTGCTTACACACCAGCGGCCCTAGACGATTCCTCAAAAATTGAACTACACGTTTATTGTGATGCTTCCGAATTGGCTATCGCAGCAGTCGCTTACTTGAGGACTTTTGACTACTCCAATGCTCCTAGCATTTCATTCGTTATGGGTAAGGCTAAAGTTGCTCTCAAACACGGGCACACTATACCACGTTTGGAACTATGTGCGGCGGTGTTGGGAGTTGAGTTGTCTGAACTCATAATTGAGGAACTCGATGTGGAATTAAACAAAGTGTTTTTCTACACGGATAGTAAGATCGTTATGGGATATATACATAACCAAGTTCGGAGATTCCATGTCTACGTGGCGAACGGAGTAGCACGTATCAGGAAATCTACAGTTCCCGACCAGTGGCATTACATTTCTACCAATGAAAACTCTGCTGACCTAGCTACTAGGGGTGTAGAGGTTAGCGTTTTTGAATCTAGTTCTTGGCTTTCGGGCCCCAAATCTCTCCGTAGGAGTGAGGCTATAGATAATACCTGTACTTACCCTCTTGAAGATCCTGATTGTGATGCGGACATTAAATCCGAAGTAGTATCCAAAGCCACATGTATCGTTGGAGCTGCTTCATTAGGCTCTGAACGTTTCAAAAGGTTCTCTTCCTGGTCACGCCTTGTACGCGCCATTGGTAATTTGAAATACTTTATCTTGTCGACTCTTGCCAGTGGGGATAGTCGTTCTAATGACATCAGTCTCACAGATGCCTGTATCGCAGCCGAAAAGTTCATCATAAGGGAAGTCCATCATGAAGTATATTCTAAGGAAATCAAAAGTGCTCGCGAAAGTAAGCCTATTCCTAAGAGCAGTTCTTTAATCAATCTCAGCCCGTTTCTCGACGAGGTAGACATGCTTCGGGTCGGCAGCCGAATAAAACATGCAGTAATCCCAGTTGATGAAAAACATCCCTTGATCCTACCTAAAAACCATCACATTACTACTCTGCTGATACAACATCATCACGCCGAGGTGAACCATCAGGGACGTCTTTTTACTGAAGGTGCTATTAGAGCAGCCGGCTTATGGATTGTGGGATGCAAGCGGCTAATTCCCTCTGTGATCAACAAATGTGTTACCTGTCGCAAGTTGAGAGGACACCCCAAAACTCAAAGGATAGCTGATCTACCTGCTGATCGTCTAGCTCCTGGTGCTCCCTTCTCCAATGTTGGGATTGACGTTTTTGGGCCTTGGTTAGTTGTTGCCCGTCGTACTAGAGGCGGCCAAGCTAATAACAAACGCTGGGCTGTGATATTTACTTGCTTAGTTATCAGAGCAATTCACATAGAGGTTGTGGATGACATGAGCACATCTGCTTTTATCAACGCCTTGAGACGTTTTATTGCTATTAGGGGCAAGGTTTCTGAAATTCGTTGTGATTGCGGCAGCAATTTTATCGGAGCTACAAGTAAATCAGAGAATGGCACTGTGAATGTTGAAGATGGTACAATAAGACATTTTCTACTTGATAAAGGGATCAAATGGATCTTCAATGCTCCCCACTCTTCACATATGGGCGGTTCGTGGTAACGGATGATAGGTGTCACTCGCAGAATATTAGACGCTATGTTGCGCGATGTGTCTTCTAAGGACATTACTCATGACGTACTGACCACCTTGATGGCCGAAGTGTGTGCTATTGTAAATGCTCGCCCTCTTGTACCTGTATCATCTGACCCTGATAATCCAAGTTTACTTTCACCAGCCACTCTTCTCACTGGAAAACAGGATCATGTCTCAGTATCTATTGACAAGCTAAACACTCGAGATATGTATGCAAAACAATGGAAACATGTTCAAGTCTTGGCGGAATTGTTTTGGTCCAGATGGAGACGTGAATATTTACAAACTTTGCAACCTAGGCGCAAGTGGCTGCATGACATGCCTAATGTAAAGGAGGGTGATATAGTCTTGTTGAAGCAAAATTACAGTATTAGAAATCAGTGGCCTATGGGAGTGATAGAAACTGTAATTCCCAGTTCTGATGATAAGACACGTAAAGTAGTTGTGAGAATTTCTAAGGATGGGAAACGAGTGTCTTATACGCGTCCTATTTCAGAGGTAATTATTTTAATATCTGATGCTTGAGAACCAACTTCACTTTTTGGATTTATCTATTAAGATAAGTCAGGCCAATATATTGTTATAGTTTAATTTTGTACTTGTGTGGTGATATCCTTGGATATCAAGCGAGGAGTGTTCTGTTTCTAGCATTCCTGTCTGTACCGAGTTTTTAGTTTGTGTTTAACTTGTTTGGTCTCCGCCTTTTTGTCGGTGGTTTTGCTTATCAGTCGGCAAATTCTTGCCTATTTTTTGGGCTCTCACAGTGTAATTGATGTTCTTTTCCTTTTAATCTGACCTTTTTACGCAATAATGTAATTGTTAATATTAATTAATGCTCAAGTTTGTACTTCTTTAAGTCATTTTAAACTATATTTCGTCGTTCATTCAGTTCCACCCGTTTTTGACTGTAAAAGACTCGCAATGTTGGAATCCATTTTTGTATAATAGCTACTGCTTTATTTGTTTTCAGTCTTTTACCACATCCATATTGATCAAGTACAAGTGTTGTTTGTTATTGGTTTGTGCCAACTCATGGGAGCGCTGAGCGACAGCTAATACACTTTATTAGAAAACACATCATCTTTGTTGGTGTTTTTTTTTTTATTCAATACGCACAAGTACCTGATGCCGGTTAACTGAACTGTGCCACTCTCCGAAGGGGCGAGCGACAGTACAGACATCACCAACCTGCAGTATAGCACTATGAAAATTGTCATGGTTGACACAGCCACATTTTTTTTTTTTAAATCTGCCAGATGATTACCATAAATTTCCACTAAAAATCTATAAATTGTGCTAAGACATACACGTACTGTCAACATACATGACATAACTTGTTTGACAAATGTCTTTCAAAATATATTGCATCAATACTCTCTAAAAATATGCATTTCGCACTGTAAAAACACAGCGAGCATCACTAAATTATCAGGTATGACACAAACAAAAAATAATAAAAAAAAACACATTTTTTATATATTTTGTTTTCAAATTTTATTATTGATCATCAGATACATTATCATTAATGCCATTTTTGCAATGAATTGGAAAGCTAAGTCATGTCATTTATTTAAACAACAACAAAATTGCTTGATCTGGCAATTAACAGTCATTACCCGAACAAGCAACGTCGATTGCCTGTTCTGGCATTTTGGCTCATTGCCTGTTCGGGACATCTCCCAGACTGTATAGTCATATAATTAAATTATCAGAGAACACAGCACTTGTCACACTTATTATCGTCAGATCATCATTTTTTTCTATCACTCAATTTTGGCTCTAGCAGCCTACATATATACCAGCTTATAGACTTGTCCCATGATGAAAAGTTTCAGATAATTCTGTTGACATATCTACTATTAATCTAGAGTATTTAATTTAGTGTATGAGTCTCTCACAAAGTCCTATGCTGGGCTCTCTGCCTGGTATTTTTAAGAAATGTTGTACCTTTTTTTAACAATCCGAGACGGATTTGTTTTAAGAAGGGGGTAATGTAACGCCCAGGCATTCTAGCTTTTTTATCAACTAATATGTTAACTTGTCTCAATCAATCAATCAGTCAATAAAACTTCTATAGCGCCTATATCCTCAGCGGACCGAGCTCAGAGACGCACAAATCCTTAGCGTGATTATTTGTCATCATCGAGGCCAAAGCAGGTTCGTCAACAGGGAGCCGGGCTGTTGAGGGACTAGGGTGGAAAAGCCAGGTCAAATAGGTGGGATTTAAGTAATTTCCGGAATATTAAGATTGTTTTGGCATTACGTATTACCACAGGCAGGGCGTTCCATAAGGCTGGACCAAATATAGAGAAAGCTCTTGACCCAGTCTTAATCTTTATACGAGGAACAACAAATCAATTCGAATTAGTGGAGCGTAGATATTTTGAGCATTTCAGCCTAACAATTAAATCAGCCAGATATGCAGGTTGGTTTTCTTTAAGGGTTCGAAAAGTTATTGCGCATATTTTAAAATGAATGCGAAACTTGACAGGGAGCCAATGTAATCGTTTTAGAATTGGAACGGAACGACTAAATGTGGGGCCTTGGTTACTACTCTTGCAAGGCAGTTTTGAACGTGTTGTAATCTAGCGATATCCTTTTCTGGCATATTGTGAAAAAGTGCGTTACAATAATCTAACTTACTATTAACGAGTGCAACTGCAATTTGCTTGGCAAGATCTAAGGACAGACTTTTTCAAATTCGACGCAGGTCACGGATATGATAGAAGCATGCCCTACATGTTTGGGATATGTGTTTTCGGAAATTCAGGCTACTGTCGAATAGTACACCAAGGTATTTAGCTGATGTAGATGGATTGTCCTGACCTAGAAGTAAGCATGGGAAATTATTCAAGAATTTTTCTCGCTGAAGTTTGGTACCAATAAGAAGAACTTCTGTCTTGCTGGGATTAAGCTTCAGCTTAGATCCTGTCATCCAGGCCGACATACCCATTAAACAATGTTGCAACTTCAAATAGGCAGTAGGACGCACACATAGGCCTATATATATAGACCCTATAATACGGACGCCGACTTGGCAGACTTTCGGACTATCGAACCTTCGAACTATCGAATCTTCTGACTACTGAACCTTCGGACTACTGAACCTTCGGACTATCGAACCTTCTGACCAGTGAGCCTTCGGACTATCGAACCTTCGGACTATCGAACCTTCGGAATATAGATAGATAATAATATTTTATAATGGGCCTACTCTAAACATAACTCGCCCAGGAAATCCAGTCTTTCCCCTGGTTCTCCCACTGAGTAGAAATCCGCATGGATGAACACAGCTCAGGTTGTTACAGCTCTATGTTCAGAAGGTCCTATGTTCTGAAGGTCCTATGTTCAGAAAGTCCTTTGTTCAGAAGGTCCTATGTTCAGAAGGTTCTATGTTCAGCAGGTTCTATATTCAGAAGGTTCTATGTTCAGAAGGTTCTATGTTCAGAAATATTTGTTCAGAAGGTCCTATGTTTAGAAAGTACGGGTGACTGACTATTTGTCAGTTCCAATTGGGCACCCGACGTTGAAACAATGTCAATGACGTTGATTTAATGTCGCAAAAACGTTGTGTTACCCGGTCGTTTTCCGAGCGTAAAGTTAAATGACGTTTGATCAAATTTGATGGACTCATTAAATTGTAAGTATGACAGTTATAATTACTTTCCATAGGAGGTACGTTGTTCGAAATACCATATAAAAACGAGTGATATAGATGTATAAATATCAATATTGGTTTATGGGATTATTTATTCTCTGTTGAATGTAAAGTCTAAGTGCATGGTGTGTGGTGGTAGGTAAATATGCATTATATCACAACCTTCACAAGTAAATATATCGGGTGGTATAATGCACGCTGGTAATGAGAAAAATATTATTTAATCAATTTATCGGAACCCGTTTATATCTACAATAAGAAATACGTCTTTTAAATAGAATACATTTATGGTCATCGTGACCAGTGAAATACTCATATGGTCTATACATTTCAGAAACTTGTTGAGTGTATTGTGCAAAGGAGAAAAATAATTGTTGTTAAAAATCGAGGTCATATAGATGTCTCGGTCATGTAATTGTAAATTGCTGTTGTACGTCCGTTCTTGACAGTAGACTTACAGCCATTCAAGTGACATTTCAATACGATAAAAACAGTGCAGTCCATTGATGAGATGAACGATGTACAAATGATGATGTGAAGGTGGGGTGATAGGGCATGGTGGGTTATTGAGAGTATTTTCATGGAAAAATATTGTATATATCGCCCTCTATAAACCCATCAGCTTCGTCTCATAATTTCATTACATCAAAGGGTCTAACATATTACCTTGTAAAACTTTTCAGAGTAGTCGCCCCATGGCTAAATAATTGTCTGTGCAAAATGTCATGAAAATGCGTTCAGAATTGACTGAGGAATCTGCGAAATTCATTCACCCTGGTTGATGAATTTATTGGGAATCTGACTATGGAGAAATTACTCCCAGACGGTCGGTCTACTTGGGTTTTGCTATGCAATGTAATGCTGAAACACCTTGGCTTTTCACACAGCTCCAATATCCTCGGGTCGGATAGTCCCCAGAGTAACAATACAGAAAGACAGACAGACAGATATTTTATTGACAGAAAAGAAAAGTCATTACAGACTTATTTGTCATAGAAATAAAAAAATAAATATCTGTCAGTAACAATAGGAGTCTAACAGAGGGTAACTCCATTCTAGCCACAGTGGCTGAAATAGGTTGACCTCATACAAAATCGTGGGACGGACATATCTAAGAAAATAGTTTTTTTTCGAATCAGTAACATTTTAGCTAAGATGTCGCATGCTCAGCTCACTTTCCTCACAATCATTAAAAGGTTGTGAAAAATTTTCAGACCTCGGGGTCGAGATCGCTCTCAGTCACTGCCATGTTGAAAAGTGTTGATTTTTTCAGGTAAAACAAATCAATCCAGGGCTAACTCCATCCCACGCTATATACATTAGGACAGAACTAACCAGTAGTGCGTGTTTTTCGTTAATTACTCTGTCAATTATCAAGTGATTTTCATGAAATTTTCTAAAGTTAACGTAAAATTATATGCATTATTTCAAAAGTTAGATGATTTGACATGTAGTAAATTGAAATTATGACGTCCCTCTATCAACCCATTACCCTAATTCTAGAATTCGATTACATGTCGAATGGTCTAACTAAATCGTTGAGAAATCGCGGAAAACATGCTCTACAGATTTGCCAAAATAATTGTGGCCCATGGTAGGCCTAAAACAAGGCTCTAATTGGTCAACCCAACAATATAACGCATTTTGGGGATATGCAGGGGCTTAATTACAGACAAGCCCCCCCCCCCCCCCTGAAATAGACTAAAATGATGAAACAAAAAATGAAAGAAAGAAAAGTGTCAATGGCGCCGTATATAGCTCATCTTTGTAATTGCAGGTGTTTTTGGTTTGAACTTTCTACAAGTTCAAACTAGCACCGGATTTAGGTGGATTTGAATTCGGATAATGTAGATCTGGTAATATTCGCAAGGTTTAAATTTTTGCGAAGAGAAGAAATTCGTGAATTTCAGAATCTGGCGAAAACTATTATTATAAAAGAAAAATGAAAATTTGCGAATTCTAAACTTCGAGAAAAGTCCCAGAATCAGAGACTCGCGAATATTTGAACACACAAAAATGAACAAATCTACAGTAGTGTCATATTTCTGAATTGCTGGGACTATCCTTCTGTGATCACTCCTGGTTTGTGGCTCTTCACTATGTTGATTGAAGTCCTAATAGGGGCCTATTGATTTGAGCAAATTGTGGACGGACAGACGGCGGACAACGCGCCATGACAAAAGCTCATCTGACCGAATGAGCTCAAACGAGAGCCTGTGATTTGTTATCTTGCATTGTAATCTCCTTGAAAATGAAAGATGTAAGTTTTTTCCTACATAAAACAAAATTTTTTTTAATATAGGACCTTCTGAATAAATCTGAATATAGGACCTTCTGAGCATAAAACCTTCTGAATATAGGACCTTTTGAACAATTTTTTTTCTGAACATAGGACCTTCTGAACATAGGACCTTCTGAATATAGAACCTTCTGAACATAGAACCTTTTGAACAAATATTTTCTGAACATAGAACCTTCTGAACATAGGGCAGTCACCAGCTCAGGTACGTGCCCAAATTCCATTTGATCCCTATTATATAGCGTAAACAGTATCACTTGGAAATGGTATCATCTGTCTCTTGGTCTGAGTGGTTCCGCGAGACACGGGGTGGGACCAAATTTACACGACTATTGTCAACCAAAAGCCACCAGTTTGCTGCAGAGCAGTCCAGCTCAATAGGGCAAGCTGAGAGGGCAGTGAGGGCAGTGTTACATCTTCGTTCGCTTTGTTTTGAAGTGACTGTAATTTATAGGAACAATTGGACATGGGTGTGCCTTCATCAACATGAATGCCTCATGTTCTATGCTGTTATCTTGTTAAATTCGTGTGCAAATGATCAATAGCTGCAGGTATGTGTTTGTATTGGCCAGGTCGAACACGCCTATATGACCCCGCCTCCAGAGCTAGGCCGTCTTTCCTCGTTACAGTATAATTTACAAAGTGTATGTCCAAATGAGTGATCTGTTCTTTTTGTTCTCCTTTCATTTTCCCACTTGTTTTCTCGGGGACCGCTCGCTTTTCCGAAGTTCCATTGTTCCGTAGGTCCGTTGTTGCGAAGGTTCGATGTTCCGAAGGTCCGTTGTTCCGAAGGCTCATTGTTCCGGAGGTTCGTTACTCCGAAATTAAGGTTCATTGTTCAGAAAACAAGGTTCAATATTCCGAATAAATTTACATGGAAAATAATAGTTTTTCTGTGGTTTTAAACCTGCTAAATTCTTTATCATGATGTATAGCGCCAATAATTTACTGTATTATAATTATATTCTTGATAGCGCTCATTAGTTCTTCCTGTGACCAAAATGTGTGCATTTTCTCGTACATTCAGATGTCGGTATTTTTGTTAATATATAACACCACGTCTTCATTAAAAACATGAATTTTATTATCTATAACTTTTTCTCGCTTTGTTGATGCACTTGTGATCACTCCACAAGATTTATATTTGTGTGATACGTTGTTTCTGGAACGAAAGATCTTCCAACAAATAAAGAAATTGGTATTTAGATGATATATCTGTAATATTTACCTCCGAGGCTGCTTTAATTAGACACAATGACGAAAAATATACAGGCACTCTCAACAGACAAATTTTATAATAAGATGTGCGATGTGAGATGAGATGAAAATTTGTGGGGTGAGAACCCGAGGGACTTTGACAAATTAAAAAATAACATGTTGCCGCCGTCATTCACTAGGAGACAATAAATTAGATAGTAGATTTTATTTGTAAAAAAGGACAATCATGTGTAGCAACATGAACGATAGTCGCACTATAAGTCAAATGACATGAGTAGAAATGTCGTATAAATGCTCGTCGGATAAATGATCGTCGGAGCGATGAGACAGTACCATTACATGTCAAACGAGCCTAGTTGATGATAATAACTAAAATCAATAAATAGGCCTACATTAAAATACAAGTTGGGTGTAGACAAAGTAGCTTTAATCGTTAAGATGACAGTTTTAGAAATAAGCTTAGGTCCTATTATCGCATTGCAAAATAAAAACATAAGCAATTTGCAAAGAAAACATTCACAGATATGCAGGCAAACTTGGTACACTGTTCGACACATGTGTCGAAGGAAAACAAACAATATTGTAACAGTATATTAGCTGATCAGTAAACATACGGATGACATCACCAGGCATGCGATTGTGAGAGAGAGCCTACATTTCAAAATTTATTGTGTACCATATTTAAAGGCTTTTGACAGGGAAATAAGTTGGGCTAGCATCTCATCTGCTCAGATGCCTAAATGAAGCTTATAATTTCCCACGGATAAGCAGTGAAAATGGCAGAGGTCTTGGCTCAGCCGACAGTTTATATTAGGGGTGGACAATTTAATACCGGGGGGGGGGGGGGGGGGTATGTTTTTTTGGGGAAAATAGTTTGCTTCCCGAATTTGGGCAAACAAAGTGTTTTTGATCTAGAAGGAAAAAAGGTTATGTTTTTGTTTGAAAGAAAAAAGTTTGCTTATGAAGATAAACCATACCAAGTTTGTATTTATTTCAGGAGCGCACCAACAGACATTCCAGCTACGAATTAAAGAGCACTTGAACTTTGAACACACAATTGCTCTGAAACAATCTATAGGCCTATGCATGTTAATTGTAAAAAAGCCTTTTAAAATCTTTTTATATAAGCGAAAAGTTTATAATTTTTTTGTATTTATGAAAATAATCGTTCAAACGAAAAGTAACAAAATTGATCAATAGCCATACCCAGAACAAACTGTTTTAGGGAAGTGTGGGACGTGATGCAATGAATAAAGCGTAGAACTTTACAATTAGCCGCTGCATGCCTGCCTTGTGAATTAAAGGCTCGCTCGGTTCAACATTTTCAGAGAAATATCATATTTCACCTCTCTCCACGCTGGGACATTTATGTCTCAATGTTGTGCCCCCACGTGCTTCATTTCACTCAGGTGTAAATGAGTAGGCTTACCTGGTGGGATAGAGATGGAAATTATATACGATTATAATCACTAGCGCAAACCGTTTGCAGTGATGTATGCTCCCCGGGGAGTAGAACTGGTACAGGTAGGGCTAACAGGTCCAATCACCAGGGATACTATGATGTAAGTCGCCATGTAGCCTGTAGGCATATGATGAGCTGGGTATGTGCGCCATATGAATATATCATATTATTATTAGACCCTATTATGTGAAGACAGCTTGAAACGTCACGTTTGCATTTTGTTTTTTCCTAAATGAACATTAAACAAAAAATATTAAAAAAATAAAGGTAATAATATGATAATTTGTATTACTATATGCGAATTGCATGTATCTGTGACACGTGAATTATTTGTGAGTGAACTGTTATTAACCCTTTAACCGCCAAATTCTTTAATCTGAATTTTTACCCACTTGAAGTTGTGTCTCGCTGACGTGATCCACAACTTCACGTGAGTAAAAATTATTCAGATTTGACAAAATGGAGGTCAACTTTTTTTTAAATCTTACTGGTTGATGTCACATTTTATCCTTAAATTATTTAAAAGGTGGTACTTAATGTGCTAATGAAAAATGAAAACCCGAATATATGCGACACCGGCGGTTAAAGGGTTAAAACAACTAGCTTTCTCTCTATTTCCCATTGCAAAACTGCACGCGTAAATGTATTTTTACCATTCTAAAATTCACGAATTATATCGAGTTTATCAAAAACATGTTGTTTGTTCACTCTACATACATATTGAAACGTCAAAATAATCACATAGACTAGTTTATGTTTAGGTCCACTCGGTAGGTTGGTGGTACACATGCATTATCGTGGAACCTGCCATATATCACTACCATCACACAGGATGAGTTTGAATATTGTCATAGACACGAATATTTACTTGTTGACTAACTAAGTTTAAATGGGATAATCATCATATTCACACTTATATTGACCCCCCCCCCCCTCCATAGAGGTTTCTCAATGCAGGAGGCTAAACGTCATAACATTTTTATTGTCATAGCAACATGTTTCTTCTCCATCCATTCGTAAAACTAAATATTGGGAGAAACCTCCGTGACCGAGAGGTAGCGTGCTCGACCTCAAGACTGCCAGGGTGCGAATCCTGTGTCTGGAGAACAGTATCTGATTCTGATTCATCTCGTGAACCATCTCCTATATCGACCTGTCGGAATAACGACCCGGACCCCTTCCAAATGCTTGTAAGATCTGCTGTTGCAACGGAATAGACAAATGATGCTACATATATTCTCATCAACAGCTGCAGACAGCGCCCCCCCCCCTCTCTTGATCCGCGCCTGGACAGACAAGACAGATAATTTTATTTCACCAATATATATTACAATATGATCAGGAAAATCCTCGTAAGACATAAATGCCCTACAAAAATTACACACTTTTAATTGTACTGCAAGTGTGACGGTTTGTCTTGACAGAAACATACTAGTTTTCTGTATTGGACGAAACGATACTGTTTTCCTATATAGACAAATGACATGAACATTAAATTTATGAACCAAATCTGACGAGATGAAACGGACAAACTGACGAGGCAAAATTGATGAGACAAAACTTTAATTAGAGAAACAAACCTGACACGAAATCATCATATTATGGCATTATTTTCAAGTTAGCGGTGTTCATGAAGTATTAGTATTTGTCTTGCCAAAGTATTAAAACATCAGACGTTGAAAAAATGCTAGTCTAATGTTGAATCACAACTTGAAACCAACATTGGGTCGAGTAGGCTGGGAGCCATATGCATGAACATTGTTCCAGAAGCACAAAGGGTTAAGCCTATTAATTGGTAATCCTCACATAACAGCGAAGTCGGCACGTGTCTATTTCCAGTAGACTAGGCATCGTAGGCATGTAAGCTATAATTTTGTTCTTTTTACATTTAATTCCAGAACATACATTACTAGAATGGACAGCCAATGGGAGGCGGCGTGCAATAGCGCCGCCATTTTGAAGTGATGAGAGTTGCCACTTCCGGTTTCACAAGACATGGCAAATGGCAGACACATGGCAGACACATGGCAGAGTACTTGCATGCAATACTGAAAAAATATGATCTATCGAAGCTAATTCATGCCATTTAATAATTTAACGAACATTAACAAGTTAAATAAACATTAGGAATTATATTACTTTAGTAAAATTAGACATAATCAATGATGTACCACTTGAAAGTATCATTATGTAGTGGCCTACTGTCGATCTCTGGCTCTGCAGACTGCATTTTATTTTTAACTTCACAAGATTCAGTGCCAGTCCTGACATCAAGTGCTACACTCGTTGTTTACTCGGCTTGTCCTAACATTGTGATACTAACCAGCTGACAGTGACACTGTGAGTGTGACACCGACAGTGAGTGAGTGACCGCCTGGTGACAATCACACATCGTGTCAATATGACACCTCAAAGAGTCAAACACCAGACCTGTCAAGCCTCGAATCGAGGGACTATAGTATAGCTCCACAGGACCACACATGTCGACATGATCAGTCACTTTTATTCACAACGGACACAAGTCTTAGCGTTGCTTCAGTCCAGACTAGGGCAGGCTAGTTGAGCTAACGTTAGCCTAGTATTAGGCACTGCCAAGTGCTGCTTTATGACGTCATATTTCCCTGCAATTTGCCCGGTGGAAAATTTGCGCTCAAACTTTATGTTGTGCTAAAACACCATGCTTAAAAAAACAACATATCATCGGGAATATATTACTTAGATTTATTTAAACAGTTGTATTAGGGGGACAAAAGGTATGTGGATCCATTCAGTGATTTTTGTGAGAGCATCGGCCCGCAACAAACGCCAAAATGAGTTTTTATTCACTGTGCTTGATTTGGATTGTGTTCAAACACAAAATTCGGCATCTAATATCGCCCATTCGCCTTCAAAACTTAGCCATTCGCACAGATTGATCAATTTTGAAATAAAATGCTGAAATTTTGGGACGATCCGACATGCCGCAGGCATAATGCTAGCTTCCGCGAGGTTTTGTGGTCGCGTCGTTGACGGCTAAATTTTCAGTGACGTCGTATTTTGTCATCCCCAGCGTGAGTGCGATGAGCCGCCATTTTGTTGGATGACGCTACCGATCATAACATTTGCCGCGGTTATCAAAAAACGTGTATTCAACTGTCTCCTAATACCAGACATACGTTAGTAATATAATGATTAATAAACAAACAATTAATGCATGTAGACTAGTCTAATTGGGGCATTTTTTGCCGACATTGTCCTCCACGATGTTGTTTGTGGGCCCGCCATGCAGATCAATGACGTCACATTTCGGGATTCCGATCAGTGCAGGTGCGCTGCCGGTGCGATGTGTTTACATTCCCGATTGAGGTGGTTATTTTATTACGACGAGACTGTGAGTACTGCAATCATTTCAATATTAACAACAACGATTATAGTCTAGACTAGAAGATAGTTTAATGTCTGAAACTTGAATGAAAAAGCTGCGAAAACGCGGGACAGGTAAGTAGTAGTACGTTACAGCGCGTGACTGGTGTGGGTGACGACCCGGAAGGGAATTCCCCAGGAATGTCTGAGCAGACGACAGAAGATATCAACAAAACACTTTCCCTCCTAGAGTGTACCACCAGACCACACTGCCTGT
This sequence comes from Flabesymbios commensalis, assembly GCA_964017125.1. NCBI lineage: Eukaryota > Metazoa > Annelida > Polychaeta > Terebellida > Flabelligeridae > Flabesymbios > Flabesymbios commensalis. The sequence goes on from OZ024918.1 coordinate 65,044,464, forward strand.
CTGCACGGAAATGAAGCGAGCTGCCCTTCTCTCAATTTCTTCTTCTGATACGATTCTCTCATCAAACAAATAATTAAAATGTAAGTATTTTTCTTTTGTGTAAAAAAAAAAAAAAATATTGAGCTAAATTAGTGTAAGCTAGGATAGCAATTTGCATTTTTCTGGGAGCCCAAATTCCCTCCTCTCTTTGGCACTTCGTCCTCATTCATTATTAATTAAAAAGCCCGTCCAATTTTAAACACTGACTAGATTAAATCTAGCCTGGTGTGTTCTGGGGACCAGGATGGGGGGGGGGGGGGTAGAAATGGATTCCTGGCAAGCGCCTAGCGGGGAAGTGCTGCCCAAATTTTTTTCACTTTTTTTGACATTGTTTTTCTCCAATGGGCTGGGGAAGGGGGAAAACTGCCGTCTGTGCTGTTTAGCAGATTAGGCTTTTTTATAAAGTACTCCTATGTATTACATCTTATTTTATAACCAGTGTAACATTATACTCTAGGGAGTAGGCTAGATCTATACTACCAACTTAGTGTTAGTTATTATATGATTATTAAAAATAACAAATGTTGCAACATATACTGTAATACATTTTATTTCTATGGTAAAGGAGACTTAAAATTCCATCCACTTTCAATGTTATAAGGTTTAAATAGGGGGCCCCCCTTTCAGCACCACAGGGGGGCTTCCCCCCCCCCCTCGTTGGCAAAGAAAATGAAAATATATTCCTGATTTTGCTGTCATTTCAGCTAAAATAGGCTTTTTTAAGCACTCAAATTTAAAACTCTGATTTTTTCTCCTGGGGGAGGGCCCCCAGACCCCCACCCCTTTTGGACCCCCTCCCAGCCTCCCCATTCAAACATTCCTGGTGGAATCCATAGAAGTGTTATCATATTATTCTATTAAGCTACCATTTCAGATTATGTAAAATAACTAAAAGTGAGGGCATATATTTTTTGTGAGCCCTGAATTGTGACATCTAAAAGTGAATACAAATGACAGTAAATAGCTGGGCGCTATGATAGTTTAAAGCTTCCTCATACCCTTTATGTACCACAGAGCATATGTTTCAAATAAAATGTTTAGTTGCATCAAATAACAATATTTTGAATTAAAGTTCATATATAGATTTTTGTAATCTATCAGAAATCAGAGACCACGAGCTTTCATTCAGTAAATACAGTAAATAGGTGGGTGCACATCTGATAGGTTTTATAGAAAGTAGCATCATGATTGAAATAGGGTCAAACTAAATTGTTGTTATTTAATTTGTTTCAGATTGACTAAATGGATTATCCTACAGCACTGTCACAATATGGATCTGAAATTGAATTACATGCTGACAAAACTCCAGTACTTCCGGATATCATCAGGAAAGGACATGTTATGTTTTTGCAAACTTCTTTAGCGAGAAAAAAAATCTGATTTTACCACTGTACCAATGATGCTAGGAGCTTTGTGCGAGTCCAGTCACATCAAGTGGACTTTAAACAGTCTAAGATCCGTAGTGTGGCGGATGGTGCAAGATTTGCGCAAATTGAAGAATAAAGATAGGGATGATCTATTGGTCAAAGCTAGATTTCACAAACTCTTTATTTTTCCAGAACAAAACACCTCTAATCCAGCAGTATCCCCTGATTCATCAGCACCTGATTCATCAGCACCTGATTCAGAATATTCTCCACCTTCACTTGCTGATTTCCCTATCAATCCACTCAAAGCTTTTCCCGCTGTTTTGAAACAACCAATTGGAGCAAAACCTTGCTGTATTAGAACTGCTTGTGCAACAAAACGTCAATTTTCAAGTAACTTAAAGCAACATTACATAGACAAATTATCAGGCAAAATTGAAATTATAAAGAAACTCACCAAAAAATGCAGTCGTGATATATTAAGAAGCAATACAGAGAAACTCAAAAGACGAAACAAACAAATTGAAATATTACAGAAGAAAATTGAACAGCTGGAAAACAATGAAATGAAAAATGATCAGGGGATAGGCCCATTACAGAAGCAAAAGATTGAAATGGCAAGATATAATAAAAACAGGCGTGCAAGAATGAAGGATGAGTGGACAGAGAAGGAGAATTTTATGGAGGGACAGATATTTGATCTTGAAAACAGAAACCAAATTTTAGAAGATGAAAACATCAAATTGAAAGACAAACTGAAAGACCTGGCTGAGAAAGAAGAGAAGGCAGATGTTTTAAATTTAAAAGAAGGAACAGCATATACTGGCAAGCTTCGAAAGGCTGTGTACTGTTGTGTATTAAATTCTGTTCCATTAGATAATGTAGCTGACGTATTAGGATGTGTGCTGTCAGAGTTAGCTGGCTTAAAACTCGACGCACTGCCAAGCCGTAGCTCTGTGTGTAGGATGGCTCGAGAAATGGGGAGCCTCGCAGACTTACAAACAGCTGATCTCCTCTTAAAAAACCCGCACTCAACTTTGTGCTGGGACGCCACCACTCTCGGAGGAAGTCACATCAACCAGATCCACATATCAACAGATCCATCAACACAGAGTACCATCAGTGTTGAGACTCTCAGCGGTGGACGTACAATTGATTACGTTAATCATATTGAGTCTGCCATCGACACAACAGCTACAACATACAGTGAATGTTATAATACTAACAAAGATGACACTAAAAATGAAATGATAGGAAACATCAGTAACACTTTGTCTGATCGCGCTGCAGTAAATCACTGTGTAAATAAAGAGTTCAGCGACACTGCTGGTAGAATAATTACTGAATTAAATTGCAATGTGCATCCTCTGGATGGGTTGGCACAGAGTACAAAAAAAGTAATCCGAGAAATTGAGAACCAACATAACATTAAAGGTAAATGCTTTGGAAAAGATGTAGCTGCTGTCAACCTCATTCATGCAATCAGCAAGATGCGATGGAAGAGTGGTAGTGGTCATCCTGGCTCCTTCAAGAATTTTTTTGATTTAAAAAAACTACAGCTGAATCTCATCCCTCGTTACTGTGGATCCAGACTACATGTTTTTTTCAAGCTGGCATCCAGTATAATATGTCTACAACATGAACTTATCAACTATCTGAAAAACTGGTGTCCAAGCCAGAACCAGCTTGTGAAATGTATTTCACAAGATCTTTCAAACAATAACCTTGCCCTTGAAATTGCGATCATTGGACTCTATGGGAAATTTGTCAGTGGACCATGGATGTTTAAATTCTACGAAAGTGAAATGGCAAATATAAATTCTGTACCTCTATTAAAAATGTGTTGTGATTCCCTCGAGGCGGTTTCAATGTCACCAAATATTTTATTTACCACTGAGGTAGACGCATTTGGTGACTCGATTAAAAAAAATGATATTGTGTTTCTGTCTCTTCAACATCACATCAAGTCATCACCAAACAAGGAACTTTCTAGACAAATTTCCAAAGAACTAGCTGAGGGCTATCTTTCTCTTCTCCAGAAGCAGCTAAAACGCTATCTGTCAGGCGAGCTGTCTGCAGCTGCAAGTACAGCTATGTCAGCCCCAGTTCACAATATGTACGCCGAGAGAGCTTTAGGCATGACCGATGCTCAAGTGAGACGTGCACCATCAGCCTCTATGTCATTCATTGATTCAAAAGTTAAATTTGCCTTGAACAAAACCAAACCATGGTTGGACAAACAAGATGACTCTATTATCACATATGTCCGCAAGCGTGCTCGCGAAGTGTCAGTAGAAAGAAACAATAGAGAAAAGGCAATGCAGGAAGAGGAGAAGCATAGGTTGAAAGCCATTCACCAGCGAAGAGAACAGCATACAAGAACCATTCTGGAGAAGAAATTAAATGAGCGTGTGCACTCTGATGTTTGGCTAGATGACATAAACCTGGATCTGGACCTTGATGTGGGGAAATTGCCAAAAGCTCAACAGATGATTGCCCAACCTGAAACATTTATCGGCACTAGAATCAGCCATGTTTGGTATGAGGATGAACAACTAGTGAAATACTCAGGGACAATTCGCAAACTAAAACGGAATCGATTGTAATATAGTATTGCTTACTATAGATGCTATAGATGGTTAGAAGATGAAGATGAGGAGCGAGCTGTTCATTCAAATATAGCTGTGGTAAAACTGGCAGCTGACTATGTGCTTGGTGATTTATCACTTCATTCAATGGATACATGAAGATGTAATGAAATTTAAATTTATTGTGTAAAATTTTTTGACTAGTGAGATACTTAAGAATAATTAATTCTAACATTGGTGGCTGCTTTTTGTTACATATCCCCAAATATCTAAAAAAATATCTAATAAGTATACAAATCTGGTACACAAAATTGCAACTGAACTTCTGATAGGGTACTATGTTATAATATGTTATAATATGAACCAGAGACCAAGTTTTACAACTATATATATATATATAAAATATATATGTATATACATGTATATATATATGTTGTATATTAAGTTTAACGATATCTAAAGCCTACACACATATATTTATAGATATATTTAGATATATTGCCTCATATGTGCAGAATGTTACGTAAAGCAATACTCGCATGCCAAAACAGATCCCTCATTAACACTTTCTCACATGTAATACAGAAGAATTTATCATTTTAGTTTTGTCCCCACTGTAAATTCCTCAATAGAAAATGATATAGGCTATGTGGAAAATATACATGTGCATATGTTTAAAGATTTAAATGATAAATTATTCAGTTTTAACCTTGAAATTTATGTCATAAGCAAGTCATAATGAAGTCTGTATAATGCAGTTACAATGCTCACCATCATTACCATATTTTTGCAGTGAGATGAAGGTCGATTAAATTCGTATACTTGGTATATATTATATGAGGGGTTTAAGGTTTAAAACTCATGTTTCAGTACAATATTGGTATATTTTACCATGCAATGATCAATGATAACATTTTCATAGTTACAGTGTATATCATTGAAATTTATTGATAACTTCCTATTATCTCAGCCTGCATTTGAGCGCCAGGTCAAACTTGACCTCCAGGTTAAGGTCACTTCAATTTATTTCCAATAATATGCTTTACCTTGAAGTAAATGTGGAATCAATAGGACAATGACATCAATATGTATAAAATATTATATTAGAAAGCATATATTAAATGTAAAAAGAATGATACTAGTCCTTACATAACCTTGAACTTGTAATAGCAAGGTCATTTAAAGGTCAACTAATTGTATTTGATGTTTATATATATGCTGTCAAAATTTTGCCGAAAATCTGATGTTATTTATACATGTTTTACTGAGGTATGTTGGCTTTATTTATATGATATTTTATTAAATTGGGGAGTGAAATTGACACATTTGATGTAAAAAAGTGGCAAATTTGACCTTAATTTGACCTGAAGGTCAAGGTCGTTAGTATTCTTTTATTTCCATGTATTTTAATCTGACAACTGATAAATCTGTTAGAATTTTTTATCAAAGTCACATCTTTTAAAAAGTTACAAGACATATTATAACTGAAAATTACACATTTTTCTACAATTGACCTTGAGACTGTGTGACCTTGACCTCCACAATTTCATGATCTTCATTTTTGTTTTAAATTATATAGTACCACTTTGTAGCCAACAATAAATGGAATAAAAATAATAACAGTTTATATATTATTTTGAATCATTATTCAAAACTCATAAGTATGTTTCAGTACAATATTGGTATATTTTACCATGCAATGATCAATGATCATTTTCATAGCTATATCATTGAAATTTACTGATAACGTTTTTATCTCAGCCTGCACTTGACCTCCAGGTCGAACTGTGCTTGATGTCCTGGTCAAGGTCACTTCAAATTATTCTCCAATAATATGCTTTACCTTGAAGTAAATGTGGAATCAATACGACAATGACATCAATATGAATATAATATTATATTAGAAAGCATAAATTACATGCAAAAACAATGATACTAGTCCTTATATAATCTTGAACTTGTAATGGCAAGGTCATTTAAAGGTCAACTAATTGTATTTGATGTTTATATATTTGCTGTCTAGATGTTGCCAAAAATCTCATGTTATGCATGTTTTACTGATGGTATGTTGGCTTTATTTATATAATTTTTTTGAAATTAGGGAGTGAAATCGACACATTTGATGTAAAAAATTGGCAAATTTGACCTTCATTTCACCTGAAGGTCAAGGTCGTTAGTATTCTTTTATTTCTATGTATTTCAATCTGACCACCGATAAAATCTGTTATAATTTTTTTATCAAAGTCACTTTTTTTAAAAAGTTACAAGACATATTTTAACTGAAAATAACACATTTTTACTACATTTGACCTTGACACCATGTGACCTTGACCTTCGGAATTTCATGATCGTCAATTTTATTTTAAATTACATAGTACCATTTTGTAGCCAACAATAAATGGAATAAAAATAATAACAGTTTATATGATTTTGAATCAATTATTATTTTTTTATAGATGTTCCAACACAGAACATTGAGGTTTTTTCCCGAAAACGTACGTACAAGCCGATGGGCGTTATATGATGTTATAGTAGGAAATCCCGGCAGAAAAAATACCCCTACTTTCAAGTACAAAATGTGTCATATCTTGAAAACTAATTAAGTATTTTGCAAAAAATAAAGTTTTATATATTTTAGACTCTATCCTCCATCTTATAAAAAGCTTAAAAAGACATATTTTGTAAAAAAAAATTTATTGTGGTAGTGCCTACTAGTATGTAGCCTTTGTAGGCCTAGGGCTAGTCAACATTGTCAACCGGTCCCGCCCCCGCAGTGCCAGACAGATGCCCCGTCTAGCCTAGGGCTATGTGAATTCATATCGTCGGCTTAGAATCAAAAGTGCGTATCTCCAAAATTGACAATTTTGACTTTTTCACTTTTTTTGAAAATATACCAGATGGGGCTCCTTCAGAAAAAATATTGGTTGCCATGGCAACGTTGCTAAGTGTCTGTGGACGTTTTTCATAAATGCGTATCTCCAATTGCTCAATTCGCACAGATTCAAAAATGCCTATGTACAGGATCTGAAGAATCAAAAATTCGTATCTGTCATTTACGAAGAGTCATAATTGCGTATGTCCATTTCTGTGTGTAGTGTGGAGATAGGCAGTGAAATATGAATAATCAAAAGTGCCTATGATCAATGTGTAATCATTCGCGCGAGGTTTGTAGTAAAATGGCATGACAATTATAATGACTATTATCTTTATTCTGATTCAATAGATAAACATTATACTCATTTATGATTCACGAAATTGCCAGGATTTAAGTCATACACAATTTAATATTACAAAGGTACTTTGTGAACAATGACGAATGATTTGGTATGCGCATGGTCGATAATAGGATTATTTTGTTGAATAGTGTAGGGGAAGGGCGGGTAAAAGGAGCCACATAACGTTTCAATACTATTTAAAAATGTTCTTCTAACTATTTTAAAACCAATGACTGTTCTATGTAGGTTTCATGCAATGTAGATACATATAGCAGACTCACTTATTGTCTCAAGGATATCTTATTTGAACTATAAGCCAAGTACATTTGCTCTGAAAGTGGTCTCTTTTTCGCAATGGATTTTCAGAAGAAATCCCATAAATACATCAAGAGATTCATACATAATTATAAGCTTATATTCATAAGATTGTTGCCATAAACCGTCCGTCGTATATTATTTTTATCTACGATATGTATGAGATGTCTATTTATGTTTTTTGTATACACAGATTCACAATTCATAACTATGACGGTATTAATATTTCATACATCACGTCATAATTAAAATATCATTGCTGGCCCAAATTGCCCCATGGTCCTTTTTGCCCGTCTCTCCTCTATACCTAGGCCTACGTAGGCCTACTGATTTCATGCGTATCTAACACAAAAGTTATTGTGTATTGATCAAGTCAGATGATTTATGCTTACTTTGAGTGTTAAATAATATAGGCTCAAGTCACAGTCATAACTAAGAAATACCCATGTCTTGCCGCCGCTTTTCGGTGTAGCTAGGTTATTTCGGACGCTTGTGTGGTGATATCTGCCGCTGTGCGGTGATCTTGGCCTCTATGTCACTGTAGACATGTGTACACATGTAGGCCACAAACCGACCCCTGCCAGTCAAGGTTCGGTTTAACTCGAAAGCTAGGCTACGTTGCGTACAGGCTATGTCAGTGTAAAACCAGTAGGACCTACTAATATTTGGTACACTGATAGGCCTACTTTCTGGAATATTATCGACCCCAAAACAAGCAATTAGGATTTTTTTTAAATACACTTCTCCTATGTTTCAGTGCAAAATCCACCATGACATCCAACCAGGTGAAATATATGTCAAGAGGCCAGATGCTTACAGCAATGGCACGTGCCAACATGAGGCAGAGGAGGCCTACCTTAGATGTTAGTCAGCCTGCTACTAATGACCATGACCAGATAACAGCAGCAGCAGCTGTTAATACCCGTGTTGACCAGGCCAAGAAAAAACAATCTTCTGTTGCCACAGCCCAGTCTAGTCAGACCGCAGCAGCTGTTAATAACCGTGTTGACCAGGCCAATAAAAAACAATCTTTTGTTGCCACGGCCCAGTCTAGTCAGACCGCAGCAGCAGCAGTTAATACCCGTGTTGACCAGGCCAGTAAAAAACAATCTTCCGTTGCCGCAGCCCAGTCTAGTCAGACCGCAGCAGCTGTTTATACCCGTGTTGACCAGGCCAATAAAAAACAATCTTCTGTTGCCACAGCCCAGTCTAGTCAGACCGCAGCAGCTGTTTATACCCGTGTTGACCAGGCAAATAAAAAACAATCTTCTGTTGCCACAGCCCAGTCTAGTCAGACCGCAGCAGCTGTTAATAGCCGTGTTGACCAGGCCAATAAAAAACAATCTTCTGTTGCCACAGCCCAGTCTAGTCAGACCGCAGCAGCAGCTGTTAATAACCGTGTTGACCGGGCAAATAAAAAACAATCTTCTGTCGCCACAGCCCAGTCTAGTCAGACCGCAGCAGCTGATAATAAACGTGTTGACCAGGCCAAGAAAAAACAATCTTCTGTTGCCACAGCCCAGTCTAGTCAGACCGCAGCAGCTGATAATAAACGTGTTGACCAGGCCAATAAAAAACAATGTAAATCTTCTGTCGCCACAGCCCAGTCTAGTCAGACCGCAGCAGTAGCTGTTAATAACCGTGTTGACCAGGCAAATAAAAAACAATCTTCTGTCGCCACAGCCCAGTCTAGTCAGACCGCAGCAGCTGATAATAAACGTGTTGACCAGGCCAAGAAAAAACAATCTTCTGTTGCCACAGCCCAGTCTAGTCAGACAGCAGTAGCTGTTAATAACCGTGTTGACCAGGCAAATAAAAAACAATCTTCTGTCGCCACAGCCCAGTCTAGTCAGACCGCAGCAGCTGATAATAAACGTGTTGACCAGGCCAAGAAAAAACAATCTTCTGTTGCCACAGCCCAGTCTAGTCAGACCGCAGCAGCAGCTGTTAATAGCCGTGTTGACCAGGCCAATAAAAAACAATGTAAATCTTCTGTCGCCACAGCCCAGTCTAGTCAGACCGCAGCAGTAGCTGTTAATAACTGTGTTGACCAGGCAAATAAAAAACAATGTAAATCTTCTGTCGCCACAGCCCAGTCTAGTCAGACCGCAGCAGCTGATAATAAACGTGTTGACCAGGCCAATAAAAAACAATCTTCTGTTGCCACAGCCCAGTCTAGTCAGACCGCAGCAGCAGCTGTTAATAACCGTGTTGACCAGGCAAATAAAAAACAATCTTCTGTCGCCACAGCCCAGTCTAGTCAGACCGCAGCAGCTGATAATAAACGTGTTGACCAGGCCAAGAAAAAACAATCTTCTTGCGCAAGAGTAGAAAAAGAGACTGATAAAGACATGGCACTCACATCAGATGATACAGCTGTACTGACGATGGATCTGCAAGCTGTGCTACTGTCGCCTAAAATACTTGCTAGTGCCGTATACTACAAGACAAAGTTATGTTGTCATAATTTCACCATATTCAATTTGACATCAAAAGATGTAACCTGCTATTTCTGGCACGAAGCAGACGGTGGCTTAACAGCAGACCACTTCGCGTCATGTGTTGTGCATTACCTTCAACATGAAATTGGTGACAATGTCCACACTGTAATTATATACAGTGATGGGTGTGGTTATCAAAATAGGAATTTGAAATTAGCAAATGCTCTTACATGGTATGCGAAACATTCCAACAAAACTGTTATCCAGAAGTACCTTCACAAAGGCCATACTCAAATGGAGGTCGACTCGGCACACAGTCTGATTGAACGCAGGCTGAAGAGAAAAGAAATCTACAGTCCATGTGGGTATATACTCGCAACGCAAGAGGCTCGCCCTTCACATCCTTTTAAAGTAAAGTACCTGGATTTTACTTTCTTCAAAGATTTTTCCAACGTTGCCTATCGCCAGTCTATCCGTCCAGGTAATCGTGTGGGCGATCCACAGGTACATGATATTGTGGCGCTAAAATACACAAGTGATAGACAAGTTGCGTATAAACTAGATTACAGTGACGATTGGGTACATCTTCCTCAAAGGTTTAGAGACCTAGCTCAGGTGAATGCAGGAAACTTGTATTCATCTCGTCCTAAAATAAAAGCACAGAAGTTTCATGATTTGATGCAGTTAAAATCAGTTCTGCCTCAGGATGTTCATGTATTTTACGATGAACTGCCTCATCTGTAATAGTTGTGTAAGGCATACAATATTATATAGTTATTGTTACAGTTTTGCAGCTCTGTAGCCCTTGTGTGTTTTACTTTTAGATCGTTGTTTAGAGTTTAAAGTTTTGAATTGCTTATTCAAACTTTGTCATAAAATAATAGCACAAAAGTACTATGACGATTACAAGCTGTTCTGCCTCAGGATAGTCATGCATTCGACGAATAATTGCCTCATCTGTAGATGTGGTTTGCATACCCCTTGTTTGTACAGTAAACGAAAAGCATGAAATATAGTTATTGTTAAAGTTTTGGAGCTCTGTTTCTCTTGTGTGTTTTACGTTAAGATCGTCGTTTAGAGTTTTGACTTGCTGATTCAGACTGTGTCATAAAATAAAAGGACAAAAGGTCTATGATGATTTCAAGCAGTTAAAATATGTTCTGCCTCTGGATGTCCATGCATTCAACGATCGTTTTTTAGCGCAGGACAATTTGGTTATTGTTAATTTTCTAACAATAAAGTTAGACTCTGCAATAGAGACATACTTTGAATTGACTGAATAAACATGGTAAAAATATCATTGTTTTTGTTTTAATACTTTTAAAACGTAACCAGTATTAGATGTACGGAACTTGGTGCACATGATCTATTCTACATAGTCATTGTAGCAATACTTGAATCGTCATCACCTTGAAGTGACTCGTAGAAAAAACAATAGTTTAAGGCCATTTTCAGTCTCAGCCCCATCCATCTAGAAATGTTCTCCTAATAACAGTAAGACATTGTCCAAAATGTTTGAAAGCATATCTTTTGGTCAGGCTTTGGAACAGCTTTGGAACAGGACCTAAGGGGGGTTTAGTGATCATAGACTCTTGTGTGCCAGACGCTATGGAGGGGGTGAAGTGCGGTTCCGAGGACATGCCCACTACCCCGGAAAATGTGAAATAAATGTAGGGGCCTTTCTCTTGAATTTTAGCGCTTACCCAATTCAGATTCAGGAGGCCAAAAAAATTGTTGTTTTGCGACCCATGGGGACACCATCACCCCCCCCCCCCCCTGTGTACATCCTTGATGTGGAACTGGTCTTTTCCGACACACATTAAATAATTGGTTTCGAATTTTTTTTGTGTTTCTCAGTCATAAATTTTCCAAAAACTATCGTAATCCTAACGTTTTTCAATGGTATCGCTTGGTTGGTATTATGGCCTATCTCCATCAATGGCGTCATGCACAAATTGCCTATCTCCAATTTGTCCTGTCTACAGCGCGAAAAATCAATTTTATTTTTTTCAATAATTAGCATAATAATTTAAATCGTATTGGTCATGTATGTGTGAAATTTGACAAAAAAAATATTAAAATTGCAAATATGCGGAAGTTTTTTGCTTCTCCTGAAAAATTAGCATTTTGGCGATACGCACTTTTGCTTCTACGCCGACGATATGATGGATGTGCCTAGGCTATAGACTATTTGTAATTTAATGAATCTTAGACTTTGTAGGCCTACATTGTAGCCTGTAGGCCTATCTTAAAATCATGGCTTCTCCCAACAACGTCAACAGTCAGTAGTCTAGACTCTTTAAGAGATTTGTAGTCTCCATATTTGCAACTCTAGAGACTAGGCTAGTCCAGCTTAGATTTTGCACTGTGAATCAGACTCAGTACCGTAGGCCTAAGGCTACTGACAGTGGCATAGATCTGCAAAAACTAGACAAGTCTAGGCGTAATAGTCTAGTTCAGATTACTACTAGGCCTAGTAGACCCTAGTAAATCATTGCTTTACGTCACTTTTCGGCACATAGACTAGGCCTATTGTGACAATTCTCAACAGATTTTAAGGAAATTTTGCAAAACAAATTATCAAAAAAAATCCCAACAGCGTCAGAAAGTCAGAAAATCTCGTACAATAGTCTATGCCCGAAATGATGACGTATTTCAAAAGTTAAACCATTTGACATATGTGGTAGACTATGCCTAAATTGAAATTATGACGTCCCTCCATAAATCCATTGAATAAATCCTAGAATTTTATTACATGTATCAGGTAGGCCTAGACCTATGTCACATAGTCGAACTTTGGAAATATTCAATATGATTCTGAGAAAGTTTTACTGCTGTTGGGATTTGACTAGAAAATGGCCTTTGCTAGCCTAAATTTCAAGGAAATTTGTTCAGAATTGACGGAGAAATCATGCTGATGAACTTATTATGGACGCTTAAAAAAAATAATCTTTAGAATAGAAATTGTAAGCAAAGATGTAGGGTCCAGGGGTGCACAAGGGGGGGGGGGTATCATGGGGGTTCTGTCTTGACGACCCCCCCCCCTCCCCACCCCCTTTGAGCTGCAGAATAAACGAAAAATTCCGGGCCAGAACCCCCTATTTTTTTAAATTTCACCTCTTCCCCCCCCCCCCCTCCCACCCCTATGACCGAAAGCTGCACAAGCCCCTAGGGTCAGGGCTTAAAGTAGGGTCGGTCTGGTGATCGGAAAGTGGTATTCTTTTAGCCCAATTAGAATGAAGATGATTGGAGTGAAGCATAATAACTATAGACTAGTAGAGGTATAATCTTAGTCTAGGCCTACTACTATAGTAGTGGTAGGCCTACTAGGCCTCTCAAAGTCTGACATGTAGGATTGACATGTGCAGGCCTAGTATACAGTGGTCAAATGAATTTCAATAGTCATGTGAGAATTCAGGGGGGGGGGGGAGCGGTCATTTTAGCCACAGTCCTTTTAAAAAAGTCCCCAAGCTTATAGGCTTATTTGACCCAGATTTACAAAAAACTTAGGGGCAAGCCTACAAAACCCTTCAACATTGTAGTGTTCATTGATTAGGCCTAGGTCTACTTTGTCAATTCTTAACTATAAATTTATTAAATTTTCACAACCAATTATTACCTCCTATCTCTTAGACCATGCATGTAGACCAGTAGGGGCGGATTCCCGATCTAAAGAAAAGGGCAGTAGGGTTTGGGGGCCTAAGTTATAAAATACTGTTAGGTCCCTAATTAATACATATGCCCCTCCTTTTTCAAATTCTGAATCCACTGCAGTGCTACAGGCCTAATACACACTGTTTAATAGTTAGCAGTCTATATAGTCTGAATTTTGAAGCACAGGTAGGCCTACCATAGTTCAGGTCTAAACAAATGAATTTTCAATCCTAGCATTTTAAATCCTCATTTGATAATAAATAACAAAAATACATAACTTTTTGGGGTTTTTTATTATGTGTACATAGAATTTAAATGAATACAAAGTTCATTTGTAAAAAATATGTATATGCCTAAGAATGGAGATTTCCAACTGAATACAGCAAGACCAGCAGTTCTATTTGTGCACATGTATAAATATCAATTTCATCGAAGCAGCATTTCTCAATTTTGAACAGTGTAGTGTAATCCATTCCAAAGTATGGTATGATATCTGCAACACAAAAAGAAAAAAATACATGAGACTGAAAAATGTTTATAAAAATGTTTATAAACTAAACGTGGCTTGGTTTGCTGAAATATACAAAATAATTAATTAACAAGGCCCGTCGGTGACAGAGATATAGGACTCAGCCTCTAATCATAGTTTAAAAGTGAAAATCATTTGAAATAAGAGCACACTCGACAATAGCCCGCCATTATTGAAATTGTCCAAGAAGTGGTTATTATACTATAGCATCATCTGATCATGACGTGGCTTGGTTTGCTGAAATATACAAAATAATTAATTAACAAGGCCCGTCGGTGACAGAGATATAGGACTCAGCCTCTAATCATAGTTTAAAAGTGAAAATCATTTGAAATAAGAGCACACTCGACAATAGCCCGCCATTATTGAAATTGTCCAAGAAGTGGTTATTATACTATAGCATCATCTGATCATGCAGTACAAATTTGAGCAGGATGCAAGAAAAATTTTAAAGTTAAATCGAGCCAACAAGATAAAATTATCGACAAAAAAGGTGAAAGATCACAATAAATCGGCCAGTTTTATTTGTTTTCAGGCATTTTTGAATTTTTCTGAGAGCTGGTTTGAGTAACATTCCTATTACAAATTTGAGCAGGATACATGGAAAACTTTTGAAGTTATCGCGCCCACAAATCAAAATTATTAACGTAAAATCAGTGCTCGAAATTGGACTAAATTTCCACTTGTCCAGTCGGACAACTAGCTAAAAAATCAACTAGTCCTTCCCAAAAATATAACCATGTCAAAAATAAGAAATACGGGAATTTCGTCTCTATATCAAGCCTAACTGGTAAATGCGCAGCACAAAAGGTTTTTTGTTGAAAGTGGCGAACAAACGGATGGACGGATGTGCCTTAGATGACCAAAATAGGCATCTGCCAAAATTTTGGCTGAGGCCTAAAAACTAAAACTTATAGGCCCTATAATTATCATATTTAAATTTTCAACCACTTGAAGATATGTCTCGCTACAGCGACCCTAAACTTCAAGTGGTTGAAAATTACTCATACATGTCACAGGCGTATTTGTTTCATTTGGGACAAAACATTTGCAAATCTTTATGTATGAACACTCACTCATTCAAAATAACAATGTTTTTTTAATAATCAGCTCCTGAAATAAGTTTAAAACGTATCTAGTCGTGCTTAGCGCTGGGTTGAATATGTGGGTCATTCCATCAAGATGTCATATTTTAAAAAATTGTATGGATACGAAAGCGATATAGCTTGTACGAACCAAGATTTATCAGCCTCTGTGACCTTGACAAATACGTCAATGTCACCCATAATTGTGCTTGACCTTGAGTTTCATCATATGGATCATTGGTTTTAATATGGGAGAAATACATATTCAGATATTGTAAGTATGGGAATATTGTGAGGACAAACTTTCATCCTCTATTATCCTCCATGACAAATAGGTGAAAGTCACCACGCCTTGAACTTGTCTTTGAGCTTTATCAGATGGATCACTAGTATAAATATGAAAGCAATACAAATTGTAGGTGTGGAGATATGTTTATGACAATTTTTTCCCTTTATTAGCCTATGTGACCTTGAAAAATAGGTCAAGGTCATCCATCCTTGAACTTGACCTTCATTATGATATTATGAATCACTGGTATTAATATGGAAGTAATACAAATTGCAGGTAGAGATATCTTGATGACAAACTCTTATCTTTTATCACCCTGTGACCTTGAAAAATAGGTAAAGGTCACCCATCTTTAAACTTGACCTTGAGTTTCATCTTATGGAACACTGGTATTAATATGGAAGTAGGCCTAGTGCAAATTGTAGGTTGGAGATAACGTGATAACAAACTTTAAATATTTTACTCACCTCATATCCATAGAACAGTTAAAGATCCTTGTTATCTTCTACGGACAGTTAACATTAACCACATGAGCCATGGAAAATGACTGAACTCAAATCAAGAAATATATTATTTTCATGTTGTTGTCTTTTAAAATTATCATTTAATTCTGAACAGTCAGTTAATTAAATTAAGGTTGTAGATCGCTGGGTTGGGGTTATATTTTACTGGGTTACTGAACAAAAGCAACATGAAGATTATATCAAGGTTATGTAAAATGTCATGTTTAGGGGCCCATGGTAGATGTGTAGGCCTACTTGGCCTATATGCATAATTAAATTGAACTATGCAATTATAATTATTTCAAGACCTGATAACTTAAGTGTTAACCTAGCATTATAATGATATTAAAAGAAGTTTGTTTTATCGCATATATAATATGCAGCCCTCAAGTGAGAACAGGTCCCCAAAATATAGGAAAATAGGATATAAGCTTTTGAAAAAATAGGACTAAAATAGGGCAAAATAGCTTATGATGGGACTAAAATGGGAGTTTATTGTTCTAAAGATGGCATTCCAACAACCCTCACAGCCATCCCGCTCCACCACTTTATTTGAAAAACATTGCACTGAATGAGTTTGGTTCATATCCAGGATAGCTGCATATAATAAGTGTATCAAGACCAGAGAAGTCCAGGCGCTCTCGCCCCAAATTAGAATTTTATTGAAGCGATTTTGTGTAGTGTTATTAATTTAGTATTGGCTGGGTCAAAAATTGGAATGCAAGACAATTAAGTCTAAGAGGCTAAGTCTATAAGATCAAGAAATAGACAGTCAGAGACGTACTGCCAAACTCTATCAAAATTAATGATGATTCCCACAATTTAATGGAGTTGTCCTAGGTTAGAGCTATCAGCTATCTTGAATGGTTTTCATAATATTCCGCAAAACATTTTAATCGGATATACCGATGTTATAAATTAGGTCAAAGTGCTGGTTGTCTGCCACAGTTTTTTTAAGTCGTCCGCCCAAGGAATGAGAAAAATAAAACTATAATTTTGCTCATGGCCACACTTATTAACTGTGTTTGACAGGCAATGAGAAATAATGGTCAAAATTTGGTTAGAGAGGTATTTCACTTGTTCCAATTTTTTTTCACAAAATCAAATGTTCACAATTATTGACCCTGCAGATGCAGCCATTGACATTAGGAATTTTTTATACTAGGAAACAGGGCAGGTAAACTGTGATTTTTGTCTGTCCTGGTGACTTTTAACTGGACCTGGAAGTGGTAGGTAGGGCTAAAACTATGAAAAGTTTACCCGACCACCCGGGCGGCCATGTGGACATCTTATCCGACCTGGGCCTTTTTAACCTGCCTCGGGTGGCGGGTCGGACCGTAATGTCAATGGCTGCAGATGAGACCGAAATAACACCATAATGTGATTATCCAGTCAAAAACAAACCAGAATGAGGCATTAATTAGACAAATGTTCCTATTTCTATTTGTTACTATTTTCTGAAATTTACCTTTGAAATTGACCTTTTAACTTTGAAGATTACAAATATAAAACCATAAATGGATTTTCCAGTCAAAGTTACAAAAAATAACATATTTCTGCAATATGATCTTGAAATTGATGTTTCGTAGTCAAATTTTTTACCGGGTATTCTTTTTAAATTTCTTAATTCAAGTGATATTTTTGCTGTTATTATTTGATCTTGAAAAATGGATCTCTTGCCCTCATAGATGACCTGAAATATTCAAAACAACATCAGAAACAGATTATGAAGTGAAAATCAGATCCAGATGTGTCTATTTTCAATTATTAAAAAACACACATATATTTGCACAAATCTGACCTTGAAATTGGCCTTTTAACCTTGAGGATTACCTTTACCAACAGAATAATAACAGAAATGGATTTTCCCATCAAAAGTACACAAAGAGGTAGGCCTATCATGCTAGTTCCTGTTTTTTTTTAAAAATCATAATTTCCAGATGTCTTTTAACTGTAACATTGACATTTCGACCTTGAAAACCAAACCAATACCAGAAATGGATTGTTTGGTAATATTAACTGATTAATGTATGTGAAAATATATATATATATATTTTTTTTTCTTTTTATTCAATTTTCCTCATTTTCACAATATTAATGTTTATAATAGGACCCTGAAATTGATCTTTTTAACTTTATAATCACCTTGAATTTAGTGGAATTAGCTAAAATCATGACTTTCACATGACAATTCATGCAGGTCCTAACAAATCTTTACTTTTCATGTTCTTCATGACCTGAGTGGCAATTCCATTCCAAGGTTCCTGCAGGTCTACTCTTCTTAAAAATAATGACATTTAATGACTTTTTCACCTGAAATTTAATGACTTTTAACTGAAGAAAATAACCAAATTAATACTTATTTATACCTTTTGTCGTATTTTAAATGCAGAATAACAGTTACACTAGGAAACATACTGCACGCACCTTCTGACAATAACACTGACTACAACACTAGCAGAAAACCAGTAGTATTTGTTAGGACAGGCTGGCTGATGATTGTACATGGAGTCCAATAGGTGATTTTTTCATTTGTAATCACTTATAATCACGAGCAATCAAATTTAATGACTTTTTAATGACTCTAAGTCCTATTTTTAAATTTAATGACCCGCGAGAACCTTGCATTATGTTTATTTGTTATCTCCATATCAATGATTGAGACAACACCTAATTTTTCAGGGTGCCTAGCCTACTCAGAGTTGAAATTCATTCAGTAACGCTAGTGATTGTGCAATTAGGCTCTCGAGAAATCCCGCCAACACTTTTGTGAGGGGCTATTTTTTAGTTATTGTACAAATTCAATGTATACATGGTATAAGGCAAATAATTCATAAAAGCAAACTTCACAAGGAATGGTCACACAATTACTCTTGGTTCTAATATAGGACTATTCATTTCACCCCCCCCCCCCCAACCCCTCAAGATCACCCTCTACATGTAGGCTCCAGTAGCTATAATAGGCCTATGCCTCAAGTCTTGTACGCAAGCGGATAAATCAATCCATTTAATACTGGTTCAATGTTGGTCCGCAGTTGCAATGTATATTTGGCCACAATTGAAAACAAAAAAGCAGCTCGCGTTTTTGGAGCCGTTTAGGCCCACTGCAAATAACATAGACTAAATTAAAATTCTTCACAATTTCTTGATCTTTACAACAACCCATAAGTTGTTTAAAATATTTTAATTTGTTGGTTCCATTCATGTAAACATATCTCTGGAGTAGCATATACTATCAAAATATAGGCCCCTATTACAAAATATTTAATTAAAAGTTCAGGAATCAAAGTCAATTAGGAGGAAAAAGGGTTTCAATTGAAGTCTTAAACCAGTAAACACGAAAGATCCACCTAATGTTGGTTAAATGTTGCCCCGCTATCTTTAACGTTGGCTTTTACATTTATCCGGTATTGGGTGGATCGCCTGTTTGGAGCAAATTGCTGCTGTTTTTACATGTATGTTGGTCCACTGACCCCAAATTAAGCCCTCATTTGAACAAAGTCTCTTGTTTACGAACCGGGCGGATAGGCTACACTTCGTTACAGTACCGGTAACGTACCTCAAGAAATACGAGACGTTGATGAAATAATAGCCACCTGGGTTTATACCAGCAGCTGAATTAACATTCGATATCCAGTCAAACACAACACTTTAAACCAATACTGTATTCATGTGAGGTTCTAAAAAAAATTTTATCTGATTTTTTTATTTTGATTTTTGGACCTTGAAGTACATGACATTTAAAACTTGGGAACTTGACGTTTCTGGAAAACGTGGGTAGGCTACTTTGTAACGTGGGAACTTCGGAATGACAAATTGCTATAAGGGATCCCTTAAGGCTGTGTTAATTCGCCTCAATGTGGTTGAAACAGATATGTGTTGCAAGTTAATGACAATAATCTGAAGGCGATTTTGGTCACTGTGAGTCTGTGTTTACAGTTTAGTGAGTAGGCATAACCAATCTAACAGTGAGGGTCTACTGTGACTGAGTGGCCCTTTTCATCTTTTCATTGACAGTCACCATGGCACTGACTGAGTCAGTGTGACCTGGTGAGAGCTGAGACTGGGTGAGTGATACTGTCGGTGTCACTGTCACTGACAGTCAATGAGTCATATGAAGGCTGAAGCCCCCACTGCCCCAGGCTGTTACGCCTACATGGACACATAAAAATGAGGTGAACACTGATTTTTAACTATTTTTTCTAAACAATTCAACTATTTTTTCACACTTTTATCATTTATTATGACTGTCGTGGCTGGTGCGATGCACACAGCGGTTATAAAGCACACACTATTTTTCATTATCCGGCATATTATCGCTCAGATACACATCCTCTAAAAGTTGAAATTATGGACTTTACGATGATAACAAACATCACTATTTACAAAAAAATACACCAGAAAGGATACAGTTCATGTTTCAACAATTGGGAGCTGACCGAATAAGAAATTAACTTCATGCAAGCATTGTTTTCAACCGGCATTTGTGACACGGCTTCGCGGTAACCGCATCGCTGGAGACGCCGGGAAGTCCACTCATCAAAATGCGGCCTCGCTATTGGCCTGTCCATTCTATAAGTATATTTCTATGGTAAACATGCCCTTCAATTTAAAGCGACACAATCAGGCTAAAATCATCAACAAATCAAATCCTATGGCCATATTAAGAAGCCAAAATAAAACTACTGATTTTTTGCTGATTTTAGCCTGATTGTGTCGCTAAAATGTGACTTCCACTACAAACAATGGAGCACAAAGGGTTAAGCCTGTTAATTGGTGATCCTCACATAATAGCGAAGTCGGCACGTGTCTATATTCACAGCAGCATAAATTAAATTGCCTTACATTAAATTGTAAATACGAGGTAACAATGGTCTACATATTGTAACAATGTTTTGTGACGTCATAATTTATATGGAACATAACACTATGGGTAGTTTAGGATGTGTGGATTCCAATTGCATCAGTTCCTGGTTTTTGTGCTCCTAGACCTAGTATATAGACCCGATTCAGGCTATATATAATCTAGTCGACACCTGCCGGGTTCACCTTCTCAGTCTGTCAACATAGCTTAATTGTTTTGTTGGCCTTTAAAGAGAGGTAGACGGCTAAATAAAACGCTGTATTAACATTTGAAATAGTTGTATTTATGTAAAAGAATAAATTACCCAACCACAGATTTGGGATTTATAACGTCAGATAGACAACATTTGACATTTAATAGTGTTTGCTCTAAATCTGTCCGAACTCGCACAGCCATTGCGATGACGTCACATGCAGTGATCGCTTCCTGTATAGCCGTAGCCTCAGACTAGATGAATGGCAGCAAAAAGGAGAGTCGTCGTGCACTACCAGCAGAATTTTAATCATTTTGACTTGCTATTATCGATATATAAATACAAATATCACTCGATTACCCTTTGAAAAAGCTGAGAAGCTTAAATTAATCATCAAACATGTTTTTCCTTGTGCAGATCACTGACAAACTGCAATGTAAGTAGGGCCTAAGCCAGGTGTCTGTTTGTTTACAAGTTTTTTTGGCCGTCATCCCCCAGTCACTGGTTCCCCTTGTTTGTTGAGCGCCTCTCGCGCCCCAACGCCCTGCCGCTATCTATAATAAGTCTATTCAATATTACATCTAACTAAAAATAATTTAAGTTGTAATAAAAATTCGGCCATCGATCTTAAACTTCGTCTTGAAAGTGGAATGTTTATTCAGCAGCTCCAGCGCGGGACCGGTAGGCCCCTAACAACTGACTGGTAGGCTACCCTAACAGCAGAGCCCTAACAGTAAGCTCAGACGAAGCTCACTGTCACCCGGCACTTCAAGCCACAGTGACCATGGCATCAGTAGGCTCAGATTCTACAGTAAATGCATTGGTTCCCGTCACCATGGACATGTTGACATCTGTCATGCAGTCATGTCCACTGTCGTGGAAATGCCAAAGCCAAAAGGTGGTATACTTACTTTACAAGTGAGTAGTTACTGCTTTTTGGGATTTCTCTCTCAGAAAGCAGCGTGATTGACAGTGACAGTCAATGGCAAATTTCCCCCAAACCATAACATAACAGTACTAGTCTACTTCAGTAGGCCTATACTATAGGCCTAGCTATACTATAGGCTATAGCATACCCAGGCCAGGCTATTGACAATGTAGGCCTAGACCCTAGTCTCTAAATATTTATGTATTAGACTACTTTTGAGTCCACATTTAGGGGCCTTATCAAAAAAATTTAAAAAAATCCTAGAAAAAGTCGGATTAATCAGATATCCCACCCGCCCCCCCCCCCCTTATCCATTTTTTTTTGGAAACATTCGGAAACATGAAAATAACACAAAAAAACACAAAATTTCCCCAAAAGAATAAAAATCCGAGTTGGGGCTTGAACCACCCACCCACTTAGAGTTGGGGCTTGAACCACCCACCCACTTCCGAGTTTTTCTCGGATTTTTGGACAAAAGAAAACTCTTAAGTCTACCCGGTACCACAGTAACTGTTACACACTATTCAATTGTCAGTAAGCCTAGCTTAGGTATGTTACAGTTAGGCCCCTATAATCTGATAATATTATATGTTAATCATAGAGTAGACATATACTAGATCAAGATCTGGTAAAATTTGTGAGGTTTTAATTTTCGCGAAAGGACAAATTTGTGAATTAAAAAATCTCGCGAATATTATTAGGTCTAGACTATTATAATAGCCGTAGGCCTACTAAGGAAAAATAAAAATTTGTGAATTCTAAACTTCATGAAAAGTCCCAAAATCAGAAATTCGTGAAAATTTGAACACGCGAAAATTACCAGATCTAAGTAGGCCCTATATAGTACTATGCCCCAGGGAAAATTATTTATGTCACTGCGGACTGCAGAACTTTATTTTTCCACAATCAGCTTCAAGCAAAATAATAATTTCACTTTCTTAGGAAACAAATTTTGTATACAAAGTTGAATTCCTAATCAGGCCTATTATTGATATATGGAAGGTAAGGAAGTCCTGTGCGAAGCGACGCTTCACAAATTAAGGCCATTTGATAATGCCGAGTGAAACGATGATTACAATTTTTTAATTTTTGTCCTTCAGACAATTAATTATTTCACAAAAATTCAGCCTGAACATATTTATTTTAAAAATACTCAGCAACTCCCCACACCCCCCCCCCCCTGGAAAATAAATGGTAGCCCCCTTACATATATAGAAGAAGCCTACACATCTTAGTCCTATAGATATGATCAAATTAAAATGAACCACATGTTTTTTTTAGATTTTTTTTTTTTTCAATGATAACATGAGATATACTCATAACATATTATCATATAGACAATATGCATGTGCCTGTATGAATCTAGGCGGGCCTAATATTACTATTAGCAGAAATGCATTATAGTCAGGAAAAAGTTAGTAATTGATCAGAACTTTTAATACGACTACACAATTCCAAAAACTACAGGGCCCTGCGACCCCCATTTCTTCAGACCATTAATTCACTACCGATTCCTGCCCACTTTGTGTCTGATTCATTTCAAGTTTCAATTTTGTCATAAAATATCAGGAATTTTGTTTTTTAAATTTATGGTAAGACTGCTAGATCTAAAATGACAAATCTTAATGAAATAAGTTCATATCCCAACATTTAAATAATGCAGACAGAACATAATTTCATATCATTTTTCCCGTTTTGATACCCACATTACACGGTAGGAGACATAACATAAGAAAGCATCCATTTGTATTTTAGAGAGGGGCCAGGAGTATTTATATAAATGAAATAAGGCTAGGAAAAAATAATTGTGTGTCTTGGAACTGAAGGTATGGGGTGATGAGTACTTTAACAAGTACACAAAATTCCAGTTCTTGTGTAGCCTATCTATATAGCTTTTGAGACAAAATCTGTTTCATTTTTTGAATTATTAATTGAAACAATTCTCAATAAAAAAAAGGTATGCTTTGTGATTTCATCTTGAGGTATGGCTTCACTATATGATATTATTGACATTTAGCCTACATTTAGGTCTATACTGGAATAAAACAGCCATTACAAATTTGTGATGGATGTTTTATTCCAGTATTAAGAGCGAAAAAATGTAAACAAAAATCACTTGAATCTTTTGTTGTCTTTTTAATGTTGGTTAGAGAAAACTCACTTTATACTTTATATAAAATACTGAAGTCCCTCCTCAAAATCAAATGATAAGCCCTAGGCTAAGTGCCTTTTCCCATGTCAAATTGAGAATGTTTTTTCACAAACCATCCCCAGTTGAACCCTATTTCAAGATGTAGACCCTGAAATATTAATTTGCGAACTTTAGGCTTCATCTTTGTTCTCATACTAAACACATCTTGCTCATTTCAAAGGCCTTGATCATTTAGTCATTAGCAAAAATTATTGAAATAAACTATTTCAACCACTCACAAGATAGGCTATTTATTTTGCTATATTAAAAATAATAAATAGCCTGTCTATCTTGCTGATCTCTTCAGTTACAAGTATAAAATCTGGCATGATTCAGATTGAGATATATATCAGCAATTGTATGTGCATGTACATGTAAGCCTAGGCCTACTAGTCTATTCAATTTTGTTGAACCCCCCCCCCCCCCAAAAAAAAAAAAATATATCAGAAAAAATATCATGTGTTTCATAATTTGTCAAGGTGAAGGCTAAAATTATGTACTTGTAGGCCTAATATTGTCTGATAAATAACATAAAACTCCCTAAATCCATACACAGTATCAAAAAGTATAATTTAACTTATGTTTCAACACATTATCTACAGAAAAAATCCCTTTTTAAAAAAAAACATTTAACTTTAAGTGCAGACTTCATCTAAAAAGAAAGTAGGCCTACATACCATGCCATAATGTAGGCTTAGTCCAAAAAAAGATCTGTCACCAACACTTTTTTGTCTAAGATCTGACACCTGGAAGGTTTAAAGCCCTATTGCTTATTTCACTGAAATCCTATGCATAGAACGAGATCTCTGTACCTATGCTTTAAGAATATGCATAGGCCTTAAATAAACACATTCAATATACCTGAATGGTAAGAAGTTTTGAAAAATGCTAATTATTTCACAATTTCAGCCTACTATGGACCTATATAATATTCATATTTTTTGTCACATTGGTCTACATGTATAAGAAGCACTATTTAGTGCCAGAAAATACTATTTCTTGCCAGAAAACATTATCTTGTGGTGATTAAATATTATTTTGTGCAATAAATCGGGTGAAATATAATTTCATGCGATGAAATATTATTATGTGCCTAAAAATAGGCCTATATTAGTGCCCTACTAAATAGCATAAATTACCAAGAGACTAATGGCAGTTCATAGATGCTATAGTGCAAACATTTTTTTTTTAGACCAGAAATTGATGAAATATTATTTTTTAAGCGTTTCGTGCCCGCGAAATACTATTACGTGCCAAATAAAATATAGACTCTATTTATTCTTCATCTAGTTCATAATAGTGTTCATAATTTTTTTTATGACCAGAAATTGATAAAATATTATTTTTCAAGCGTTTCGGCCTCGTGAAATACTATTATGTCTAGACCTACGTGCCAAATAAAATAACAAAATATATTTATTCTTCACCTAGTTGTAGTAGGTTTATAAGTAGGTCTTCAGATTTTTTACGTTTTCAATAATTTTATGGTAGACCCCTGGCCTAGATATTTATATTCTATTTTTTTAGTATTACACACAAATGGGACAGTGGACTCATATAATAGGTCTATGTCAGTGACATTCTTTAATTTTCACTTATTAATATTTAGGCCTAGGAAGCCTAAATACTAGGCCTATATTATAGGCCTAAGTAGGCTAGTAGACCCTAAACGAGTAGGCCACGTATAGCCCCTGGCCTGGGCCTAGCCATATGCATATCTTTATTTTGGAGTATCAGACTTGGTTGAAAAATTGAGGCTGTCGTCTGTGCATGTGCATGCTAGACTACCGACCCTGCCAACACACAACACTGTGATTGTGACAGTGAGACTGCATGGAATGTGAGAGTCACAGCGAGTATGACTGACACTGTGACCAGGTCGGGGCCACTGTTGTTGAGCAGTCTGGGAATATGTGTCATAATAATACAAATATAGTCTTTAATAAGGTTAAATTGACTGTTAGGCTAACTTAAAAAGTTTCATTGCAGTTGAATAGAGCAACCAGAACCGGTTCGTCCGGGTTGGCCTGTCAACATGCAGCACTGTGCAGTGTGTGTCATGGCGTCTCCCGAGATCGGAATTTTTTTTAGATGACAGTGCAATACAAAAGTGACGACCTAATCGAGTTATTGTCATGTCAGTTGAAAATAATTTGACAGATTTAAAGCCAGATAATTTATGTTAAAAAAGCAGCTGCGATTAAGATATATTATATTTGTAAATGCATGAAAAACACAGGAAGAGTGTGCGACCATCGATCAGCTGTCACACAAACTCACTGAAACATGTACGATTTCTGCAGACCGCTCAGAGTCAAGTCTCCGGCATATGACGTCACATGCTCGTCCAACTGCCTGGCTGCGAGATCCCCGCCGCTCTGGATATTTCGGCAAATCCGCCACTTCTTTAGCTAATAACTATTCTATACCGTAATTTGATACCTGAAGCGACTACAGTCCTTTAAAAATAGAATAGGCCGGACACAATAGGCTACCATAGAGTATATAATATCTTCATAATATATATATCTAGTTGAGATCTCGTCTACTGAACGTGTCAAGGTTCATTTCTGCCCTTCTGGTTTGCACAACTCATCACCATGTATCTGCATTTTATTCTACTAGAGTCTAGTCTATTTTATTGTTGTTTATAATAATATGGTTAATTTAACCAATTATGACTTATATAGATTTAATTACAATTACGTTATTTATTATTTCCCTAGTTCTGGCCACAATCTGAGTACTCGCAGCTCAGGGATTTTCGGAATGCTGTAACTTCTCCCACAAAAAAATATTAAGAGCAATATAAATCATAGACTAGTCTTTCACCAGATCCTGGAGTGGGCGTAACCTTTTTTCTCAACTTGCTTGAGCCCTGTTTTTATATTTTGAAAACATTTTTTCTCGGGTCATTTTCCCTCTTTCAATATCCCTGGAAGTTTTGGCATTTTGTTGAAAGCTCTCATTTTACCATTACAGTGAAACAAAAATTATATTCCATGCCAAATAGTGTAACCTTGACAATATACAACAGAATTCCACCAAATCTTCAGCGATGTTGGGGATATGAAAATATGATCCAAGAAAAAATTGACCGATTTTTTTAATAGCAACTGAAAAAATTAAAAAAAAAGGCTACTCAAAGAATCTGGTAAGACACAGGCGCGGATCCAGAGGGGGGGGGGGGGGCGCACGCCCACCCTTTTTTGCCCCATTTCTTTAAAAAGTCATCTAAATTGGCCAAAAAAGTCTTGGAAGCGTGCCCCCGAAGCCACTGCGCCCCCTCCTTTTTCAAATCCTGGATCCGCCCCTGAGACAGACTGTTAAACGGTGCCATTTGTCATCCATTTTAAAGCAAACACAATGTGTTGAGAGCAGTCCTCTGATTCAATTAAATAATACTGCACATACGCATACAATCTGAACTGTTAGATCAGCATTCATCCGTCATCATCATTGGTAATGTACAATTGTCCAGCGACCGCTAGTTCCACGGGGCCCTAACCTTAACCCTAACCCTGCTCTTGAGCATTTTTGTTTACTATCATGTGAATTTTTTTATCAGGTCGACCAAACATGATGTAGCTCTAGCAATGGAACCGTGGGTAGCACAGCCGCTTTGGAACAAAAAAACAAGGCTCTGTACATCTAGTATCTGGTTGTCTGGGCATTCCTGGGGGTAAATCTCCTAGACATGCCTAGAACCCCTTATCAACACCTGATCAAGCGACTGAAGGAAAACAATGAACAACCCACCATGTACTATCACCCCACCCCATGCTTCCCACGGGTCCTTCACAAGTCTGTAAATTTAAAAAAAAAATGTTCTTGATTTCGATCAACCTGTTGAAAAACATCACACAGTGATTACATGAATACATGAAAGAAAAAGCCACACCCTAATTACGATGAGGTTTAGGAATGGATTTTTTTATCAATATAAAGTCAAAGGACAAATATCAATAACTAATGTAGGCCTACATTTCATAGTTTGTACAATATTGTAATTTCACTGATATAAATAGTCTGAAATGTGATAAAAAGAGTAATAACAACAAAGTCCGTGAATTTTGTATTTGAAAAATTGTGAAAACCATGCCACCCCCACGTTATTATCTGTACATCATTTATCTCATCAAATGACTGCATCGTTTGTATCGTATTACAATGACACTTAAATGACCATTGATGCCGAAAATGACGTATTATCTTCTACTAGGATGTGTTACAGATAATATTAGGAATACACGATTACTGCTCCTCTCCACGCCATACTCAATGTTGTCTTTTAATATTTCATTAAAATTAAATAATTACAGCTGAAGTTAGCTTTATAGCACCAAACTAAAGAATATATAGATACATGAAAATGTGAAATTTTGGAAGTTCAAATGACAATTTTTTTGTTAATATTATCTCGATATGGATCATTTTTTTAAACTGAAATGTACAATGTAATATTCCTGATTGCTGTTAGATAGGCCACCCACATATATTTAACTGGAATTGTAAGCAACATATCTTTTCATAGCCCCACACTCATTCGATGGGGTCGAGATGGCAATGGTAGGGGGGGGGGGGGGGGAAGCGGATGATCTTATGCCCCGCCTCCCTTGCCATCTCATCCACCACATCCACCTTCTCGCAGCCTACAAGCACCATCAACTGCTTTTTGTCGCGGCTGGGCCGTAATCCTGAAACATAAGTGAGACATGTCACATCACATAAACTACACGTGACGATCTGAAAAGTTGTTTCATAATAAATGAAGGTTTATGTGACAGCATAGAGCCTACTATACCTTTATCTTGCAACCATACCTCTACATCATCTTTCTTCCTCTTAGTGGTTGGACTATTTAGGGACACCCCTGCAGGTTTTATTATTCAATTCCTACGGGAATGTAACCTATATTATATGTTTTAATTATTAGACTTAGACTTGTAGTTTTTACACAATCACTCCAATTTTATGGAGATATAGTGACTTGATAAGTCGTTCATTTTATAATCACTTCAAATTTTACATTATATATACTGACATTTTTATACTCATTAAAGTGTCTTGTAGTGCAGGCGCTACAACATGTCATCAGACTCGTTACATATAGGTGCCAGGAGCATCGTCATATTATCATATCAAACATTTTAAACTGAATATTTTAGTACGAACATGCTTTTATTAGCTTTGTCTTTCCTTCACCACTTTAACTATACAATATGGGATATTGTAACACTAGGAATTTTCACTTAAATGGCTATACTGGCCGAAAAGTGAAGTAAAGCAGACATTTTACTTACTTACTAGTGGTTGGCCGTCTACTGGCCTCCGTCTGGACGAAGAGGTTCGGCGCATTGTCTATAACAGTGGGCATGCCATGCTCCAGGTGGGAACGATGGACGCGAACCAGCTTTGGAATCTGAGATATAACACAAGTAGTACATAATAAGAGAGCTACGACTTTCGGTTGAGGATTACGTGAACAAATAATTTGAAATTGTTGATACATAGAACTATGTACACCTTTCTCGGTACACCATTTCAATAAGTAAATCTTCTCGTAAAGAATGAAAAGTTTGCTGATGCAGACATCCGTCAATTTAGTAAATATTAAAGCTATTTATAGACGTGTATTTCTCGTTGTATTTGAAGCTGGAGACTTCAACACATTCAACAGACAAGTATATCATCAAGGTTTTATTGTGTTCATGCTCATCGGTCTCCGTCCATTCCTTCATGGTAGTCTCCAGTCATGTTGGAACGGAAAATGAGGAGGGCGTCGTGCACGAAACCTTGCCTGTTTCCAAAGTCAGTGACAATCGAAAGCCCTCCTCCCCCTGGTACCAACTTCGACACCCACGTCTCGTCCATGAAGTGCGGGTCCGTACACTCCACCCACAAGCAATGCATTTTTTTTGAGATATATCACAACAAAAAAATTTGATTAAATGGTTATATAGGCCTCTGTATATATATATTTATATAACCAAAATTTGACAATTTTTAAATATTATTTTCTCTTAATACTTCTAAAGTAGGCCTATATGAGAACATACATTATATGGTTAAAAGTTATATAATATATTTTGGCACATAAACATCATGTACACCATCATGTTCACCAAATATACAACGTATATATATACAAAGCAATGTACATGACTTAATAGTTTTGTAAGCCTTTGATAATGTCAATAGCCTGGGATATACAGGACACAGATTCTCAACTAATCTATAGACTAGGCCCTGGTAGACCCCCTGGCCTAGGCATTGTACTAGTCTAGTAGTGGTCTAGATCTAGTCTACTGAGCATCATATCTCATATCAGGTTTAGGCCTGCACAACTGTTCATCCTGTTTCAGCATGTTATTCCACTAGTAACTCATCTATTTTAATGGTGTTAATTTAATTGTGTTAAGTAGATTAATTGTGTAGATTTAACTAGTACCTTATTCTGGGAACGTGGGGACTTTTAAGTTCTGGGAATTTCGGAACGGTGGTAGTGAAACTTTGCAACTGGGTCTCCCGCGGTTTTTGCACCCACAAAAAAGTAGGCCTACTAAAAATATAGACCAGTAGTCTACTTCATCTTGACACGGAAAATATATTTTAGTAATTTATGTTGTTGCAATTTTATAAAGCATTGGAACCATCATTTTCTGATTGCTCACCCGTGTCTTCATCATTGGTATTGTACAATTGCCATTTTTGTTTAATCTCATGTGTATTTTTTATCAAATCTACCAAAAAATGATTTTACGCCAATAACACATCTTTCCTGGCAGCGTGCCATATGCACCATGCAATGTTGTTTCTCAATATTTAAATCATTCAATTGTTTTGTTGCAGTGCAATCACAGCTATTAAAACATGGTTGCAGTACGTGCTTGAAGTTGATGAGACAAGTTGCAGCATCGACCTCTGCATAGTTTAGGCTTGGATGTAAGCTTGTTTTATGTTTCAAACTCCAAGATTGGTATAACACATGGTGTACATTTGTATACACATTGGTATAATACATTATTCCCTTTGGTGGTTATTATAGCAAGTATCAGTGCTTTTCTTCATTGTGTTGTTTTAACCCTTTAAGCCCTCACGATGCATCAAAGCATCATTTCACATCCATGAGAACATAATTAATTTTCCTACAACAAAGGGTTTTAAAATGGAAATTTCCATTAAACGGGTTTACCAATACATGGTAATTTTCCTCAATTTTTATACCACATCAAATCATCTACATCCATGACAATGGTAAATTCAGGACTGAAAGGGTTAATATCTTGATAACCTTGCTATTATCATCGAACATTTTTTGGATGAAACATTATTGAATACACATGGCTGGTGGTGTGGGAACACTAGTCTGAAGCGGTGACTGCCCTATGTTCAGAAGGTTCTATGTTCCGAAGGTTCTATGTTCAGAAAATATTTGTTCAAAAGGTTCTATGTTCAGAAGGTTCTATATTCAGAAGGTTCTATGTTCAGAAGGTCCTATGTTCAGAAGGTCCTCACTTCCGAAAGTACTATGTTCAGAAGGTCCTATGTTTAGAAAATATTTGCTCAAAAGGTCCTATATTCAGAAGGTTCTATGTTCAGAAGGTCCTATATTCAGATATATTCAGAAGGTCCTATATTCAGAAAATTCTTTGTTTGATGTAGAAATTTTTTTACATCTTTCAGTTTCAGGTAAACTACAATGCAAGATAACAAATCACAGCCTCTCATTTTAGCTCATTCGGTCAAAGTTCAGATGAGCTTTTGTCATGGCGCGTTGTCCGTCGTCTGTCCGTCCACAATAGCCAAAATTCCTTTTGGGACTTTAATCAACACAAAACCAGGAGTGATCACAGAAGGATAGCCCTCGCAATTCAGGAATATGACACTACACTCTAAGCAATATAGGTTATTTTGAAGGAACCCTTCAGTACTATCACCATGCAACCCCAGGAGAACCCTTGAAGGGCATGGTGATTATACTGAAGGGTTCTTTTTAACGAACCTATATTGTTTAGAATGTATAGGCCCCTATCTGAATTCAAATCCACCTAAATCCGGTGCTAGAGTGAACCTGTCCTATAGTTTTTTTCTGTTTTTTCATTTTAATCTATTCCAGGGTTTTTTTAGGTGTCTGCATATCCCACAAATGCGTTGTATAGTTGGGTTGACCAAAACATGAGTGGAAATCGCTATTAAAATAAAGTCAATAATGAATAGATTGCACAAGAAAGCATTATTCAAAGCCTTGTTTCAACTATATGCCTACCATTGGTCACAATTATTTTGGTAAATCTGTAGCGCATGTTTTACCTCGATTTCTCAACGATTTTGAACCGATTTCTTTTCTGCACAGGCCATTTTCAAGTCAAACCCTAACACCGGTAAAAGTTTAGTTAGATCATTCGATATATAATAATATTCCTGAATTAGCGTAATGGGTTGATAGAGGGACGTCATAATTTTAATTTACAACAATCATTCAAATCGTCCAACTTTTGAAATAATACAAATAATTTTACGTTCATAAAATTTCATGAAAATCGGTTGATAATTGACGGAGTAGTTAACGAAAAACATGCGCTACTGGTTAGTTCTGTCCTAATGTATAGCGTGGAATGGATGGAATTAACCTTAGATTGATTCGTTTTACCCGAAAAATCAACGTTTTTCAACATGGCGGTGACTGAGAGCAATCTCGACCCAAGGTCTGAAATATGTTCATAACATTTTAATGACTGTTCTGAAAAAAATGAGGTGAGCATGCAACCTTGTAGCTAAATTGTTACTGATTCTATAAAAAAATATTTTCTTAGATATGACTGTCCCACGATTTTGTATGGGGTCAAGCTTCAGCCACTGCGGCTAGAATGGAGTTACCCTCTGTTATTGCTACTCTGGGGAATATCCGACCCGAGGATATAGGAGCTGTGTGAAAGGCCAAGGTGTTTCGACCGTCTGGGCATGTCTAGGGGTAATTCATCTATAGTCAGATTCACATGAAATTATTCAACCAGGGTGAATGAACTTCGCGGATTCCTCAGTCAATTCTGAACCAATTTTCCTGACATTTTGCACAGACATTTACCTAGCCATGGGGCGACTACTCGATTTCGATAAGTTTTACAAGGTATTCAGAAGAAGGTATACCATTTGACATGTAATGAACTGATGAGACAAAGCTATAATGGGTTTATAGAAGACGACAATTTTTATTTACTACATGTTAAATTGACTAACGTTTAATGTAGACCCTATACAATATTTTTCTTTCAATGAAATTTTCAGGGTAGTCGCCTCATGACCAGAAAATAATGCTGGGAATATTGCATGAGAATTGGTTGAGAATTGACGGAGAAATCAGCGAGATCATTCGCCACGGTTAATGTGAATCCGACTAGAGGCATGCCCAGAACCCCTTATCGGGCGAGTGAAGGAAAATACTCTCAATAACCCACCATGCCCTATCACCCTATGCTCACATCATCATATGTACAACATTCATCTCATCAATTAACTGCACTTGCAATGTCACTTAAAGGACTGTTAGTCTGCTGGCGAAAAGGGACGTAAAGCAGCAATTTACAATTACATGACCTGGACATCCATGACCTTGATTTTTACCTACAATTATTTTTCTCTTTTGCACAATACACTCAACATGTTTATTGCTCTGAAATGTAGGCCTACACCACATGTATATTTCACTGGTCACGGTGACCATTTCTTCCATTTGAAATACGTATTTCTTATTGTAGATATATACGGATTGAATAAATAATATTGTTTAATTGCCAGCGTACTTTCTAAACATAGGACCTTCTGAACAAATATTTCTGAACATAGGACCTTCTAAACATAGAACCTTCTGAATATAGAACCTTCTGAACATAGAGCCTTCTGAACATAGAACCTTCTGAACAAAAAACCTTCTGAACATAGAACCTTCTGAACATAGGACCTTCTGAACATAGAGCTGTAACCGTCTGAAGCAAAGGGAAGTTGTAGCCTCCACGCGTCTTGCCATAATCAATCTTTAGGGCTCAATAGCGGTGTCAATGCAGCTATGATCGATTTCTTCATAGAAAATTACCAGCATCACTTGCACCAGGTTAGCGACTATCGCCACACACACCATTAAGTGCCTTAGTGGAGGTGCATTTATGAAATAATATTAAAATAAGAACTACTGCCAAATAAAATATATATATGTTGATTTGTATTTCCCAGAGATATAATGCAAAACAACGTGTCGCCTTTTAAAATCCCAAGAGTCATTGTCAGTGTCCCCATCCACAATGCCCTCACGGGACATGTCCATGAGATAGATCATCATAAGCAGATTTTATCACTACACCGAGCTATTTCTGCTTTAGAGCATCATTTGGATTGACACCATCATACAATTTGCTGTATCTACACGTTTCAATCCTTCTTATGTGATTATTCCCCCCCCCCCCCTTTGATTATATCCCTGTCCCAGCGCACTGTTTTAACAGATTGGCAATAACTGTGATCGAGTATGTGTGCGTTGATTTCACGTATATGTGTTTCTAATGTATGTTGCTGTGTTATTATCTGGTCGTGTGTAAGTATGTTGTGTGTTGAATTCTAGGTTTTTCTGTAGTGATGCTGGTCGTATGGTGCACAGGTTCATGTTTAACGTTGTGTGTGAGACATGTTGTGTTTAGTTGTAGTAATGATTTGAAGAGAGTTAATTGTTTGTCATCTTGGGTAGTAACTTTAACCCTCTCTGCAGGGTTCGCAAAAAATCACTATTAATTATAAAATGAAGATGGAACAAAACTTTACCACAAATTTTTAAACAATATAATTATAACCCCTAGGACGCAAGCACAATTGTTTCCCTGTCACATGCAGCCGTGGTTCAATTAATGTCTTGCAATATTATAACATAGTCCGCCATGGACTACACAACAGGGCCAGAAAAAACTCCCGGTACTCTCTATGTCTCTACAGAATCCAGCTGTTGTTCCTCTTATCACGACACAAGCTATAATCAAAATATGTCCAAAATAAAACTTTTAACCCATCACAATGCTCAAAATAATGTTGAAAAAAATACAACCCGAAAAATATCGAGATAAGTATAAACCCATTAATGAGGGGTTTTTTTTATAAATACTATACACTATGTATACAATAATAAAACTATTACCATGATGAAACATTATTAATTTATTGAAAATAACAAGCACCTGGGGCATCTAGAAAAAGGGTATTAAACCCTAAAATGTTGACGAAAAAATGATTTGACCAAGACAATATATTATTAATAAAAGAAAGGTCCGAAATACCCAACCTAAGTCATCTATCTGAATCTACCTCCCATATACGTATCAATATGCATAATAATCTACCTCCCACTAAAACCTACACTGACTTAAAGCTAGAGTTTAGCTATAGAAGTCAAAGTACAACCCTTCCACCAGCCCCCTCCAGCTGAAACCAAGACATCTGTCCTGGTAGGTAGGTTCTAACCACTGTCAGGATGCATGTATCAGCCATAGTGTCAATATTATAGTAATTTTGGTTATGCAAACTAGTTCATTTTTTCGAATTAAAGCGGGTAATAAGCTCATACATATTAATGATAATCGGCCCTACATGTAATATCAGTGACCATAGCTTAATAAAATGAACATTCAAAAATGACAAGGAGATTAACATAACATATATATATAATTTCTATGAAAGGGGGAACATGCCTGGTATACAGATGCTCACATATATTGTCCAACTGACTCCATGAACGTTTGATTATTGCCAATAATATATATATATATTATATTTCGACTGGCACGCAGGTGAGTATTGAGCCTTATCAAAGTACTGTTGCATCAGTGGCATCCTGCCCTCTGATGCCTTTATGCCACAAAACACATGTGCACCCGACAAAGCTGCAAAAATGTTGTTGAATTCTGTGAGTCGACTAACACATATATGATCTTTAAAAGCCATTTTAGGTTTCATTATGACTTTTTGCATATCAACAGCGTATGTAATTTGTCAAGGCGGGTCCCTTTTTATCGCTTCCACCTTATAATTATATCTTGCTTCGCGAGCATGCTCAATCTGTTTCTTCCACTCTTCACATTGTTAACAATCAGTTTGATCATCTAATGACGATTCAGACTCCCTGTCTATTTCGTCATGCTTGTGTACAATGTACAAAGCGTACAATCGTCCTGCGATGGTCTAGAGAAACCTATGTTTTTATTTATGGAAAATTGATTGAAATCTGGTATATGATATAATTTTGTCAGAAAAGGACGATATGTGTCAATGTGGTTGATTACATGCTGTACATTTTTTTATTATGTGGAGTAGCTCTTCACGATGATCGTATGTTACAGGTAACCCCACATTTTCTTGTTTTGTTTTCACAAATTATTTGATGGGACCGTTAGTTTTCTTTACTAATGTGTGTAAAAATATAATCTTGCACACAATAGTATTTTCACCGTCTGGTGTTGGTAACTGGTGAAAAAGACATCCACTTTTGGTTTCTCAGATCCATTTTTTCTCCTCTTCACACCCGAAATTAAAACATAACTATCTAAGAAACGTCTCTGGACAAATGTAGTCCCCTATATATCTTGTCTGTTTATTTATTTGGTTGCACATTTTCCGGAACAGGGAGTTGAGCCATGTTTCTCAGCTGTTTTTGGTGCTCTGTAGTGCATCGTTTTGGTTTTTCATATCTGTTTTCTCCATCTACAATAATATTCATAACATGCATGACAATTAGACTATATTTAGATAAATCAATTCAAGATTATTATTATAATAGCCCTAACCCTTCTGGCCAACGGGGAGTCACCGCACGGAACAGCTGATCAAGTGCTCACTTCCTCCACAGTAGACACGTTGAAAGTTTGCACTTGAGCTGTAGGCTGGCAGATCAGTGCCCAAATCAACATGGTGGAACACAGATGCACCAGGATGGCGTGAATACAGTGCATTCACCAGAGAGTTAAGATTCGCATGTTCCTTATGCTTGGGTATTGGACTAAAAAAACATATATTTTGTGATCATAAAATGACAAAATGTATCAAAATTACATAAAAAATAGCCCTTAAATTTGACATTTATTATCGCTCATCGTCAAAAGACACTGTCAACTCGTTTGATGCTGTAAACTTACGCCAGGAGGAGAGTTAAAACATGGTAGATCTATGTTGATTTGTATAGGGTCAGGTACTGGTTTAGATGGTGACATTTTGTGATAAACATCTCCTCGAACTACAAGTACTGGATGAGGCTGAGTAGTCAGAAAATTGAATCTGAACATATTATATTGTTTTGTTTTTCCACCACTTCACTACGTTCAACCACTTTACTAGGTTTCACTTAATGAACTTTTTTATTCTTAGCAGTTTAAACTATGGGATATTGGTTTGGTGTTATAATACTGATAGGCTATTAAAACTGCAAAAACGGGCAGTTAGAGTAATTTTCAAAAGCAAATTTAATGCACACACAGATCCCCTTTTCCAAAACACACAGATTTAAAAAAAAGAAGATTTACATAAACTAAATGTACTGCAATTTTATTATCAGCTAATTCATAAACACATTACTCAATACTTAACTTTCATACGAACATGATTTTCGCACAGCACTCCCATATACACTCATATCCTACACGAAATAACAAAAAACTTGTAGCGCCTAAAATACGGCATGTATTTACAAGGAAATGCATTGGATATAGCATAACATAAATAGTTAACACTACTCCTCTTTGTATTACAGAAAAACTGTATACTCATAGTCTCCACGACCTTTCCAAATATATAAAAAATATGCGCTAAATCAGTACAAAACATCATGTTTCAAGGGTGAAGGAATGATGAAGTTAGCCGTCTTATGTTGATGTTTTTGGATGTGGTACATGTTACGTCTCATCCTAGCCAGTTTCTATATTTCCGTGGCTTGAATGTCATCCATTCTTTTGAGAAGAATGTGTGCTATTCCTTTTATCGAAATTGTTAGCTGTAATCCAGGTAATTAGTCTACCATAACACTCCCTTATATTCTGCCCAAAAATGACATTTTTAGAAAATGAACGTGTACATTTCACTTAGTTTTTGCTAAGCTGGCAGTAAACAGTATATTGTTATTGAGAGTTTTAGAGGTTTCTTTGTATTCCTCTGTGGCAAAATTTAGGAGTGCTATTTCTTCCAGGGTTTTCATCCATTCGACTTCAAATCTTGGCATATTGATCCTTTTTAGAATCAAATATATTACGTTATAGCTTGGTTGAGCGCCGGAGATAGGGTTACTTTCTATATGATCAGCAGAGCGATGGGAGATACAATTATTGTACAGATTGATAGATCAGCGGGCGGTATTGTCTTTATTTCCATAGCACTTCAGGCCAGGCCTCCAGCCTTGGTTTTGCTCATGTCTTCTATATATTCCAAATGAAGTCAAATTGAATTACATTTGTAATATATTTGTAGTAGGGTGGTTTTTAACATTCAATTTTACCCTGGTGCTGCTGAGTGTTTTTATTTCTATTTTTTATTCATCTCAGGTTGACCACTGTAACATTTGCGACGTAGAAAACTTAGAGCTTTTTGAGCTTCCAGCTTTGGCACAAGGTGTCTTTTTTGAGCTTCCAGAATAGGGACAGGGTGCTTTTTTTAACTTTTTACTCTGGGCACCCGCTTAGCATGTATTTTGCTGATTTGTCAGGCCATTATCAGCCGAATTCCATCACATTTTTCTAGCCTAAGAGCAGATAGCCTCAAAATTTTATAAACAAATATTAAAAAGCTTAAAAAGAATATAAAACATGAAGTATATTGGTAGTAATTACACCATAAACCGATCTATTAAATTCAGTGTTAATTTCAAAATTGGGACAGGGTGTCTTTTTTAGCCGCGAGGCAGATTGAGACAGGGTCAGGTACCCATTTCTAAGGAGTACCGCCCCCCTCCCCCCCCCCCCCACCCCGGGCATGCAAATGAACAGGTACAGTGGCAGGGGATGAAAGGTAAACAAAAAATGGATGATACGTATCAAGCTACACAGTTTTATCATATGTCTCTGACTCTACAGCATCATATGTCTCTGACTCTACAGCATCATATGTCTCTGACTCTACAGCATCATGTACTCCCCCCCCCCCGGGCATGCAAATTTACAGGTACAGTGGCAGGGGGTAAAAGGTAAGGGGGCAACCATTCAATATCCAGGGGGAGGGCAGGGATATTTTCGAAATAAATAATTAAAGGCAGGGAGAAGGTGAAATAAATAATTTGATGTCGATCCCATTTGAAATAAATAATTTATGGCATATCGGGCAAGCCTACATGTTTTGGCATACTAAACTATTTTCTAGCCGATTCTGGAGATATTCAGTTTCTCACATTGCAAAATATTAGGCTAATATCATATTATATAGCCTTAATAAATAATACATTGGCAATTTTTGAAAGTCGTTCCAAAAGTGGTTGAAATAAATAATTTGTTAACCGTACAGCTGGAAAAAAATATTTTGGTCCATCCCAATATCCCTGCCCCCCCCCCCCCCTGGATATTAAATGGTAGCCCCCTAAACAAAAAAATGGATGATACGTATCAAGCTACACAGTTTTATCATATGTCTCTGACTCTACAGCATCATATGTCTCTGACTCTACAGCATCATATGTCTCTGACTCTACAGCATCATGTACTCCCCCCACCCCGGGCATGCAAATTTACAGGTACAGTGGCAGGGGGTAAAAAATAAACAAAAAAATGGATGATACGTATCAAGCTACACAGTTTTATCATATGTCTCTGACTCTACAGCATCATATGTCTATGACTCTACAGCATCATGTTTCTTTACAGTATTATGTGTCTCTGGGACTGACAGCTGGATTGCTTCCCCTGGTTTAAAATAAAATCCCTTGAGCGCTCATATTAAACTGTTCGCCACTGTGACTGGGGGGTCAGGTTGTAGAGTCAGCGCCGGATTTCGGTGTGTGAGGGCCCCAGGGCAAAATAGTTATAGTGGGCCCCAATATGCAGGGGTCCCCCCCCCCCCCACCGAAGTTGACGGATTTACAGGAGATGAACTCTGAGCACTTGCATTCTATTTAAATTAGATTTTGTGTATTATTCATTGAAGCGTAACATGCACTAATGCAGAGTTTGATAACCATACAGATCTTAATGCATGAGCGCTACCAGTCAAGCCAGAGAGTTGACCAGAGTGTCAACTCCTTGGCCAGTGGAAATCACTCCAATTCGTCATACACATACCCGGCTACACATGGCAAGAATAAGAAAAGGCGCAATACGTAAAGCAACACGCGACGCAAGACAATAAATTACATTTTCAAGCTTGCAATTAATTCAAGCCTGCAATTTAATTGCAGAAAAGTCATCATGTGAAAAAAGCAATGATTGGTCAAGACAAGAACAAAATGTTCCGTCGACCACCTATTTTACATTCGCCAGATTGTTATTAATAAATATCGCCCAAGTGGGCATTGTGGTTATACCAAACTAAACGGGGCGTTAGCCCACCGTCCACATCGCCGGCCCAATATTGAACTAACATTAGATCGATTTTGGCCCAACGTTGGTTTACTGTTGGGCCAACGTCGTAGTGGGATCGAGTTTTTTTTAGACCTCTCTACGTATTGGCCATTTAGCGCACTCAGGAAAAAAACTTAGATAATTAACATAATCAATGAAAAAAAAATATTTAAAAATGTTTTATTCAAAACGGACATGTGCGTGTCAACACAGCAAAAAACTACACATATTAAAGTCATCAGTAAAACAAAGCATTTGAGTAAAATTCAGATGGCGTATGTCATTGTGTGTCACTATACTGCACATAGGCCTATTAAGGTCAGCACTGAAAATTTAAAAGCATTAGACTATGCAAACATCTGGCGTAGGTCTATGTCATTGTGTGCCACTATACTGCACATATTAAAGTCAACACTGAAAAAGAAGCATTGTGTAAATTGCAGACATATGGCGTATGTCATTGGGTGCCACTTTACGGCTTATATTAAAGCCATCATTGAAACAAAGCATTACAGAAAAATGCAGATGGCGTAAAGTCATTGCATACCAGTATTCTGATATGTTTCTGACCCCCTGGTTGTATTCAGCTCTCAGGCGTCGAATACACTGCTCTTGATCCCTCCATCTCTTGCCGTGTAGCCACAGCACTAGTCTCTGCCAACCGGTGCTTGTCTTTCATTTTTTTGATGAAATGCCAGATGCTGGGAAGCGTTTGGCCAACACAGTTGTTCCAGCGCTGGTGAAAACCTGACAAAAAATTTAAAAAAAAAGAAAATGTCAATTATTTGTTTTAGTAGTCCTTATTATTATTACATAATATAGTCATTTGATAAAAGTTGTTAAAGTTCGAGAAAAACATAAAGAGTAACTTAATTTGGATAGTGAGACCATCTCTGCTATACTCGTGATACTTATATATTCTGATAGAGCTTTGTCGTGGGCGTATGAAAAGGTTTGTCGTTATGGGGTCAGTTCGTTATTCCGACAGGTCTATATTCCGACAGGTCTATATTCCGACAGGTCGTTATGCCGACAGGTCGTTACTTCGACAGGTCTATATTTCGACAGGTCGTTATTCCAACAGGTCGTTATTCCGACAAATCTATATCCCGACAGGTCTATATTCCGACAGGTCGATATTCCGACACGTCGTTATTCCGACAGTTCCTTGATGTAGGCTAAATTGTAATGGGAATTAGTCCGTGAGATGAACCACTTTTAATTACGTGTCTGGGCCCAAAAGGTTTGAAGAGTGTTTCTAGTCAGAATTTCATGCTGATTCTGAAATCCCATTTCTTAAATGCCTCAGACGCTGCATTTTTTTCAGAATATAGCATTTTGCGTGTTTTTTTCATACAAAAATGGTAAAATCGCTATTTTAACCAGTGACACTGTTTAAATGTATCTACATAAGAACATGTGATGCCAAATTAAACTGTCTGATACATGTGATCCAATAATAAGACAACAAATTCAGCGCTGCGACCGATTTTATACGTCAGAATCTGAAGTCTAAAGTCAGTCTCAGCTTTAAAAGATTTAAAAATATTTATAATGGTGTTAGACCCATATCATAAGTATTCAAATCAGGGGGCTTAACTGATATTTACCCCCGAATAGTTCAAATCGTCCCAAAAGCACTAAATTTGGACCACGTATGGCTAAGGCCATAATATTTTTGATTTATCGCGGGAGCCAAGCTGAACTCTCGCCGTTGGCGCTTTATTTGACAAATCCAAGATGGCCGCCATTCGAATTAGGGTCATTTCATAACTTGTAAACTAATGGACGTAGAGACGCATGTGATACCACTTTTCTATGGTTTTCGAATATGTAGGATTGATTTATGATGTTTTGCAGTTGATTGGGGAATTATTTAAAAAACAAAAATATTTGTAAAGTTATTTCGTCAATATATATACGACATGATAACGGTTTAAACGACGCAGATCAGCAACACAATCGTCTGTATCAGGCATTGATAACGACCTATCCATAAGATTTGCTACCAGATCCAGTCCTTGGAGTTCCTGTGTATCAGCCATAATAAATAAATTCAAAATGGCCGCTGTTCATAACAAGCCCACGTCATAACTTGCCAACTAATAGCAGTAGAGAAACACTTAATAGAATCTTTCTACGGTTTCATAAACGATTTTAAATATATATTAGTTGCTTAAGGGCAGTGAATATTCTAAAAATCGTACTATCTAAGCAAAAGAGTTGAGTCAGACGTCGAAATTAAGAGCTTATTATTTCATGTGTTTGTAAGAGCCCGTTTCCAACCAGGACGAAAGTGTTTTTTGAAAGGTTTTTTGACCGTTCACATGTCAACTTTGACATTTTTTTTTTTTTTTGTACTTTTTTTTAGGTGGCGCGAATCGGTTATATGTTCGGTTGCTATTATTATACCACGAATTTGAACAGTTTGGGTCACTGCATATGTATACACAAAGGAAAGATTTCGGCCGCAGAGGGACTCGAACCAGGTACCCCCGGACTCTCGAGTCCACCACGCGACCAAGATAATAAGTAATAGTATTTATAATAAGAATATTATAGATATAATATTATCATTGTGACTCAAGGCACAACAACATAATTATATTTTCATATCACTGTCTACTGTGTATACGCAACGCAGCTATAAAACTTTAATTGTTCCATCACTACTAATACATCCATCCTCATAGGAAGGACAAAGTTAGGAAATTTTAAGATGATCAATATTAGTTCTGGATTGTATTCATTCTGACTGTATACTTTTACCTCGAAAATAGTATTATTAGTTTCAGTACTGATGTTGATGAGATTGCTAATTTGTACTAGCATTTTGGACGGCATTAGAGCACTATGGGGGTCGCTCAATAATATTTTGCTCAATTTTATAGTTGGTGATGTATTTTCTGGGCAGTCAGGGAAAAATCAGGGGAATGTGTGGGAATAATAATTAAATGTATTTATTTATTAGGCTGGAATATACATAAATATATACAATAATTGTATACATCTGCAATTGTGAAAACATTTTTTGATATCAAATACGTTGACATAAATTTAGTTATGGCATTGGTTGGCATATTAAGCTTAACAATGGATCTGAACTCAGCTATATATCACAGCTGTACAAAGAAGTGTGGGCCTCTATACACTACGCTCAAAAACACCACCCAAATGGCTCCCAGAAACTCAGGGTAGACAAGGTAACATTTTTTTATATCAAATACGTTGACATAAATTTAGTTATGCCATTGGTTGGCATATTAAGCTTAACAATGGATCTGAACGCATCTATATATCACAGCTGTACAAAGAAGTGTGGGCCTCTATACACTACGCTCAAATACACCACCCAAATGGCTCCCAGAAACTCAGGGTAGAGAAGGTTAACCCTTTCATTGCGGGCAAATGCGTTCAGATCTAAAAAAAAACACCGATTGTAAATTATTAGTCCCAACTGGTCCACTTTTAAACGCCCATTTGAAGTTAACATTTGCATCACCAAGGCAAGCTTTAAATGAATAATACATGTCAAAGAATGATGCAGCACGAAAAGAGTTAACAAGTACAGTAACAACCTTAGTCTTTTAGATATAGGTCTTCATCGCTATTCATCACCACAGTAGCTGTTAATAGTGGTTAATCCTCTCATCACTGTTTTTTTTTTGTCGGAATAACGACCTGTCGGAATATAGAACTTTCGGAATATCGACCTGTTTGTCGGACTATCGACCTGTCGGACTATCGACCTGTCGGAATAACGACCTGTTTGTCGGAATATTGACCTGTCGGAATAACGACCTGTCGGAATATCGACCTGTCGGAATAACGACCTTTTTATCGGAATATCGACCTGTCGGAATAACGACCTGTCGGAATATCGACCTGGCGGAATAACGACCCGGACCCGTCGTTATTGCCAACTCTCTTGCATATAGTCCCGAATTGCCGCCCAACAAACACTTAAAACTTGTGTCTGCACCGAATTAAGGTTGTCTGAGACCACTGCGGCCTTATTTCAAACGAATTTTGTATTTCTTTCAATTTAAGGGATGGCTATCCCCATTTAGTCACCTCTGGAACCTCGAAACGTTAATCGCCTAGACTT
The DNA here is from genome assembly GCA_964017125.1 of Flabesymbios commensalis. Taxonomy (NCBI): domain Eukaryota; kingdom Metazoa; phylum Annelida; class Polychaeta; order Terebellida; family Flabelligeridae; genus Flabesymbios; species Flabesymbios commensalis. The sequence continues at coordinate 65,089,338 of OZ024918.1, forward strand.
GTCAGTAATGCTATTACTTTCTGAGTGAGACATTACTTGTACTGCTAATGCCACCTTCATGCGCTGTTGCTAAAAATGTATCTGTTTGTTCAATAACGTGTTGCCTAATCTTGTTGCCCGGCATGTCGCTGTGAACAGTTCAAGTTTTTTTATATGATCCCATGATACAACACTGACCTGGCAGCGGTGTTATTGATGTAGGGGCTGTAGAAGTCGAGTCGCAATGTGTATCAGCTCTGAGGAGGGTGCACATGCACATATTCGTGGCATGCCCATCAAGTGTTATGATGTTTGAAAGCCTTTGTTATTTACACTTGTCGGTGCATGTAGGACTAGCTGCTTCTGGGTGACAGCGTTGAGACCATTTGAAAATAATAAGCTATGAGTTCCTTGGAATGCTGGTTATAGTCAATATGCCTCTTATTGACATTGCGTCCAGCATGATACAGCATCTGTATAGTGTAGACCCAATAAAACATTTTCACTTTTAGTAGGAGTATGAAACAAAAAAAAAATGATAGACACATCCCGACTTTTTTATTCATCAACTCAAATACTAACAATGAAAAAAATAATTAGCATTCACAAAAATAGGAAGACGAGCAAGTCCCTTTTTTTCGGGATTCTAATGAGTTTCAAAATAGCCACCACGGGTTGATTGAGAACGTGTCACTTTGTAATTAAAAACATTCTAATTGATGTTGGTAGTATTGTTTTTCATTTTGCAGCAGTGGAATACACATTTGAAATAAAAGATAAAAATAACATATGAATTTTCATCACTTTGAACCTAAAAATTGCCTGAACAATTTTTCGTCCAAATTGATAAAAAAACATTTTCACAAGGATCATCAGGTCTAGGTTGTCCAATACGTTCAACAACTATTGATATTAATTGCAATTTTTATTCAATAACAAAAATTCAAAATGTCTCCCACAGATCGACTTAATATTTTCGTAGACGCAAAATCTAAAAAATCAAAAGAAAAATTGTTTAATTACAACAAATCTAGATGCACAAATGATTTTTTCTGAGATTTTACTAAAACAAAAAATGACAGCCACAGCTTTTTAGTAATTTATAAACTCGAAGACTAACTTTAAAAAAAAACATTTAAGATTAGCATTCACAAAAATATAAAGTTGAGCAAGTTTTTTTTCTAGATTGTAATGAGCTTCAAAATGGCCGCCACGGGTTGATTTAAAATGTTTCTCCTTGTATTTGAAAATGTTCGACCAGCTCCACACATATTGATCCATAAATCACTAAATTTCTGTGTTTGGTAGTGATGTTTATCATTTTGCAGTAGTGAAATACACATTTGAAATAAAAGATCAAAATAAAATTTTCATCACTTTGAACGTGACAGTTGCGTCTGCAATTTTAGATTCAAATTGATAAAAAAAAACATTTTCTAAACAATAATTTTCACAAGATCTTCAGTTCTAGGTTGCTCAATGTATTTAACAACTATTCATATTTAAAAAAATCAAAAGGCTCCACTTAATCTTTTTGTAGACGCAAAATCTAAGAAAATCTAAATGGCAAAATGTGTTTTATCAAAATTCCCAACAAATCTAGATGCGCAATTGATTTTTTCAGGATTTTGTAACGAGTTTCAAGATGGTCGCCACAGGTTGATTTTAAACGTTTTTCCTTGTATTTATAATTAATCTATCAGTTGCACACATCTAAACACTAAATATTACATGTTGGTTACGTGATTCTTTTTATTTTACAGCAGTGAAATAGCCTACACGTCTCGTGGGTTTTCTCATTTGAATGATACTATTAATGTTTTCAACCATATTTTGAATCAACAGAATAGGTATTCCCATACCTAACTTTCATCTGCACTTTTTTCATGGTATGGCACGAATATCTTTCAACCTTACACAAAGATGACAATATCTCTTGTTGACTTTTCTGATGATATAATCCCTTTTTCATAGTCTTTCATCTGGATACGTTAACACTCTTTAACCCCCTTTTCGGTTAAAGAGTGTTATCTCTCAAATTTTGAATATAATGAATAGTCAGATTTGTTTTGCAGTTCACCACTTCGATGAACAACATGAATGAAGAGATCATGAATATCTCCAGAAAGTGAAATTAATCTTTGCTCATTAAATGTGTTCATAAAGTGTATGAAGAGCCTTGACTGATATAGTGTTCCCCAATCATCCTCATACAACTGTAGAAAGTTTGCAGCATTTTCATATTTGGTTTGAATGAATTTTTCACCCGAGGTGCTAACTAGCGGGGGGCGGGTAAATACTTGTTCGATTTGATACTTCTTTTTTATGCAGGGACTGTGTCATACATTGTGATAAATATGTTTTCATATAGCCACACATGTATACTACCAAACAATTGTTGAAAATATGTTATCTCATAAATTTATTAACCATTATAAGCGTGACTACTGTCGTTTTTAATATATCTTTTTGGTCAATCAAATCACTGTTATTGGGAATGAAATGAATGTATATGTTTTCATATAGCCACACATGTATACCACCAAACAATTGTTGAAAATATGTTATTTCATAAATTTATTAACCATTATAAGCGTGACTACTGTCGTTTTTAATATATCTTTTTGGTCAATCAAATCACTGTTATTGGGAATGAAATGAATGTATATGTTTTCATATAGCCACACATGTATACCACCAAACAATTGTTGAAAATATGTTATTTCATAAATTTATTAACCATTATAAGCGTGACTACTGTCGTTTTTAATATATCTTTTTGGTCAATCAAATCACTGTTATTGGGAATGAAATGAATGTTCAAACATTAATACTTGCAAATGTTCAGTCTCAAATTAAACCAATACGGGTTAATTTTGAATTGAATTTTATCTAACGTTTCACCAATAATCCCAATAGAGATTAAAATATATACAATATACATACAGTTTCAGCCCCGCCCCTTGCAGCATTTCGCCTAATCTACAAAGATGTACGTATTTTCAGGTGTTATGTAAATTTAATTTGAGAAACGTTTCATCGCTAAGCTGTTTTAAAAATAATCTAAAATCATACCATTTTTTTAAATGTCGTGTTTTGGCTGAATATTGTAATTATATTATACACTTATTTTTTATGTAGGACTTGATACTCCGGATATATTAATATATCTGTTTTGTTTTAAAGAATTTAAGAATAATACTAAATATATGCCTATTTTTACTAACTTCATTATTTTTTGGACACAATGCATGTTAGTTCACCCATAATAAGATCAGTAGACACTTGAGATATTTTAACATCATAGTCTTCTGCTGCATCTTCATGACTTTCATTCCATATTATTTACTGTGTTTTTTATATGATTAATGTAGTCACAAGCCCGACATCCTGGCAAATCTTCCACACTCATTGATAGCTGTTTGCCTGGTTCAGTTGAAATGTGAATTTTATTCACATGAGTTCTGGACAAATTGGTTGCGTCCCAACATAAGGTGGCATTATCGGAGTCAAGAAGTTTTTCCACAGTTTACAAATCCGTCAAGCCATCCGAGCTACAGTTGATGGATGGTAATGAGTCGTATGTTAAATTTTGTTGAATGACGCAATGCTACTTAAATTACAGCCGATACTCTAAATACAGGTACAGAATACTAAATACATTTATAAACGACTTCTTTTTCAAATTGGAATCATAATATTTCTGATCCTAATACCATATTGACATATTGTTCTGGGCTTCTAATTTGTCATAAAGTTATGTTCAAAATTTCTAATTCAACAAACCTGTCTTAATGTCTGATCTAATTTTTGCCTTTTCAACTTCTTTAATTCCATCACATGTTCTTAATCGTCCATTATATGCTGCTTCATTATTTTCATTTCTTGTACTCTTCATTTTAATTTTACGCGATTATTTTTCTTCAGAATTTTGGTCTGGCTGTTTAAAATCTTGTAATTTTTAGCCCTCCTTTTAATTTTAATTAAAAAAAGTGGGCTATTGCAATTGAAGTTCGGCGGCGTCGGCGTTAACATTTACTTGTGGGCGCGATAACTTGAAAAGCTTTTCATGTTTCCTTCCCAAATTTGTTTTGCATGTTACTAATGACCACTTCTCGGACAAGTTCAATAATGGCTGAAAAAAAATTCAAAATGGCCGACTTATTGCGATTTTTCACCTTTTACGTCAATAATTTGACCTTGTGGGCGCGATAACTTGAAAAGTTTTTCACGTATCCTTTTCAAATTTGTCATGCATGTTACTAATGACCAGTTCTCGGACAAGTTCAATAATGGCCGAAAAAAAAAAAATGGCTGATTTATTGCGATTTTTCACATTTTACGTCAATAATTTGACCTTGTGGGCGCGATAACTTGAAAAGTTTTTCACATATCCTTTTCAAATTTGTTATGCATGCTACTAATGACCAGTTCTCGGACAAGTTCAATAATGGCCGAAAAAAAAAAAATGGCCGATTTATTGCGATTTTTCACATTTTACGTCAATAATTTGACCTTGTGGGCGCGATTAGTTGAAAAAATTTTCACATATCCTCTTCAAATTGGTTATGCATGTTACTAATAAGTAGTTCTTGGACAAGTTCAATAATGGCCTAAAAAAAAAAAAAATGGCCGATTTATTGCGATTTTTTTCATTTTACGTCAATAATTTGACCCTGTGGGCGCGATAACTTGAAAAGTTTTTCACATATTCTCTTCAAATATGTTATGTATGTTACTTATAAGTAGTTCTTGGACAAGTTCAATAATGGCTGAAAAAAAAAAATGGCCGATTTATTGTGATTTTTCTCATTTTACGTCAATAATTTGACCTTGTGGGCGCGATAACTTGAAAAGTTTTTCACATATCCTCTTCAAATTTGTTATGCATGTTACTAATAAGTAGTTCTTGGACAAGTTCAATAATGGCTGAAAAAAAATTCAAAATGGCCGATTTATTGCGATTTTTCTCATTTTACGTCAATAATTTGACCTTGTAGGCACGATAACTTCAACATTTTCCCAAGTATCCTCTTCAAGTTTGTTATGCATGTTACTAATAAGCAGTTCTTGGACAAGCTCAATAATGGCCGGTAAAAAAATCAAAATGGTCGACTTATTGCGATTTTTCACATTTATTTTACGCCCATAATTTGACCTTGTGGGCGCGATAACTTGAAAAGCGGCTGGTTTAACATACCATTTATATCTTGCGTTGTTATTTACGTGATGACATTCGTCTTTACTTTCTTTATCATAATTCGGCGGCGGGCTATTATCGAGTGTGCTCTTGTTTATTTGTATTTGTTGATGATGCTTTCCACATGTCATGCTTATCATTGGGTTGAGCTACGTGAGCTTCTGTTCGCAAATCCTCGAATACTTGTGGATCTTCTGCACACTTATGCGTTAGTTTTACTAAAAACTGGAGAGGTGTTTTAATTTAGTGTTAATTTACAGGGGTATTTTCTTACCTTCACTATTGCTCTTCTTAATTTCAGGACATTTTCAGCGGGTATTCTGTAAAGTTTTGTCAATCTTTTTTTGTCGTTAATGGTGATTTGCTGTTAAGTGATGATGAACAATTATTAGACACACAAGACCAGCAATATTGTAATGATGACTCAATGTGTACACAATTCTGATCACCACAACATTTACGTCCTTATCCTAAAGCGAAGGCAAGAAAAACAAATACGGGTGAAACGTTAATACACCTGCTCGCCAACAACTCATCTCAAAGATAAACCAGTTTAAAACAGGTTCGAAACTGAATAAAGCAGTTGTCAAGAGAAAGTCAGATGTAAGCAATGATTAAAAGCTCAAACAACAAAAGCTAACACTACATTAAAAGAGACAATAAAAAAATGTATTTAAGTCTGATGAAGAATCAACTGATGACTAGTTTCTTGCTGATGCAGGTGATGTGGAGATGGTGCTCCAATTAATAATATAGGTCTGGACAATGAACAAACCATGGCAAATATATGTGCTGGAGATTTTATTCTTGTTGTGTCACTGGTCACGTATTAGACAAAGACTATAATGATACTGTGGAAGTGAAATATCTCACTCAATTAGGCCTACAGCAATAGAAAAGTGCCCGCTTTGTATATCCCGTGAAAGACAATCAATGACGATATAATCAAGAAATTACAGGTGCCTTTGCGTGCTGGGGGAACAAAGCTTGCGTCAAACAAGTTTTTGGTAACAGTGTGGTATCAATGCGAAGTAGGCCGCATATCGGTAGCTTATTGTGAAACAGTTCATTTTGTAACAGTTCCACAAGTTCACGTGACCTAGTAGCTTGGTGAAGACTACTTCCAAGTCACACGTGCTTGGAGGTCCATACTCTCCCTCCATTTACATAATGTCCAGACCGAGATTCAAAACCCTCTATTATCAGTGTCATACTCTGTACTGGATACAAATATATGCTATCGATGTTACTTCATCAGCAGGGAATTGCAAGTTGCAAAACAAATGCACAAACGTAATTCACATTTATTTGTGCACATAATATTGGCCCACAATACCTCACAACTCAAAAGTGTAAGTCAAAAGATACGCAGATTATAAATTCATAACAAGCCACAATGCCACCATCGAGTCACATATCAGTATGCCACAAGATCAACAACAAATAAGATTATCACTCCACTGTGAGTAATAAGCAATGTTGTTGTATTTATTTATGCCTTACTTATCTTCCGATTGTTTGCAATGTGCCACCGATCTTCGCCACACACCCTTTTCTTCTGCCTTTTCTCTGGCCTCTTCAAAGAAAACTTGTAAAAAATATACAAGGATATGGTGTATCTTGTTAAGATTCTTCTTGTTCCCACATGAACCATTATCAAAATCAGTTACAGATTGTACTGCTATTTCTTTTGAAAAAAGTGAATTATCACAGCCTATCATATCTGCAAAATGGGATAAAAAAATATAAATTTTCTGCAGTTTAGGATATTTTGTTAAGATATTGGACGACTACTTTGTACCTCATTATTTCCGCATATATGGGTATGCTTTCCTTTGCTTCGGAAGTTTGACTGGAAGAGCAACAAAAATTTCTACATGATGTAACGTTTCTCATCAATAATGTTCGCTGTTGCGCCTGAGTCGGCATTAACTTTGTCCTGCTGATTTGTCAATTAGGCTGCTGGTCCGTTTTATTTATTTGGAGCTGGAATTACTAACTAACTGCTGACTACCTGCATATCCTGAAAAAAAATCCATCTGTTACAAATAAACATATCTCAAATTGAACTATTTGATTAACTGAAGAGATATCGCAATATTTTATATTAGAAAATCTTCGTCATAGAACATATTCCTATTTATTGGCAACATACCCCAAACGCCGAGGCAAAGAATAGCTTTATCTTGTATTTTGTGTTGCTGATGATAAGCATGCTTCATTTACTAATCCGGCTATATCAAACATGGTGCACAGATGTTGTCAGAAGGCCCGTTAGTCTGGAGGGGGGGGGGGCTATATTATTTTGAATAAAACGTGTATGGATGTATCCGCCACTGTGTATAGTGGCAGATATACATGTATTCCTTCATATCCAATAGAATAAGACCTGATATCTGGACATAAAACCACACACAAATAATATAGATATCATTATCTTACTTTTTCAGGTTACTGACCAGTTTTATTTCTGGCGCTGTATCTGAAAGAGATTGGGAAAAGCATTTGAAATCATGGATTCAGTTCACTGCGAACATGCTGTGCATGATAAAATGGGGTACATACTTTGTAGGAGTTATGTCGCCCATATTTTGTTCAATTGATAGTGGTATATCGTCCTCATCTCGGCTGGAGTGGGTGGTGCTTACCACTCGACCAAAATACCAGCTATTAAGCGCCGATATGGTGCCCACCGCATTTTGAATCGTGAGTTTGCATAAACTCTGACACCACCAATAACTCGTGCCTTTTCTTGAAACAAGATTGACACTCTCATCTTTCTCCCAGCAAACCAGGACATCCACGATTTTCTGAAATTAGAACCAGTATCAGCAAATTCAATTAAACATACATTATGTGCTTCTTTTAAAGACTTAATGGCTGAATACTGTATTGATTTTTTTCTCAATAACGGTTATGATTAAATTATAAATTAGTTAATATAAATTCGGGGATTATTTCCCTGAAACCTTTTAAATTCATAACTGTAGTAAAGATAACGAAAATAATCATAATTAGTCATACTATATCGTCGATGTATCACCATGACAATTACTGTATGCAATCACTCCACGCATAAGGATAGTCCATAGTGAATTATTTCGTTGATTTATTACTAAATAACAAATGTATTAGACTAGGGTACATCCAAACTAATTATCTCAGAAACTATTTGTCCTTCGTTCGCAAGCTTTACCATGTACATAGCCTAAAATGTTATAATCAATCAGCTGAGTGCAATGATAATATTATATTTTATATATACAATATATACACATAAACATACCCAAGGTTCAGGACCCGAATGTTTGATACATGGATATTTGCTGTAAATCACTCAGCCAAATTCTGGATACTGCCCCTTGTCAGTTTTGATATCAACATTTTTTATACCAGGTCTCGAATTCAATATATTTTGTAATTATAAAGTAGGTCTGTATTAATATCTTGACTCAGTTTATCAAATGCCGTAGTATATGGAGATATGCATGTGTCCTCTTTCGTTCTATATCTAATATTGTCCATGCATCCTCTGGGGTATACAGCATTCTTTCAATTCTAATCAGTAGTAATTCATTGTTTTGCTGACGTTCAAAACAATGGCCATCCGCCTCCATAAACTGGTCCAAAACATATTGTTTAGGGGGCTTATGTGTTTTTACAAGTTGTAGAAGCTCGGCCTTCAGGGAACCGGGAGGATATGCAATTTATTTCTTGTCCAGCCATTGCATTATCTCCCCCTTACTTGATGAGGATGTTGGATGTCTGTAATGCAATGACATATAATATTTTGTATACCAAGGTATATATTTTAAGCATATCATATATCATAAGCATGTCGTCTAGTGATATTTGTAAAAAACTATTATAACAAATATATTAACATTAAAGGCCCATACCTAGGTTAAAAAGTGTCAAAGTTCAAAATTGTGTTATATAGGTTTATATCATCGTAAATCTATATTATCTTTCTCCAACCTCCATTTGAAAAAGATATGTACCCGATAAGTGTGTATTTCGGAATGTTCATACAATTAATAACAACCATCTATTTATTATAATGGCTTTGACCAAGCCGATGAGGGTCTAGATGAAGGGTCTGGTGTTGATTTGTTTTTTTCTTTGAAAGGATCAACACTGAGGAAAATCCCTTCCTTTTTGTCAGTACATCAGCCACTCACTCCAGACACATTTTTTAAAGCAGTGCAGCGATACATCACATAATTATGTATGTGTTATTTACGGGTGGGCATTTATATGTTGTACATAAAGCATGTCATTACAGCTACTTTTATATTTTATCCATGCGACTCAAAATAAAATTTATCTATCAATTTGAAACTGCAAATATATTACTACTGTTTATAGCCAATATTGCGATTTGCATACCTTACTGCCTTGTTAATATTTTCCATGTTAACATTGCTCTATATCGGGATGCTTAATGCCCGAAGCTGAAGCAACACAACTGGATTTTGAATATCTGTTAGGAGAGAAGTGCGGATACTGTTATTACAGGCACAAAGCCTGAACAAGTAGAGGGTGAAGTGTTATAAATAAAAAAAATCCAGCCAGATGAAATAGTATATGTAAGAGTTTTCCAACCTAGCGAACTATTAGGTCTTATGTCCTTCTGTATAAGGAAGTGTTTAAACCACGAAATACCAGGAACGAATGACATCAAAATACATTAAAATCGAATGTTTTGATAACGATAAAACCGGCCATGTCGAGTGGACCCATTTGACAATGTCCTGTAGGGGAATAATCCCGGTGGCCGATTTTCTTTCATCTCCTCCCACAACTCGTCAAAATCCTCCAAGACGTAGGATGACACCGTGCCAATTTCGGCGTGGTTGGTTGACTGTCAAGTACATGTGTATGTAGCATAATGGACTTTCATTTTAAACTCACAAGTCTGGATATAGATATGAATCGTTCACAATTTATTTAAAATTTCTCATATAACTGTTCCAGACATGTAGTCTCACAACAATACGTGAAGGCAGCAAAACAATATCACAATCGGTAAGTATGATAATCGAAGATACCCCATGTGTGCATTGTTTACTGGCAGAAGAAACAGTGTTTAAATATAGTTGGTGAGAATTAAGCCACAGAAACAAAGTGACAAGTGAAAAAATTCTTAATGCTTTTAGATTTAAAAGTGCATTAAAGGGAATTTAATTGCACATATGCCTAATAGACGTATGGGATGGTTTACAAATATTTTCAATAAATTCCCTTAAATGTCACTTAAAGTGAGGCTATCAGATCCCTAACCTATGATAAGTAGCCAAGCCTACAACAGACAGAAAGCCTGTATGTCCACTGCCAGACGAGTTCAACGAGTGACGTCACACTCACCATATAGGTACCAGAACGGCCACCAGATGTCAACCACGGCGTTCCCAAATCTGTCAATACAATTGCATTTTAAACCTCGTATTAAACGTCGATAAATGACATATTGACAATCGTTGCGTTGGGAATGCTTTTAAAATATACTAATCTATCAAAATAATATGAAATATTTGATTTTTAAAACCTTAATAGCCTCACTTTAAAGGGACATGCCCAGGTCTGAAATCATCAAAAAACCGGTGATTTTATTTTAGCTTAATAATATGATCATATGATCTAAACATGTCCATAGACTAGAACTGCAAAAGTTTTTTTATTTATTTTTGTGCTGCGCATTTACCAGTTAGGCTAGATATAGAGACGAAATTCATGATTTTCAAATTATTGACAGCCATGTCAAAAATAAGAAATACTAGAATTTCGTACATTTTCGTACGAAAGTACATTTTTACAATGACATATGGGGGCCACGTTGACTATAATATATAATTATCTCCCTTGAATTGGTCCAAACTGTGATGACAGATAATTAGGAAACAACCATAATTCCACTTAAAAACGTGGCCCACACTGAAATGTACACTGGTTCGGCTCTTTTTTGCCGAGAAGCTGCCTCGATATGTTTTTCTAGATGCAATAAATTAATAAAATATTGAGTGTGGGTCAATGCAGTTCAGAACAGAAATACTTTCGGACTATCGAACCTTAGGACCATCGAAACTTCAGAATATAAATACTTTCAGACTATCAAACCTTCGGACTAGCGAACCTTTGGAAAACAAAAACCTTCGGACTATCGATCGAACCTATAAGGACATCCACCTCTTCTTGATGCAATTTCTCCATGCTTTCTCACATGTAACACAATACCATTTGTCAATAGCTGTGTGGCAGAACTAGTCAATAACTTCCTTTACAATTCCCGCAACGTACCTATTTTTCCCACGGGAAAGTTTAATTCGATGGAAATTACATGCAACAGTGTACATTCCTCCATGCAACGATTACGTATATACACAATAATTCAGTGAAATGTGGAGTTTGCGGTGGACCACAGTGGAAATTCTGTTGACATTAGATTGCATGACGTTACATGTACAACATACCAGGTGAATGAAAAACTCTAATACTGCGTCTTTACACAGACAACAGTGAAGTTCAAGAAATATTACCTGTTGCCAAGGGCTGTTGTCTCGTGGTTTTTTATTATTTTTACCACTTGACCCCATTCGTCATCTGCGTATCTGGCCATCGACATAATTGTAGACAAACTATCTGGATTAATTTCCTGTATCACGAAAGTTGATGGTAATTATTAAATCAGAACTAATAATTATTATATTCCTATCTGGTTCCCATAAAAACAGCAAATAACCAGTAACTTATTACACTATAATTACATATTTATATTTATACATAATACTTATATACATAATAATAATAGTTTATAAATGGTCATAGCTTACATTCATTTCGAGATCCCCAAGTGTTGTTGCCACAACGTCCTAAAATTATGTGCCTCTTTTTCTTGAACTTCACACCTTATTTCTTGGCTCCTACAATATTAACAATTTCGTTGACCGTCAGTAAGTACCTTTTACTTGTCTGTAAAGTTTTGTTTCACTGATGGAACAACACGAGAGAGATGTCCATCTAGATTCTCCTTCAGCATTTCGCCAATCATGTACAGTGGCATATCCCTATAGCCATTATTTTGCGCAACATGTGTCATCCCTCAAAGTTATTATTGGTTTGAACACTCTATCCAAAGACAGACCAGCTGTAAGACGACCACATTCTATTTCTCAACCAAGTCGCCTCAATGTACTCGGTAAGGTATATCAGTTTCTGTGTTGTTTGCTTACAATCATCATCTACTGTTTTAGTCAGTCTTTTATATGAACAATTTCTTTATGATTATCATATTGTATGCCATATTATGTAAGCATAATAATAATGTATATTTATTTAAAACCATTTGTTCATTGTACTCATAAATGATTTAATCTTATTATATTTTTGTATAAATGAATATACTAAACATGTTAAATATAGTGATGTATTCCCGGCAAACACCGGACGCTGGGCCGATGTTGATTTAGTGCTGGCACAGAGTCGGAGACGATGGGCCGGCATCGGATCAACAGTGGTTCGTCGTCTCGTGTTTGCTGGGGAACCGCTATGTGTTTCTTCCCTATAAAATATATATGAATCTGATGACTTTAACCCATGGAACCACTTTTCTCGAACATGTTAGTATCAAATATGTCACGCGTTTTTATTGTATTTCTATAATATATATTCAGCCTCATCTCATCATCTGTACATCATTCATTTCTCATCTACAGTTTGCACTGTTTTTAATGAATAACAAAGTCACTTCCCTGACCGTCCCTTTCAATAAGTGACGTTAAGCAACCTTCTTACTCACATTACCGGCCGATATGTATATTTTATATATAATGTAATTCATTGTTTATCATTGTTGTAGGGTGGCTCCTTTGATAGCGACATGTGCTTATGTCTTAAAAGGAGTCTCCCTCACCATATTGTATTATATATTGGTGGAATAAAGCTATCTGTCTGTCTGTCTGTCTTTCAAACGCTGCCGATGTTAGAAATGGAACAACTAGGAGCTTCGAATCCTGGTGTTTATGTGTGTCATCATCATGTAGACAAGCCAAGCTCCTGCACTTTTCTCCGTACAGCCAGTGAAAGACTCAGATATAGTAGGTTGTATCTTGTCCATTATGGCTTTATCCAGATACCCCTAAGAATAATAACAATAACCACAACATATAAATAATATATTTATTAAATGATCAACTGAACGTGGTGAAATTTAATTTTCAATGCAGTTTGAATGCTGAGGTAGATTTCTTGTTTAATACAATATCTCAACCAGTTAGTAAGTTGATCACGTTGATCATTGCGTTAGGAACTTACAATATAATACATCGAACAGAAGGTAGATAACTAAACAAAGGTCACCTTTACTGTGTTTTTTTTTTAATAGTCATATATTTTAAAACTGGAATAAATGGGCATAAATTGTTTTATTCCTACTGTATATGTAAATGTACACAATTAAATATATCGATGTCTTATCTACAACACAGAAACAACAATTATATAATTGTAACCACATTTTTGAATAAACTTAAAATCAGGTGACCACAACTTCAGGAAATGATTATGTGGCACTGGTTATTGATGGCCCTAGTCACTATATGTTTATGATGAAGTACGAGTGAGGTTATTGATGATCATAGTCACTATCTGTTTTTAATGGGAGTGCGGGTGGGTTATTGATGATCATAGTCTCACTATCTGTTTATGATGGGGGTGCGGGTGGGTTATTGATGATCACAGTCACTATCTGTTTTTAATGGGGGTGCGGGTGGGTTATTGATGATCATAGTCTCACTATTTGTTTATGATGGGGGCATGGGAGGGTTATTGATGATCATCGTCACTATCTGTTTATGATGGGGGTGTGGGTGGGTTATTGATGATCACAGTCACTATCTGTTTTTAATGGGGGTGCGGGTGGGTTATTGATGCTCATAGTCTCACTATATGTTTATGATGGGGGCATGGGTGGGTTATTGATGATCATCGTCACTATCTGTTTATGATGGGGGTGCGGGTGGGTTATTGATGATCATAGTCTCACTATCTGTTTATAATGGGGGTGCAGGTGGGTTATTGATGATCATAGTCTCACTATCTGTTTATAATGGGGGTGTGGGTGGGTTATTGATGATCACAGTCACTATCTGTTTATAATGGGGGTGCGGGTGGGTTATTGATGATCATAGTCTCACTATCTGTTTATAATGGGGGTGCAGGTGGGTTATTGATGATCATAGACTCACTATCTGTTTATAATGGGGGTGTGGGTGGGTTATTGATGATCACAGTCACTATCTGTTTATAATGGGGGTGCGGGTGGGTTATTGATGATCATAGTCTCACTATCTGTTTATAATAGGGGTGCAGGTGGGTTATTGATGATCATAGACTCACTATCTGTTTATAATGGGGGTGTGGGTGGGTTATTGATGATCACAGTCACTATCTGTTTATGATGGGGGTGCGGGTGGGTTATTGATGATCACAGTCACTATCTGTTTATAAGGGGGGTGCGGGTGGGTTATTGATGATCATAGTCTCACTATTTGTTTATGATGGGGGGGGGGGGCGGGTGGGTTATTGATGATCATAATCTCACTATCTGTTTATGATGGGGGTGCGGGTGGGTTATTGATGATCACAGTCACTATCTGTTTATAATGGGGGTACGGGTGGGTTATTGATGATCACAGTCACTATCTGTTTAAAATAGGGGCATGGATGGGTTATTGATGATCACAGTCACTATCTGTTTATGATGGGGGCATGGGTGGGTTATTGATGATCACAGTCACTATCTGTTTATAATGGGGGTACGGGTGGGTTATTGATGATCACAGTCACTATCTGTCCATGAAGGGGGCACGGGAGGGTTATTGATGATCATAGTCACCACCTGTTTATCATGGGGGTGCGGGTGGGTTATTGATGATCATAGTCACTACCTGTTTATAATGGGGGTGCGGGTGGGTTATTGATGATCACAGTCACTATCTGTTTATAATGGGGGTGCGGGTGGGTTATTGATGATCACAGTCACTATATGTTTATAATGGGGGTGCGGGTGGGTTATTAATGATCATAGTCACTACCTGTTTATAATGGGGGTGCGGGTGGGTTATTGATGATCACAGTCACTATCTGTTTATAATGGGGGTGCGGGTGGGTTATTGATGATCATAGTCTCACTATTTGTTTATGATGGGGGTGCGGGTGGGTTATTGATGATCATAATCTCACTATCTGTTTATGATGGGGGTACGGGTGGGTTATTGATGATCACAGTCACTGTCTGTCCATGAAGGGGGTACGGGTGGGTTATTGATGATCACAGTCACTATCTGTTTATAACGGGGGTGCGGGTGGGTTATTGATGATCATAATCTCACTATCTGTTTATGATGGGGGTGCGGGTGGGTTATTGATGATCATAGTCTCACTATCTGTTAATGGTGTGCACATGTGAAATCACCCCCCTTCTTCAATCCCTTGGGTAATTAGTGGGTGTAGAATTAGGAGAAAACATTGCCATTTTGTGAAAGGCTGTAGACAAGTGGGCAGCAACTTCCTTCATGCAGGCGTCCACCCTTCCGCGGGATGTTCTTTTTCAGCACTTCTCTTCTCACGTACTTTTCTCCTTCTTTCTTTCTTTTTGTTGGTTTTCTGTTTTACTCTTTATCTCGACGTATGCTAAAAGTTATCATACCTCATCACTTATTTTTCTGTTTTGTGATTGTCTTGATTTTTGTGTTTCTCTGTGTTAATCCTGTGATCAGATGCTGGAGCATTGATGACAAGCTGCATGTTGTTGAGATGAGATACTGATAGAGAGAGTGTGCTGGAGTGGAGTTCAAGTGGGAATCAGAAAGAAAGATTTTGTTATTGTCATATTATTCTGGCTGCTATGCTCTACAAAAGTTATATCTTGTCCGTACCTCGTGCCAGGACCAGCTAGTAATTGCTTCTGTCGGGCCTGATATGGCTAACGTGGTTTAAAGACAGACAGACGTTTGCAGGGTTGGCAATATTACCCGGCAATAATGCTTTTTTAGTCAAAGTGGGCAATAATAAAAAATACTGGAATATCACAAAGTGAAAAGTAAAAATAATATTGTCAAAGCACGCAATAATAAGCAATTATAGTAGCACATTGTGAAAAAAAAGGAATAAACAAAAAATAAATGACGAAGTGTAGCAGTCAAATTGGGCAATAATGGGTAAATATTTAAATAAGGGAGAAATAACTAAAAACAAAACATTTATTTCTACAGTGCCTTCCAGTGAAATGTACAAGCCAATCGTAAAAAAGGTATTTAGGATATTATTTTACTTGTTATAACATGTAGGTCTATAAGGGAGGGCTAGTCGAATGTACTAAATGTGTTTTTCATAGATAATCTCAACATTAAATGTATAATTGTGTAGTTCCTTGGGTACTGAATGTGTGCACGCCTGCTCGTAACATGAAACCATTTGGGTTCTAAATGTGTAATTCGCTGGTTTTAAAGTGCTATATTTAAATATTTGGTATTGATTTACAGCGCCTTTCAGTGAAACTTCCAAACAATATTTAAAAAAAACGCATACGAATATTATTTAGACAAGACAGTCAGTCATGTACTGCACTAGGTTACGCAATCAGAGAGACGTCTTCTCCGTAGCTGGGCTTATGGTTACGTAATGTGTAGACGCCTCCAGACGGTGAACTCTAATTGACAAGAGGTGTGATTGCGGCACGCCTCAGAAAAAACTAATTCGGCCGGCATTGGGTGGATACCCACTGTGCACCAGATTTTGAACCAATGCTGTTTTACTGTTCCGCCAGCATCGACATTGATTCAATGTATCGTGATTGTTAGGTGAAGAAACAACCATTGTCCACGATGACCATGCAGCTTTGATCTCAGAAGGCGACATGTGACACGGAAATCAGCGTTTGCGGTCTAGGGTTCGTATTATATTACAATGTATTTAAAAGCTTGTCGTTGTGTTCCTCCTTTCCCAGTTTATAACAAATAGTGATTTTCTTCTAAATTGAATTTGACAAGATCATTTATTAATGTATTATTGTAGGCCTATTTCTTTATCTAATAATACATTATATTTGATAAGAAATTAAATTAGATGACAAGTTATATTAGATTATGTACTTCTATAATAACCGAAATACCAGCCTCAAAGGGTTCATCAGCTGTAGTATTTGTGTACACATGAAGCAACATGTTGTAGAGTTAATTTATGCAATAAAACACTTACATTCCCACCCACAGATTCCACTTAAAATCATAAAATATGTTGTTATTATCAATAATTGTATATATAAAATAAAATAAATATGACATCGTGACTGATATTTAATTTATATTTTAATTGTAAATAAAGCAAACATAGGTATCAGGGGGGTTTAATTAAAAATTGTATGAAATGGAGAATCTAGGCAGCCGTCCAATATTGCCCATCATTGCCCATTAAAACCCGTATTTACCCATATTGCCCATTATTGCCCAGTGGGCCGGGTTATATTAATATTACCCAGGTTTTTGACAAACCTGGACGTTTGCCATCCCACACCAGTTTGCACAACAACACATTCGAACTCGGTAATACATGTACCTGCTGACTGTCATTTTCAAGGTGTGCGTCAAAATCTTAGGAGCAACACATTTTTCATAGAATTTACAACGTTTTCTCATCATATCTGACTGTATCGTCTCTCTCAGTTTCCACAACAATATGAATTTGCGGTGTCCAAACTACAAAATCACCGTCTGTCTCGTCTCTTACATACATTTGCAATTAAACCTATGTGTAATAAGGGTGATCCAAACATTTCTTTATTAAAAAATAATTTGCATAGCATTAATATATATTTGATGTTTCCTTGTAGGATAATGGATATTTCACCTCGATTAATCACAATGACATTCACATGTCCTTACACCATCAACTTAAAATAGATATTTCTTGCAAAGCCACAGCCCATCTTTCTGTACATTGACATTGGCATGAGTGCGCTCCTTTAAATCAGCATATTATTTTAATGCGTCGGACTCGTACTCCCTTCCTCATTGTAAATAATCCACGTTTAGGGGCCTCAAAGATGGTGTAAGGCATATCTTTTTGATCAGGCTACATGATAGCGAAGCTATAGACGTATGTAAAACACTATGTGCTGTGGAAGCAGTGATTTGCCCTACACGCTGTTCATGCCAGGTTGATGACTCTGATTGCCCTCTTGTTGCTCCCTCTCACCATAAAAAATAGAACAAGTCAATATTTATTATTACTTTCAGATTTAAGTTAGATAATCATTTTCTTCATGTATATAAAAAAATGGCAAAATGAATTTATTATCTTACCTGTGATCCAATGATGGTACTTTCATTGTGTTACCATGCTCAAAATTTATTGCACGGTACTATTGGGATGTTAATGTTAATGTCATCCCAGCGTAAAGTAGTAATCATCAAGCTTGCTGCTTTTGTACATATCGGATTGCAAAGAGAAAAAGTTTAATTATTATATATTTGTACTGCTCACCCTCACTTGCACGCATCATACTTATTGTATATTTTCATATGTATGTAGCACACAGACCAATGGTCTATGCTGAATGAATGAAAATAAACACATATTTATATATATAACTTATAAATTAAGTTACCATGACAATATTTTTCTGTGATTCTAAAACCAAACAATTAAAACATTTCTCGTGTGAGGCCATCTGCATCCACCCCAACCTCGTCTTTGAAGGTTACTTCCAGCATCTTGTGTTGAAGTTCTGGGTTGCGCCTGTAATGAGCCAGCACAGAGTTGATAATGCCGGCCCGCTCTACTGTAATCTTTCTTGTTGAACAGAGAAAGTCAAGATGTTCTGTGCGTCGCACACGTAGTGCGCTGAGATCTGGAACAATATGTAATGAATCTGTCAAAATAGGGAAATTGGAATGTATGCAGGGCTACATAAAAACATTATCATCATTTGAAGTGGTTTTACCCATGCTTGCTCTCAAACTACAATTATTTCTCTAATATTTCTCCCAATACATTTTTGGAAATAAATCTTAGGCCACACCAAATTAATTTTATGGATGACGGATTGTCAAGAGAAACAAATGCAGTGAGCGAGCAATTATTATTTTTTATTTGATTTGCCAAAAAATGGAGCGAGTGAAGAAGCGACAGATTTTTTGAAATGAAAGAAACATAACACTGACGTGATTTCCAGGCGTGAAAAAAAAATTGGTGTCTCCAAACATAAATGGATCCGCAAAATACATTTTAAAAATGTGTGCTTTAATAAAAAATAGAGCAGCAAAATACTTTTTTTTTAATGAAAAATTTAAATCACAGTAAAATCGGAGCTGCGAATCCGTCATCCATAAAAAAAATTGGCTGTGGCCTTACAAAACATCCACATCAAATTTCTGAGTGGTTATATGTATATACAAATACATTGCCATACATTATCTTACTGCTGTTTTTGTAGCTGGGCGTTAGCCCAGGTACGTTATTGACAGATTCTGGTCTCTGAATTTGGGACAAAAAGTGACGTCATTTCATTCATAAAACTGATAGATGGGTGAATTCCATTCATAAATCTGACCATTGGCCTTAGTTTCATAGACCCTATCAATAGATACGGCTACTTATATCAGTTTGATACAAAACAAGACTGTTCGATGTTGACGGTCCCTAAACTACTGGTAGTAGGTTTATTGCTCAAGTCTGTCCAAACAGAAATGTCATGTTCTATGTTCTGATTGGGCGCAACTTATGCAAATTACAGGGCTTGGTAACAAGCATTATTCTGGGGAGAAGTGTTTGTATCCAGCTCACTGATTAGCCATCAATGACATCATTTAAAATGTGACACAATAGCTGACATCCATCTCCAAATATGGTAGGCCCTATTGGTCTCAAGAAGTCCCCTCCCGAGACATACTGCATGCTGATTGGCCAGCAATGACATCACTCTGAGGTCAGAATTATCTGTACAGAACACCTCACGCCCACCCCCCCCCCCCCCCCCCACTGCAGATGAACTGAGGGAGGGATGATCTTCAGTTACCATTAATGTCGTTATCCCGCAAGGTTTCAGGTCAACCCAGCAACCACGATGCGTTGACCCTATGCTGATACAATATTGGTCCGATGTCGCAGACGCTGGGCCAACATTAAATTGCATTGGGTCTGCTGAGCACATGTAATCAATGTTATGTTGTTACATCTGGCATCCATTAGCCTATAGTCTACCCAGCATACACAATAATCAATGTTGATTTATCGTTTGTCCAGCGTCGTGGACTGGGGGTATATCCTAGCAAACAAGACACATTGTCCCAATGTTGTTTTAATGTTGGGCCACCGTCTACGAAGCTGACCCAACATTAAAACGACATTGGTTAAACGCCTCGTGTTTGCGGGGTAGGCACTACACACCACAGCTGATCAGCATGATCTTTAAGTCTTGATAGAAGCTTTACTATCTCCATGATAGAAGTATAACAAGTAACCATGTTAGTGATTCTCACCGCATAGACATATCCACACCTTGTTTCCCAATTTTCCTGTAGTAAGCCAACATAATACATTGTAAATAAGTTGTAAACCCCAATACAACACAACGGAGCCAAAAAAAAAATTACAACTAAAGGTTGTGGACCGCCCTTGGGTTGTCACTGTTGGTTATGTTATGTATCATGTGAGAGCATTTTTAAAACACCTCCAGAACACAAAGTCTCAACGTAAACAACATAAAAAACTTTTGCAGTTCTAGTCTATGGGCATGTTTTCATCATATGGTCGTATTAAGAAGCCAAAATAAAATCACCAATTTTTTTATGACTTCAGCCTAGGTATGGGCCTTTAATTATCCATTTACATCAATCGTGATAGTGATAGCATAAACACACTAAATTCAAAAAACATGTTGCATGACGTTTGTGGCGATCAAAAAAAAAACAACAAAACACCATTTTATCAAAATCACAGATTTGATACGCATAGGCCTATAATGCACGGAACCCTCTATGGAATGCTTTTGAACTGTTCTTTTTCCGCAGAAAAAATGGTGGTGATAAGGCATGTGGAAATGAAATGAATCGAGCTTTAGGCCACTTTTGTGCACATGCAGGCTAAATTGGACCAGGAGAACATCCTGAGGATGATGAGATGAATCAGATGACACTGCCCTCCAGACACTAGACCCTAGAGGTCTGAGGCCGAGCACGCTCCCTTTCGGTCACGGAGCCTCCCCACAATACTGAGTTTTACGAGTGGATGGGGAAGAAACAGTTTTGTTTCTTTCAAACCGCCAAGACCGGGCAACGAACCCCGAACTCTAGCGTGAAAGGCAGCGGTGCTAACCACTACACTAGGGCCCCCGCCCTCAAGGCATGTGTAAGCTATCAAATCATATTTATTAGCTCCCGCCGTCACCGTAGGTGAGACGGAGGGAGCTATGGATTCTACCTCCGTTCTGTTTTTTACCTCTTCTTTTGCCTATAACTTTGCAAGAAAATAAGCTAGGATAACAATTTTTGGTATGTGGGTTACTTCCAGGTGGATAATAGACAGGTTAAAATATTTTTAATTGAAATTCAATATGCAAGGTCGCAGAGGAGAAAATGATGATGTTACGGCGTTGGGCCGTCCGTGAATATTTCGTTTCCAGAGCATATCTCTGAAAGTACTTGTCCGATTGTCTTCAAATTTTACACACAACACCTCTAGGGGGTCCAGTTGTGCCTTTTGGGGTATATGAACTTTGACCTACTTTTGGTTTAGAACTATGACCTATTTAGACGTTTTGACACACACTTCGTTTCCGGAGCAGATCTCGAAAAGTACTGGGCCGATTACAGTCATATATATACATGTTCTCTAAGGTCCCTAGTTGTGCTTCAGGTTTTTGTACCTTGACCTTAAAGTTGACCCAGCACTTTGACCTATTTTATAACATTGGTAAATCCGACTGAAATATTTTGCGGAATATCATGAAAACCACTCAAGATAGCTACACCATTACTATGAAACAAATTGTAAGGTTTCAGGAGAGGATGCATCTTGAAAAATTTCAAGTCGATGAAATTCAAAATGGCCGCCT
Organism: Flabesymbios commensalis; assembly: GCA_964017125.1. NCBI lineage: Eukaryota > Metazoa > Annelida > Polychaeta > Terebellida > Flabelligeridae > Flabesymbios > Flabesymbios commensalis. The sequence goes on from OZ024918.1 coordinate 65,111,627, forward strand.
ATCGGCCATTATTCACCTCGACAGGCCTGATATTGGGTAAACCATGCTAGATAGCTAAACCATTACTATAAAACAAAATGTGAGATTTCAGGAGAGGATGTTTCTTGAAAAAATTCGACTTGAACAAATTCAAAATGGCCGCCTTTTGGCCATTATTCACTTTCACATGGCCGTTATTTGGTAAACGTGCAAGAGGGCTAGACCATTACTATAAAACGAAATATGAGATTTCAGATGAGGATGCACCTTGAAAAATGTTTACTTATTCAAATTCAAAATGGCCGCCTTTTCAGCCATTATTCATTTTCACATGGCTGATATTTGGTAAACCGTGCTAGATGGCTAGACCATTACCATAAAGCAAAATGTGAGTTTTCGGGGGAGGATGCACACTGAAATTTTTTAACTTACGAATTCAAAATGGCCGAAAATCAGCATTATTTACCTTGCTAGGCCTGATATCAGATAAACCGTGCTAGATATCTAGACCATTACTATCAAACAAAATGTGACGTTTCCAGAGATAATGCCTTTTAAAAACTTTCGACTCAATCAAATTCAAAATGGCCGCCTATCGGCCACTATTTACGTTCACATTGCTGATATTTGCTAAACCGTGTTAGATAGCTAGACCATTACTATAAAACAAAATGTGAGATTTCAGGAGAGGATGCATCTTGAAAAAATTTGACTCGTTCAAATTTAAAATGGCCGCCTATCGGCCCTTATTCACTTTCACATGGCCGTTATTTAGTAACCGTACTAGATTGCTAGACCATCACTATAAAACAAAATGTGAGATTTCAGGAGAGGATGCATCTTGAAAAATTTCGACTTGATGAAATTCACAATGGCTGCCTTTAGGCCATTATTCACTTTCACATGGCCGTTATTCGGTGAACCGTGCTAGATGGCTAGACCATTACTATAAAACAAAATGTGAAATTTCAGGAGAGGATGCATCTTGAAAAATTTAGACTCGATCAAATACGAAATAGTCGCCTGCCTATCGGCCATTATTTACTTTCACATGCCCAATATTTTGCAAACTGTGTTAGATGCTAGTCCATTACTATAAAACAAATTGTGGGGTTTCGGGGGACGATGCACCCTGAAATTTTTTAACTAGTCTCTATCAAATTCAAAATGACCGTAAATCAGCCATTATTTACCTCGATTGGCCTGATATCGGGTAAACCGTGCCAGATAGGTAGACCAGTACCGGGATACTGATTCTAAAGGATCATTAATTTCAATGGAGGCTCAGGTTTGCAATCTCTTTACAGACTGTCTAGCTCTTATCTTCCACTTAGACTGAGTCTCTTAGACCTAGTTGTCTTGATTTTTGACCTAGCCTGGGACTACATTAATAACCCTACACAAAATTGCTTAAATCAAATTCTAATTCGGAGCGGGAGCTCCTGGACTTATGTAGTCTTGTTTAAAATCTTTTTTTGTGGACAATACAAACATTAGCAAAAGGCTATTCTCCCGATTTGTAGTTTTAAAACATCAACAATATTATAGCGAAATATGTGTTTTTGATTAAAGAACCATGGGTGATAATGGAAAATTCGACCTCAACCTTGTTAAGGCTACACTTTTAACAATCGTCATGCTGGGGCACCATGTACGGGGTTTGATGGACATTATGCTTCTCTGGGGCACCATGGTGTATCATTAAGTATCTACGCCCTATTTATGAATCTCAGCACCCTTCGGGTGCTAGGGTTCACTCAGGGGAGAGGCTCTTGGTCCCTTCGCCACAATGACAAGATCATGATCACCTAAAATATTATCCAGTGTTTTGGCAGTTTTTCCATCGGACCAATGGTGGCTCACTGATGCAGTGATCACTGCCAGCGATCGGCCAGTGGGGTGCCAGAAAAAACAATGGTGGTGGTGGGCTGTCGGTGGCCGATGGGCAAGCTGCCAGTGCCCAGATAGCAGAAATCCAGTGGGCTGTCGGCGGTCCACTAGTGAAGCTTACAGCAGACCTCTGGTGTTTTGTCCGGTGTGCCACTACCAACCCACTGAGTACAGCCGCTGCTGCCAGTGGATCATCAGTGGACAGCCAGACAATATCTGGTGGCCCACCGCTGACCCGCCAGCTGATGTGTATGGCAGTGAATGAAATGGTGCTAAGCTGCTAGCAGCCCGCCGGGGGTGTACTGTCAGAGATGGCTGTAGTCAGTGAATCTCTAGTCAATGCCTTTGTCTAAACACATGAGGCCTTTGGGCCGAGTTAATTATTGATGTTGATGGATAGAGCATACAGCCGAGGGGTCCTTCCATCAATTGATGGCTATTTTTCTGTCAAGACAAGACCTGGCAGTCTCACCATGGAAGTTGCAACTAAGACTAGAAAGTTCAATGCAGACTGCTAAATATCTTCTAGTAACGTTTTAATATAATTCTGTTAGTGATATGTATGAATGATATATTCTCATAGTAAAGTATCCAATATCTGCAAAAAATGATGTTCAAGACATGCCACCCCTTGCCTTGATAACTGTGGGGTATAATTTTCTGCTTATTGTAGTCTAGCCATACATTTAAAAATTATATGCATAGTGGACAAATCTAATATTTGGATGTGATGTGGGCCTACCTAGCCTCTACCTAGGCAATGAAGTTAGGCCTAAAACACATACTGTGTAACAATCGACCCGTGCTGGTTTGGACAACATCAGATGCAATAGGCCTACACCTCTAGAATTGGAGATTTAATTCACCTCTATGATAAATAGCCAAATTTAAGTTGTTGCCGGTCCGACATGACAAACTTAAAATTGGGACATTTCCAACCTCAGTCAAGGAGCTGTGACAAGAGGATGAGCATCATTTAATTATCCATTGATATCAATAAGCAAACAACATTCCTCGTTCATTTACTGTTGTCGCCGTTGCATGGTGTGTGTTGTGATCAACAGTAGAACATCACAATTTTATCAAAATCACAGATTTGATACGCATATAAGGGCATGCCGTTATGAGCGAGTATGCCATTCTGAATGACACACCCTTATAAGTGAACAATTTGTAGTATTTCCCTCTGCCCCAGCTACATGAGGCCTTTGGCCCTAGTTTTATCATTGTGTCTTAAGTCCTGTCCATGATGACCTATAATCATCCACAGTTCAAATTATTCAATATATTTTTTATTGTGACAAGTGATAAAGTGTAAGCATGCAAAAAATTACTTCTCACCTGTGTTTTGGTCAAAGATGGCCGTTTACAAAAAGTCCTTTATATTATGGGATGGAAACACAGCAGGAAAATACATGGCTATAGAAGACATACCTGACACCTAGCGAGTGCAAATTTATCAACAAGATTTTGGTCAAAGTTCACTGTTACAACTTGCCCCCGTTACAATTAGCCCCGCTCTCCCCTAATAACTGAACCCATATCCTCTGATCATGACTATTTTAGTTTTTAATCTGTCTAGTTATATAGTCGATCAGATCACTGTTATTGGGAATGAAATATGTATCTTACAAACCCTGCCGAACGCCGCCGAAACCGGTAGCTTATCCCCACATGTACACATCCACAAAGTTGGTCATACAACTTGTACAAGCCACAACACTGCCCGTTGTTTTAAATCAAAGTGAAGCCATTCAAGTAATATTTCTATCAGCTCATACAGAAAATATTCTGACTATATCGACACGGAATCAAATTGATATATCGCTGCATAGTAGGCAGGTTAACTGCACAAAATATGGTGTTTACTTCAGATCATGATGCAAATGTTTCCTTTGGCAATAATGTACCTTAGGTCCATAGGAAAAAAAATATCCAAAGACACAAGCTCTATCGGGCCTCAAATGTGAAATATTTGCGTTTTTTCAAAATGGCCGCCAAAACAATAAAATATTTTACTATTTTCAATTCTATTATAGCTGTGATGACCATTTCGGTTCTAAAGTCGACATTTTTAGCTCGGGGATATATAAGAACCAAGTGTAGAGGTAAACATACTTTTTTATTACTTTTGCTATGAATAATTCAATTTTCATAGAAAATAATGGTAAACAAGCACTCGTAATTGGTACATCATTTATTTTGCCTGGTTCCGTTTACAATACATTGAGTATGACGCGAGTATGTACTTTTACATCCACAGAGGGGCATGCATGGCTGCCTCTGTACACAACATTTGCAAGGGGTTTTGCAGTTTTGCATTGACAAATTGCAAGTTCTGGTATATCCCGTGAAATTATGGGTGAAGTTACTTTGTAGTATACCATGTATACCGGAGCAGAGTCGGCCATAATTATTTTTAACATGCTTGATATCTGTCGAACCGTGCCAGATCGTTAGGCTACTACTATAAAACAAAATGTGTGGTTTTAGGTGGGGATATGCCCTGAAAAATTTCAACTTGATCAAATTGAAAATGACTATCACCCATAATTAACTTTAATATGCTTGATATCTGGCAAACCTTGCCAGATAGCTAGACCATTACTATAAAACAAAATGTGCGGTACCAGGTAGCGATATGCCCTGAAATTTTTTAACTCGATCAAATTCAAAATTACTCTCGGCCATAATTATCGTTAATGTGGCCGATATCTGACAAACCGTGCCACATAGCTAGACCATTACTATAAAACAAAATGTGAAGAGATATGCTTTGAAAAATTATCAACTTTATCAAATTTAAAATGGCCGTTTATCAACCATAATTACCTTTAATATGACTGATATCTTGCTAATTGTGCCAGATAGCTTGATCATTACTTTGAAGCAAAATGTGTAGTTTCAGGTAGGGATATGCCTTGAAAATTTTAAACTTGATCAAATTTAAAATGGTCGATTCTGAGCCATAATTAACTTCAATATACCTGATATTTGAAAATCGTGTCAGATAGCTATACCATCAAGTATAAAACAAAATGTGCAGTTTCAAGGAGGGAACATGACCTGACAAATGTCCAAATTCAACATGGCCGACTTGACGCTATTATTGACATTATTATGGGTAATATAGGGAAAACTGTGCCAGATAACTAGACTATTACTATAAAACAAAATGTGTGGTTTCAGAGTGGGATATTGCCTGAAAAATGTCCAACTTGATCTAATTGAAAAAATGGCCGACTTGTGATCATCATTGACTTTAATATCCGTTATATATATGGCATACTGTGCTAAATAGGTAGACCATTACTGTAAAACAGAATGTGAGAGGTCAGGGAAGGATCCACCCTGAACAATTGCCATCACGCAAAAGGGGCGGTGGATTGTAGTGCCCGGCTGGCCTCTTGTTTCTGTATACATTGGGCCAAGTATCACCAGGAATGAATCTTCACCAAATTCTGTTTGAGGGAATTTCCATTAGCGTTTCGTGGCCAGAGAAAAAAGTGGCGGATCCGCAAATATCACGGAGGTCTGATCAGGATTAACATACTTGGTTGTGGTATGGGAATTTTCATTCTATGCCAAGCCATAGTTGGGCTGGTGGGCGAATCCATAAACAATGTCAACATGTACGATTAAGATGGTGGGAATGAAAATGTCTCTGTAATGCTGGCATGGTACGCAACCCAAGAGATCCATTCCCCATCCTCGAGGTTATCTTATCTCTAGAAGTTTCTTGACATCGTCCAACCACTAGTACCCATCTTCGAAAATAGTTTTGGTGACAGGTTGGGGAACTGCATATAAATGAAGGAATATGAAAAATTTCGTCATGTGAAAGGGTGATAGCTAGATACATCGTTCTGTAACAAGCAGGTAAAGATTTCACATGTTTTTGTCTCATTTCTGAAGGATTTAGGCTGTTATGAAAATGTTAACCCTGCTTGTATTCAGAATAATTTTTTTGTTGAATGCTTAGGCCTATGTATGTTCCATGAAGGGCATATTTTGCTGTGGTCGGTGATTGGTTGTGGTCGATATTATCAAACCCACCTGCAGTGACACCCTGATGCCTGATGTGGAACAACGACACCAATTTGTTCCCAGTGCTTTAATATTAATTTTGTGATATCTGTGCTAAATATTCTCAGTCTGTCCTATGATACACACAGTCCTCGTTGATGCTTGGTTTGCAGTAGAGAGGCACTGCCAGTTTGAAGATGAAGCTTAAGTGCAACATATACCAGTGCTTGTCGCTATCCTATATGCCTAAGAACGCTGCTAGGGTTTTTGGATCTACTCTTCACAGAGTTGAATATAACATGTTGTCCAATGGACGCTGTAACTTTTGATTTGTCATGTCCAGGTGGTGGTTGATCAATACCTGATCCGTCAAGCATCATGTGTAAAAATGACTTCAAGATTGGCGGGATAGAATTAGATTCAGATGTTGTAGGAAAGGAACCTGTAAATTATTGCTAAAGAGAAAGATATCCCTCATGTAGAATTAGATTCAGATGTTGTAGCAAAAAGTACCTGTAAATTCTTGCTAAAGATGAAGATATTCTTTACAAAGTATTTAGCTGCCTTGAAGATAATGGAAACATAATATGTGGTTCTATTTCCTTTCACGTCGAGAACAGCTTTGCCGAGGTCATCAAATACAAGGGACTAAACACGATTTGTTCGTTTTGATTTGATATCAGGAATCAGTCTTTCAATATCTTCACAGAGACGTGTGGTATTACAACGATTAGAAGAAAAGCCTAACGCGCCAATGAGTTTATCATATAAAGTAGTCATGTCAGCAATAGGTAGTGATTCTCCGAGTCAGGATACTCTTCAAAATGATCAATTCACTCAATTAACTCATGCAGAACATGTTCTATTATTACTTGAGTTTCGTTGATCCCAGTATCATCACATCCAACAGTTTCTGCTTTCCTGTAAAGATTGGCCAGGCATGCTCGATGGTATACAGCATCAAATGAGATCATATCACCTGCAGCTCTATTCTGGCCATAATATCTTTGTCGCCCAACAGCTTTTCTCATTTCTTTTTTTCCTACCTTACCACAGAAAAAAGCATCATGGCTTACTGTATGATTTTGATGGTATACATGAAGTTTCTGTTGAAGACTTTGCTCCGCTGCTGAGATGCCGTGTTTTGACTGGGCTGATGGATTCTTCGTGCGGGTTTTTGCCCTCTCTCTACTTTTTGGTTATCAATTTCATTTCTGCAACTTTTATGCCACAACACAGGATTAGTCATCATTAGGGACGCACCATTTAATTTCTGGGGGGGGGGGGGCCTAGATTATTTTTGAAAAAAAATGTTTGTTTTCAAATTTCTGTAAAAAAAATATATGCTGAAAACTTGTACATAAAAAAATAATATGTTGAAAGATTGTGCCAAAAAAAATTGTTGATAATTTAAATTGTTGATAATCTTTGAAGAGGCTCATCAAAGTGGAATTTAAAATAAACGACTTAAAAGGAATAATTGGAGCGCAAAATATTTCTAGGAAAATTCTTAAGATCACTACAAGGTATTATTTAACAGTGAAATTGGACGCGGCTTTACTGATGTAGTTTTTGTTTGTTTCTGGTCGGTTCTTTGTCTATTAAAGAATGTGATATTTTTCTATTTTTTTGCAAATGTTTACCACATAGTATTCAAGTCGTAGTTGTTTGCGTCCTAGTTTGAAGACAACAGATCGCCAAATGATGCGTACAGATTATGCTGCTTCTAGAATGAAAGGTGGGTCAAAATAAATATTTGTCATTCACAGAAGGTATACCGTATTTAAAGTCATGAGTATGAGTAGGCCTACCACTTACACTGGTATCCTGTACTAGGTTTCAGGAGAGTATTAAATTTCAAACACTAGTATAAACGGCATGTTGCACATTTAAAAAATCACCATGACTACTTGATCCTTGTATATCACCAACAATTCTCAGGGCTGAAGAAGCAGGGATACCCTTAAACAAGTTCCCAAGTTCCGGGAACTTCAAGTTCCAATTTTCAAGTTCCGGGAACTTCAAGTTCCGAAATAAAAGTTACAAAAAAATGTTTTTTTCATATTGGGAAGGAATCAATGTAGTCTCAACGTCTTTCACGCCAGAGTCCGGGGTTCGGTTCCCGGTCTCGGAGGTTTGAAAGAAACAAAATTGTTTCTTCCCCATCCACGTGTCAAAGTTAGTATTGTGGGGAGCCTCCGTGACTGAGAGGTAGCGTGCTCGGCCTCAGACCGCCAGGGCACGAATTTTGAATCCTGTGTCTGGAGGACAGTGTCATCTCAATCATCTCACCATCCTCAGGAGGTTCTCCTGGCCCAGTTTAGCCTATATGTGCACAAAGGTGGCCTAAAGCCCGATTCATTTCATTTTCTCAACGTTGGTCCTTAAAATATCATCGATACTGTTTTCACTGTTAATAAGTAGATCTACTGCCACATGTCATAATTTTCTCACGGGTTGGGATGCTTGTTGAATGCCGGGGGGGGGGGGGGGAGGGGGCGGTGCAAACAGCGTCGCGCGTGGAGGAAAGACCTCATAAGCGATTTTTGAAAAAAATGTTTTAATATATTTTTTCATTTATTTTGGAATTTCGGAACTTGAAGTTCCCGGAAGTTGAAAATTGGGAACTTGAAGTTCCCGGAACTTGGGAACTTGTTTAAGGGTATCCAGAAGAAGCAGGTCAGGCCGGTGTGTCCCCTTGAATACAGCCGCAGAGACTGTATGTATGTCAAGAGACTTACCTTCATCAAGGTCAGTGCATGACATTTGTCAACATACTTAATTAAATATGAACTGTCACAAAAAAAATGTTTTATTTTTTTTCCAGGGACAAAAAAATGTTTGTTTCAAGGTCGGCGCTAAAAAAACAAATTGTGTGCTAATTTTTCAGAAAAAAAAACATAACTGAAAGTAATAATCTAGCCCCCCCCCCCCCCAGAAATCAAATGGTGCGTCCCTTAGCTGCACTACATCTTGTGCACCTTCACAACCAGAACTACTACTACGAGAAATACCACAACTATCACAAATTTTACAGAAGACTACGAAATCAAGCAACTCGTCTAATTCTCTCAACTCTGCAATATTGTCTTTCACTTCTTTGTAACATGTAATTATTAGTTTCATGACCTTGACAAATGGAACACGACCTCCAGTCCATCGTATCCATGGGGGCATTTGTACGTTTACATAAACTTGAAGGTCAATCAGTCTACTATAACAATATAACATACCAGTATCTCATAGAAATCTAAAATAATTAGGTATAGTCAAGCAGGAATTTATATCACATAGTTTAGTTTATTATTTGCAGGGATGTTGCAGTAGTAGATCCACCGAATTATACAGTAAGCATATTTGCTATTTGAACATTTAAAAAATAGCATCACAAGCCTACAGAAGGACATGGTTATTATGACGGTTTCTGTACAGACGTTTATTACGTCATCGATTAATAATCTAATAACATCTTAGTTGGAGCACAGTGTACATGTACACCGTGCATATGACTATGCACTAGACAGAAAAAAGTGCAAAAATAGTGTTTTAAAATTATTTTAATTTAAAAATTTGGACGCGTAGCCTATGCGGCCAATTAGAGGGGAATAATGTTACCTTTAAGCCATTGGTGATATCTGTGCTAAATATTCTCAGTGTGTCCTATGATACACACAGTCCTCGTTGATGCTTGGTTTGCAGTAGAGAGGCACTGCCAGTTTGAAGATGAAGCTTAAGTGCAACATATACCAGTGCTTGTCGCTATCCTATATGCCTAAGAACGCTGCTAGGGTTTTTGGATCTACTCTTCACAGAGTTGAATATAACATGTTGTCCAATGGACGCTGTAACTTTTGATTTGTCATGTCCAGGTGGTGGTTGATCAATACCTGATCCGTCAAGCATCATGTGTAAAAATGACTTCAAGATTGGCGGGATAGAATTAGATTCAGATGTTGTAGGAAAGGAACCTGTAAATTATTGCTAAAGAGAAAGATATCCCTCACGTAGAATATCCTTTTTTATTCATTTTTGTATGTTGAAGAATAATTAGCAGCCTCGAGAATCTGAATATAAAATCTTTATTCCAGTTGAAAAAAACAAAAAAAATTATGCAGTCTATCAACTCAAAGTGTCTCAAAACATGACTTTGTCCCCGCTGACGAGTCAACAGCGCGATATCATGGAGCGCCGGAATTTATGAGGCGCGTTTATAACCACGCTGGAAAAATGGCGCTAACTACTTCATTTTAATTAGTATGTACGAGGATTTACTTGCACGATTTGCAAAAAATATCACTGCACTATTTAGATGTGAAAGGCCGCTCAAAATTGACAAAATATTGCCAACGTGACTCGGGATTACCTATGCACACGCATGCTATCAAGCTCGAGAGGGTTTTAGAAACTGCTTTGTTAAGCTGTAAATCTGTTTCCTTTTTACAATTTAACCAGAAATATGAAAACTATAAACTTTTTTGAATCTTTCGACTGATTTTTTGGAATTAACCGTGCTTAAATTGTTTTTCAAAAAACTTAAATACGCATAACAAAATATGAAAATCAAACATTTGGATAGCAAAGCGAAATCACTACTACTCATTATTTTAAAAAAAATATAAATATAATATTAAAAATACATTGACTAATATAAAGGATTTATTACAACAATCTAAAGTCAAAAGAGACTTTCCTGAACATTTTATGATCAATGGGGAAGAAATCACTGATTCAAACATCATAGCTAATACATTTTGTAAATATTTCACCGACATTGGACCTAGCCTCGCCAAAAACATAAAAATGCCCAAAAACATTAACGTTAAGGACTTTTTAACTGGCAAGCATAACTACATTTCAATTTAAGAAAATTGATGCCATTTCGATACTTAGAATAATTAATGATCTACCAAATAAATCTAGTACAGGTTTTGATGATATTTCTATGAGATTAATAAAGACAATTAAAACAGAAATAATACCAGCTCTCACATGTATTTTTAATCAGTCTTTAAATACCGGCATATTACCAGAAAAACTGAAGATAGCTAAATTAATACCTATTCATAAGAAAGGGTTTTTAAACGATATATCAAACTACCGTCCAATCTCACTGCTTCCCTCAATATCTAAAATTTTGGAAAAATTAATTTTCAAACAATTGAGTGCATATTTAAATGAACATAAGCTTTTATATGGTTTAAGGGCTGGTCATTATACTAAGTTAGCACGTTATTTTACTTCAGAAATTAAATTAATCTGGTATAAAGTCAGTAGAGTTAAAACTTTTTGAAGACTTTTTACAAAATAGAACCCAAATGGTTCTTATGATAAAACTATATGCACTGGTGTACCTCAAGGGTCTATATTGGGCCTATTCTATTTATCATATATTTTAATGATTTATGTAATGCCAGTAAACTGTTAAAGATGATTATTTATGCTGATGATACTACTTTTTTTTCAAAAAAATAAATTTAGAAATAACAAAAGTTGCAGACTGGTTAAAGTTGAACAAATTATCAATCAACATAAAAAAATCCAAATTCATGGTATTGCATATACAAGTCAATATACCAAATATAGAGATTGAAAATATCAAAATAGAATTTACTGATGAATTTAATTTTTTAGGGTTAACAATACACAAACATTTATAATGGGATCCACACATAAACAAAATAGTTTCTAAATTTTTTTAAATATTATAGTTATTATGTACCGCCTTAAACACATGGTTCCTTCTGAAAATATTTCAACCATATATAATGGGCTGATTAAACCACATATATTTTATGGTCTTAAGTGCTGGGGTTTCAACCAGGAAATAATTTTTAAATAACAGAAGAAAGCCATGCAAATTATGTTCGAGTGGTTAACTCTCTCACAGCGAGCTCCTCTTGAAGAAGCTAAAGGTGCTTCAACTGTTAATGTTTTGTTTTGACCTGATAAATAACATTTCACCTGCTTATCTCATGTCTTCACTTCAAAAAAGAAACTACTCAGTTGCACGAGTAAAACATGTATTTGATCAAAAATGTATGCGTCTTTGTATTCCGGATATTTCAAATAAATCAAGCAGCATTATAACAGATAAAATAAAAACTCGTAGCCGAAAAGGATTTTCAGTATATTTTAAATGTTTTCTGTAAATGGATAAAACCCAAACTGCTTTCGTAATACACGGTGCACCTTGGACGCTGGCCCTCTTTGGCCCTATTTTTGGTCAAGGTGAAGGTTATTATATAAGATCGTATTATTATATTTTATATCTTGGTGCAGTTCGCTAATTTTAACTCTCTTAATATATTTAATTTGTGTCTCTGTTTTTGCGTTGATACATAGACTACACTCGTATCTGTCTGCTTCTCCCTCCGCATTATTGGTACTATTTTATTACTGGCCGTCTTTTTGACTCTCCGTCTTCCCCGCAACGTATGCAGTTTTTCAGAAACAATATATTACTTAATTGAAGGGTGGCCTGCATGGAAGCGGCTTGTCATATTAGCCTCTTGCAGGTCTCCTTTGCATTTTTATAATTATTTGTATACATGTATGTATGTTTCAAGCAAAAATAAATAAACTGAACTGAATTGAATTGCTCAATCAACTACATTTTCTTGACAATTTTTGTTTTTTGCAAAACTTCCCAGACCACGTGTTTTACACAGCATTGGGAACACCTGTTATGCTCAGGTATAACAGGTGTATGTAACGCACATGTTCATGTTATTGTTTGTGATGGACCCTTCCCAGCAGACAGGGTACGTTGAGTCAATGTTGGTTTAACGTTGGTCTTATGTCGTGGACAATGGACCAACGTTGGGCAACATTGACTCAACGTCTTGTGTCTGCTGGGTTGTAGGCTACAATAAATGGCTATTTATATATAGTAATATAATAAATTTATTCACTACTGTGAGTTTTTGGCCATATTTATTTGCTAGAATGTACTTTTTATTGTTTAAACAATTTTCTAATACATACTAATTAAACAAGTTAACATTTTTTTATTGTAATTTTACTTTATTTGAAACTGGGGTCTGCTTTTAGTCTGAATCAGTAGGCCTAGCTGATAATAAATAAACCATTTTTAACTCTTGGTACATAATAAAATATATATATCAACATGGTTATTCACATGTTGTCACACACTGTTCCACTATTAAGACTCGATGTTAGTTCTTATTTATTAATTAATTATTTATTCAATAAATTGTCATCTAAAAAAAAAATATATATTCTTATCTTGAGTTTATTTTTTCCAATGTTCTCATGATCACAACAGACTCCTACTCCCAAAATTTTAACCTATAGGCTATATAATTTCTCACTTGTAGCAGGGGCGGCTCTAGTCAAATCAAATGCTTGAATGACAGTCAACTCATCTCCTAGGTTGTAATAAACCAACTCATCCCCCGCTCACACCCAGGAATACCAACTCATCCCCAATGGCTGTCCAGGGCAGACCAGCTCAGCTAACAGCCTGCACAGTGTGACCAAGTATACCTATTATAACACTCTCAAATAAAAACAAATATATATATTTTTTCTAATCGCCTCACATTCATGAGATTGTTTGCCCACCTTATATGCTTGAGGGGACTGGTTCCCCCGCCTTAAGTGACTTGACATTTTGCCTTGATAACTGTGTAAGGTTAAGTGACTTGTTTTCTTACCTAAGTTCAGTTGTCTCCACGCTGAAAGTGATTCGTCCGCACGCCTTTGTTCCCTTGTTGACTTGTATCACTTTGATAGCGTACGTATTGTGTACATTTTTGTGCCCACAGCGAAATATTTCCAGTATCAATAGGCCTACTGTTTGTGGACGGGATAACATCTAATATAATAAATGATATTATTTTAGATATGTTATAAACCGTAGGTTAATACTTCATTACAATAAGATATCAACATATACATAAATACATCTATGCATTTTATGAAAATTGGTCATTTCACGCTAATTTACCTGAATCATGTGAATTGGAAAGACTGAGTACCTATTATCTGAGGAAACATCATTCTACAGACTCGGCTCTACTGAAAGTACATAACGATATCATTATTAGTATGGACAAGGGTGAAGTTACGGCTCTAACCTTGCTTGACTTGCCGGCCGCTTTCGACACCATTGACCATGCTACATTAACAGATAGACTTTCTGATTGGTATGGAATATCTGGCCAGGCTCAAATTTGGTTTTCTTCTTATTTGCAAAATAAGCACCAGTCCGTAAAAATTAAAGACACTTTTTTCAGATAAAGTCACACTCTCCACAGGGCTCAGGGCTATTATTTCTAGTTTTGACAAAAAACACCATCTTTATGCCGATGAGACTCAAATTTACATGTCTATCAGTTTCAAACGCGAAGGAATATCTTGAAAACACATATATCCCAAACATGTAGGGCATGCTTCTATTATATCCGTGACCTGCGTCGAATTCGAAAAAGTCTGTCCTTAGAGCTTGCCACGCAAATTGCAGTGGCACTCGTCAGTAGTAAGTTAGATTATTGTAACTCACTTGTTCACAATATGCCAGAAAAGGATATCGTTAGATTACAAAGCGTTCAAATCTGCCTTGCAAGAGTGGTAACCAAGGCCCCACGATTAAGTCATTCCGTTCCAATTCTAAAACGATTACATTGGCTTCCTGTCAAGTTTGGTGTACTATACGACAGTAGCCTGAATTTCCGAAAACACATATCCCAAACATGTAGATGATTGAGATGACACTGTCCTCCAGACACAGGATTCGAAATTTGAGCCCTGGCGGTCTGAGGCCGAGCACGCTACCTCTCGGTCACGGAGGCTCCCCACAATACTAACTTTCACACGTGGATGGGGGAGAAATATTTTTGTTTCTTTCAAACTGCCGAGACCGGGAACCGAACCCCGAACTCTGGCGTGAAAGGCAGCGTTGCTAACCACTACCCTAGGGCCCCCGCGCCCAAACATGTAGGGCATGCTTCTATCATATCCGTGACCTGCGTCAAATTCGAAAAAATCTGTGTTTAGATCTTGCCAAGCAAATTGCAGTGACACTAGTCAGTAGTCAGTTAGATTATTGTAACTCACTTTTTCACAATATGCCAGAAAAGGATATCGCTAGATTACAACACGTTGAAAATGCCTTGCAAGAGTGGTAACCAATGCCCCACAATTTAGTCATTCCATTCCAATTCTAAAACGATTACATTGGCTTCCTTTCAAGTTTCGCATTCCTATTTAATATATTCGCAATAACTTTCCGAACCCTGGAACAACCTGCATATCTGGCTGATTTACTTGTTCGGCCGAAATGCTCAAAATATCTACGCTCCACTAATTCTAATAGATTTGTTGCTCCTCGTATAAAGACTAAGACTGGGTCAAGAGCTTTCTCTATATCTGGTCCAGTCTTATGGAACGCCTGTGCCATTACGTAATACCAAAACAATCTTAACATTCCGGAAATTACTTAAATCTCACCTACTTGACCTGGCTTTTCCACCCTAGTCCCTCAGCAGCCCGGCTCCCTGTTGACGAATCTGCTTTGGCCTCGATTATGACACATGATCACGCTAAGGATTTGTGCGCCTCTGAGCTCGGTCCGCTGAGGATATAGGCGCTATAGAATTTTTGATTGATTGAGTTTTCATTACTTTAGCAGTTATTCTAATGGGGTTTTTTAATCACACCCTCTTTTGTGTTCTAGTGTAAATTGATCTCTTATAACCTTTTTAAACCCGGTAATTTACATTTCCATCCACTTGAAGTTGTGTCTCACTAATGCGCCCCACAATTTCAAGTGGATGAAATTTTTTCTGATTTTTTTAGTTTGAGACACAACAAAATCTTGATGTTTAAATACTCATTTAATTCTCTATGTGTTTTAGGGAAACCATCCTCCAGTCAACCCAGCCACTTCTAAAAGTTAACTTTCGAAATGAAGATATCCTCAAAATTGTCAACATATATCATCGTCAAAAATTCACTTATCAGGAAATTACGGATACTCCGCAAAATGTTAATCTTTCACGCTCTGTTGAAAATTGCTTCATCAAATGTTTGAGAAACAAAATAGTATCATTGCAAGAAAAGGATAAGAAATTAAAAAAAAAAACGGAGAAATAATAGTGAACAATCCCGTTACATCCAATTTCTCAACGAGAAATTCCATTTTCCTGTACAATGTCATACAGATCAACCCAAGCCTACGTCACCACCGTCGCATAAAAATCAGGCTGATAAAACGAATCCTACAGTGGTACCAGATGTGAATAATAACAAAAATGTTGAAAAAAAATATGAACGACTCAAGAGAGAGAATTTAAGAAAGCAGAAATCTATTAATAAGCTGAAAAAGGATCTCGATAAGTTTACAAAGCGGCTGAAACAAATGAAGACTTATGAACTTTTTCGAGTGGGAGAAATAATAATAAAAAAAAGATATTAAAATTTCAAAACTCAAAGAAGAACTTCATCATGTTAACGAAGACATAGTACGAAAAGTTCAACAGCAAAAAATAAATTTAGTAAATTACCACAAAAAGAGAGAGAGTTCCATAAACATTCCAAACAATAACAAGCAGGATGAGAAACTAATTGCATCACTACATGAAGAAAATAAACTATTAATTCATGAAATGGGACATCTTAAAAAATAAATTGTAAAACTGACCGAAAACAAAATAAATAACAAAAAAGATGGCAAGACTTATTCCTCTGATGTTTGTAGGTGTGTCTATATCCTGGCTGAAGCACAAGTGAGTTTATCCAATATTCCTAGGGTGATCAGAGCAGTATGTGAAATTCTAGCTAAACGTGAGATCCACTTACCTGATGCCACTGCATGCGCCAGAATTGTGAGAGAAATGGGACAGTTGTCCAAATATCAGTGTGGTGAGGCCCTGTGTAAAAAAAACTGACTTGACTTTGTTATACGATGGGACAACAAAAAGACAAAATCACTATGAAAAATTCCAGGTTGCTACTGAGAAGGCAATATTAACAACTGGAGTTAGCCTCCGTGAAAGTGGAACAGCTGATTAATGTAGCGACGCTATGCTAAAGAATATTTCAGATTTAGAAACAGAACATCAGCAAGTTCTCAAAAACATAACCAACACCATGACAGACCGACATGTGGTCAACAAGAGTGTGAATCAAAAGTTAAAAAATAAAAGGGCTGATATTATGATTGATGTAGAGTCTGACGGGCATGTGGAGTGAAACCATTTTTTTTGCTCAATGCATCCACTGGACACGATGGCAAAAGTTTGCAATAAACTGTTAAAGCATGAAGAAGGTGATGTTGTTAAGAGCCAGTGTAGAATCCTGGATGTACATCCAATGATTCACATATATAATAATGTTATATTATTACTATTATTATTCACCTTTATTGGGGACTGCCGTAGCACGACAAATCAACGACTTGACGTAAGACAGGACGATCTGTAATCCCCTAGTTTGACAAGTGGTTGGATTGTTTGTTACATTTACGACAGCCCTAATAAAACCGACCTGTGATCAAGGCGGCTGCCACAGATCGTCACGGACATGGCGAAGTCTATGACGCAACCAGACGTGCCAATTGCTGAGCCAAGCAATCGGCGGCAGCCGCAGCGACAGGGGTTAAACCTTCAGCACACAAGCGGGGGGTATCAAAGGCCTGAGTAAACACCGCTGATCGCACCACCTACCGGCGACCCGTCGCCAGGGGAGGGCACTGGGATCCACCTCCCGGCCCTATCTCCTCGCCCCGGGGCTTCGCCGATAGGCCGCGCGATGTATGCTATGTAAATGTGATGCTATGAGAGGTTGAATAAAAAGAGGCCATGCTGATGACAGGGGCAGATTGGTACGAGATTAAGACCAGAGAGTAACGAGAGTTAAAGTACGAGAGAAGCACTGTCATCAGCCATGCTATATTAAATTTGAATACTTGTTCGAGTTATTACTTTCTGCCAGTACTACGGTACTGGGAATCGGGATCTGATTGAACCAAGTCGGATGCGTTGCTAAGATCAATGGACTGGAATCCCGATCTTACAACTGGCGATCTTGCCTAAAGACCAGGAAGTGTGACAGAATGGTTAACGCGAACGCGGCATTTGCCATGACATTTGAACAATGCCAAAGTTTGACCACACTGGGAGGCCACGCTGAAATAAAGCTGGCCTAGAAAATGGACAGAGCTACCATTGGGCGATGAATGAAGATCCGCGACGGTGAGGTAGCTGGAATAATGATGGACGGCACACAGAGAGCTGACGGATGGCAGCCAGGAACCACGGGATCCGAGTTCCTGTGCATTCTAGTTTTGGGTAAAACAGGCGGAGGTGACAGAGAGGTTGCAGAGAGGCTCCCGCCGAGGTCCTATCACAGACAGCGCCGCTTGGAGGAGCAGCTGAGGTCCGTATCCAGACTGGAGACAAAGAAGAACGCAGTTCAGGCCGCTGGACGCAAACGCAATGGAGAGCAGGGACGTAGACAAACGCAGGCCAGGCCGCGGGACGAACATGCCGCGTTGGGCATATGGCTTCGTGAGTATTCTAGTGGCGGCACTGTCTCTGTGTCGGCTACGGGGAGACTTCGATGTAAATGGCTTTTGATGCACAGTATGCCCAGACAAGTAATTTCGTAGTTTGAATAGCTTTAATTAGCCGTTTACATATTTTAATAACTTTCAGTAGTTGTTCAGCGACATTGTATTTCCATAAAATACAGTGAGTTGTTTTAATTAGCTACTTAACGATATAAAGAGGATACGAAGAGTACCGTATCTTAGTATTATTGTTTGATCGATACAATGAGTTGCTTTAACTAACCGCTCATCGACATTGTGTAGTTTGAATTACTTTAATTAGTCGTTCAGTAATATTACAGCTTTGTAAAATCACATGTTTTAAATCGCTTTCATTAGCTGTTTAGTGGTATTGCATTTTGAGGTTGTACTAAAAAGAGATAAGACGAGTACCGTATTTTAGTACCATGGGTTAATTGATACAATGGATTTTAAGTTGCTTTAACTAGCCGCTCATCGACATTGTTTACTTCGAATTACTTTAATTAGTCGTTCAGTAATATTTTATTTTTGTGAAATCACATGTTTTAAATCGCTTTCATTAGCTGTTTAGTGATATTGCATTTTGAGGTTGTACTAAAAAGAGATACGACGATTACCGTATTTTAGTACCATGGGTTAATTGATACAATGGATTTTAAGTTGCTTTAACTAGCCGCTCATCGACATTGATTACTTCGAATTACTTTAATTGGTTGTCCAGTAATACTGTATCTACGTAAAATCACATGTTTTAAATTGCTTTAATTAGCTGTTCAGTGATACTGTAGGTTGAGGTTATATTTTAAAGAAGATACGACGGGTATCTTATCTTGGTACTAGTTTTGACTGACACATCATCACATTGTCTATTTTGAGTTGCTTTACTTAGCTGTTCAGAGAGATTGTGTGACTAGTGAATATGTAGGACGCCTGTTTTCCCTAGTGTCAGACGGGGTTAACAAGAGTACATGTGAGCACTGGGAGTGCTGGGTATGTGTGATTTTCTGTGAATCTATATTATAGTCGTGAGAGAAACGCTGGTTTAGGCATGGTGCCTCATACGTGAATGCAACTATCACGAAGGTGCTCATACACCGAGCAGTAAGCGTGCCGGTGATGCGGCTACTGAAATAAGAGTAACAGTACGAGTAGGCTCCCTGTTTGAGTAAAGTAGCGCGCCAACTCGTACGACAAGCATGTAAAGAAAATAATCAAAAGATGAGTAATTACCGTTCCGTCTGTAACGACGAGATGTACAATGATGTGAAAGTGGGTGTATTTTATAGATTAATGTCTGTATGATTTTCAACAAACATGTAAAGAACTATAAAATGAGTATTTACCGTTCCTTGGAACGATGAGATGTACAATGATACGAAATTGGGTATATTTTATAGGTTCATGTCTGTATAATTTTCAACAAACATATGGAGAGCTATAAAAAAAATGAGTATTTACCGTTCCTTTGGAACGACGAGATGTACAATGATACGGAATTGGGTATATTTTATAGATTAATGTCTGTATGATTTTCAACAAACATGTAAAGAACTATAAAATGAGTATTTACCGTTCCCTTGGAACGATGAGATGTACAATGATACGAAACTGGGTATATTTTATAGATTAATGTCTGTATGATTTTCAGCAAACATATAAAGAACTATAAAAATAAGTATTTACCGTTCCTTGGAACGATGAGTGGTACAACGATGTGAAAATGTGTGTATTTTGTGTATGGATGATTTTCAACAAACACATATGTAATTATAAAGGAGTATTTACCGTTAGTTTTGGAACGAGGAGACGCACATCGATAGAAATTGTGTATATTTTATAGATTTATGTCTGTATGATTTTTCAAACAAACATATAAAGAACTATAAAGGGAGTTTTTTCCGTTCATTCTGGAACGACGAGACGTACGTCAACAGAAATGGTGTATATTTGATAGATTAATGTCTATATGATTTTCAACAAACATTTGAAGAACTATAAAATAAGTGCTTACCATTGCTTTTAGAACAACAAGACGTACAATGACGGAACGTGGTAGGTATGTTAACGTCTGTATGTTTCTAAACAGACAGAGAATGAACTATAAATGAGTTTTTAACGTTCCTATTCGGAACGGCGAACTGTACATTGAATATTGAACGATGTAGACAATTATCTGATGTTTCACAGATAAATGTATGACTGTTAGATTATCAACGGGCAATGTTCAACAAAATAGCACTTATAGTGGTATTTTGCAAGATAACTCCTAGTCACAGTTGAATGTTTATTGAATCATTTGTATTGTCACCTTTCACGGTGAGCACTAAGGTAATTATGTCAAGATAAGATCTTGACTAAAAAGAGGGGGACGGATGTAGAATCCTGGATGTACATCCAATGATTCACATATATAATAATGTTATATTATTACTATTATTATTCACCTTTATTGGGGACTGCCGTAGCACGACAAATCAACGACTTGACGTAAGACAGGACGATCTGTAATCCCCTAGTTTGACAAGTGGTTGGATTGTTTGTTACATTTACGACAGCCCTAATAAAACCGACCTGTGATCAAGGCGGCTGCCACAGATCGTCACGGACATGGCGAAGTCTATGACGCAACCAGACGTGCCAATTGCTGTGCCAAGCAATCGGCGGCAGCCGCAGCGACAGGGGTTAAACCTTCAGCACACAAGCGGGGGGTATCAAAGGCCTGAGTAAACACCGCTGATCGCACCACCTACCGGCGACCCGTCGCCAGGGGAGGGCACTGGGATCCACCTCCCGGCCCTATCTCCTCGCCCCGGGGCTTCGCCGATAGGCCGCGCGATGTATGCTATGTAAATGTGATGCTATGAGAGGTTGAATAAAAAGGAGGCCATGCTGATGACAGGGGCAGATTGGTACGAGATTAAGACCACAGAGTAGCGAGAGTTAGAGTACGAGAGAAGCACTGTCATCAGCATGCTATATCAAATTTGAATACTTGTTCGAGTTATTACTTTCTGCCAGTACTATGGTACTGGGAATCGGGATCTGATTGAACCAAGTCGGATGCGTTGCTAAGATCAATGGACTGGAATCCCGATCTTACAGCCAGGCCAACATGTTTTCAGGCATAGATCTGAGAGTGGGACAAAGGCATTAATTATAGCTGTCTGTAAACTGTTCTATAATGACGCTTCAGCATGTCCTTAAGATATATATATATATCTCACCAGCCGAAATATTATAAAGCCACTCATATTCCCGTTTGTTGGTAATAAATTCAACATATTATTCGTAAATGGAGGAGGTGTCTATTTTCTCAGGACCTATTTATCACATTTCCTAAACAAGTACTTACCTGTGAGAAACACACTGCACTGTGCTGTGATGAATGATCTCCAAAACAACAATTATATAACACGATGCAGAGCACTGGGTCTGATGGCCAATTATGTGACAGCCCTTGGCAGAGGAAAACTGAAGAGTAAGGACTAACAATACTTGAGATGAATGACTTTTTTTGTAATAGTCAAATTAGATGGCTGGGTGGCTGATACAGCCAGTTTGGTGACAGGACAGGAGCCTGACAGTGTGCCCCTCAAGGTTGATGATGTATATACATCTCTCATTACCTCAACATATTCTAATGAGAAATGTGGTGACTGCCCTATGTTCAGAAGGTTCTATGTTCAGAAAATATTTGTTCAAAAGGTTCTATGTTCAGAAGGTTCTATATTCAGAAGGTTCTATGTTCAGAACGTCCTATGTTCAGAAAATATTTGTTCAAAAGGTCCTATATTCAGAAGGTTCTATGTTCAGAAGGTCCTATATTCAGATATATTCAGAAGGTCCTATATTCAGAAAATTCTTTGTTTGATGTAGGAAAAAACTTACATCTTTCAGTTTCAGGTAAACTACAATGCAAGATAACAAATCACAGCCTCTTATTTCAGCTCATTCGGTAAAGCTTTTGTCATGGCGCGTTGTCCGTCGTCTGTCCGTCCACAATAGCCAAAATTCCTATTGGGACTTTAATCAACACAAAACCAGGAGTGATCACAGAAGGATAGCCCTCGCAATTCAGGAATATGACACTACAGGCCCCTATCTGAATTCAAAGCCACCTAAATCCGGTGCTAGAGTGAATTTGTCCTATAGCTTTTTTCTGTTTTTTCATGTTAATCTATTCCAGATTTTTTTGGGGGTGTCTGCATATCCCCAAAATGCGTTGTATAGCTGGGTTGACTAGAACACGAGTGGAAATCGCTATTAAAATAAAGTCACTAATGAAAAAGGTAAATCTGTAGCGCATGTTTTACCTCGATTTTTCAACGATTTTGAACCGATTTTTTTCTGCACAGGCCTTCAAGTCAAACCCTAACACCGGTAAAAGTTTAGTTAGATCATTCGATATATAATAATATTCCTGAATTAGCGTAATGGGTTGATAGAGGGACGTCATAATTTCAATTTACAACAATCATTCACATCGTCTAACATTTTAACTAATACAAATAATTTTACGTTCCTAAAATTTCATGAAAATCGGTTGATAATTGACGGAGTAGTTAACGAAAAACATGCGCTACTGGTTAGTTCTGTCCTAATGTGTAGCGTGGGATGGATGGAATTAACCTTAGATTGATTCGTTTTACCCGAAAAAATCAACGTTTTTCAACATGGCGGTGACTGAGAGCAATCTCGACCCAAGGTCTGAAATATTTTCATAACATTTTAATGACTGTGCTGAAAAAAAATTAGGTGAGCATGCAACCGTGTAGCTAAAATGTTACTGATTCTATAAAAAAGTGTTTTCTTAGATATAACTGTCCCACGATTTTGTATGGGGTCAAGCTTCAGCCACTGCGGCTAGAATGGAGTTACCCTCTGTTATTGCTACTCTGGGGAATATCCGACCCAAGGATATCGGACCTTTCGACCGTCTGGGCATGTCTGGGGGTAATTCATCTATAGTCAGATTCACATGAAATTATTCAACCAGGGTGAATGAACTTTGCAGATTCCTTAGTCAATTCTGAACCAATTTTCCTGACATTTTGCACGGCCATGAAAAATTTCGATAAGTTTTACAAGGTATTTAGAAGAAGGTAGACCATTTGACATGTAATGAACTTATGAGACAAAGCTATATGAAGGCGAATCCGACTATAGGCATGCCCAGAACCCCTTATCGGGCGAGTGAAGGAAAATACTCTCAATAGCCCACCATGCCATATCACCCCATGCTCACATCATCATATGTACATCATTCATCGCATCAATTACCTGCACTGTTTTTATCGTCTTGCAATGTCACTTAAAGTGAGGCTATTAAGGTTTTGAAAATAAAATATTTCTTATTATTTTGATAGATTAGTATATTTTAAGAGCATCCCCAACGCAACGATTGTCAATATGTCATTTATCAACGTTTAATACGAGGTTTAAAATGCAAAGGTGCTGACAAATTTGGAAACGCCGTAGTTGACATCTGGTGGTCGATATAGTACCTATACGGTGGGTGTGACGTCACTCGCTGAACTCATCTGGCTGTGGAGATCAGGCTTATTTTTTCCAAATATTGTGTCTATGTCATCTGTAGACCTAGTAGGCCTGTCTATGATTCAAATATTCTAGATGAGCTTTTTATTTGTGGCCTATAGACTAGACTATAGGCCTAGGCTAGACCCAACTAGAGAAACCACACTGCTTGCAAATTTTAATGGCAACCCTTCACCCCAGCGAAAAAGTCTGGGCGAACCAAGCAAACACTAGGCGTTGGCCCAATGTTGGGATTATGTTTGCTGGCTAGGCTACATAACAGAGCCCACTTGATAAAAAATATAGACTAGGCACGTTAGTGCTAAATTAAAAAAATGCCTATACTAGCCTATAGACTAGAGATTTGACGTATTTGTGAAGACGATAACAAACTTACTATAGCCAATACACCTAATTTATATAGGCCCAATACTAGTGTTGTTTTTAATTCTAACTTGATTAGCATAGGAACTACAGATTGAATAACAACTTTTTATTGGTACAAAAGTTGTACAGAAGAAGCATAGGCTCTAGGCCTAGTCTACAAGTAGGGGAGAGTGGGGCAGGTTCACACATCTAAGGCAATCTGCTTCATATTTCTGATTAATCCACTGAGTTGAATTGAATAGCAGCTGTATCATAATATTATCATAGCATTGTTTGTAAGCAAACACAAGGGTTAGGGTTAACCCTAACGAAATTCCTGATCAAAAATTAGAAATACGGGAATTTCGTCTCTATATCTAGCCTAACTGGTGAATGCGCAGTACAAAAATTAAAACTTTTGCAGTTCTAGTCTATGGACATGTTTACATCATATGGTCATATTAAGAAGCCAAAATAAAATCACCGATTTTTTGATGATTTTAGACCTGGGCTAGTCCCTTTAAGCTGACTTCGAATGTGACTTATGAAATAAATTACTCCAATAATAAATAATTTAAAATTTCTAAGCTGACTTCAGCCATTTAATTACAGTATCATGCTAATTGTTAGTTGATCTGTAATGACTGAAGTAGGCTTCATCATTATGCTGACTATAGAGTTAACCCTTTAAGCGCTCACGATGCATTAAAGCATCATTTTACATCCCTGAAAACAGACTTGATTTCCCTACAACTAGGGGTTTTAGAATAAATTTTCTATGAAACTGTTTTACCAATACATGGCAATTTTCTTCATTTTTCACCCACATCAAATCATCTTCATTCACTACAAGTCGGAAATTGCGGCAGCAATTCGCGGCTTGTAGTGGATGAAAATGACAATAGTAAATTCAGGATTGAAAAGGTTAAACAGGGATTGTTGCTGAATCGCTGCGCAAACTGACTTTCACCCCAAAGAGATCACAATATTCTGTATTGTTATTTTCGAAAAATACGTTCTTCTGATATTTTTGAAAACCGTTATCTTTTACGCTTACCCTTCTTATGAAATGTTTGTTGTCACATTATTTATTTAGATACTTATGTAAGAGCCTAAGTGTTAATTCCAGTTAATAATTTGTTTAATGTTCTGTAAAACATGTAAAATGTCAAGTAACTTTAGTAATTGAATAAAACAAACCATAATGAATTGCGAAATGACAATTGTAAACAGATATAAAATCAGAATAAATTGTATGTTAACCTAAGAAGTGACATTCATACCTACCATTGTTGACAATGTCACCTACATAAGTATATTATTTTACATACATTATTTCTCAAATAATGTAAGAACAATCACATACTCAAGCAGATTTTGCATGTAGGTATCGAAAAACACATTAGATGGAAAACATTATTCATTATTGTATTTCTGTTGAGATACAACACAAACTTGATGCAAGTTATATATTACAATGTCGTATGTGACACTTACAGCAGTGTAATTTTGACTATCAAAACATTTGTAATTTTCACCATGTTTTTCTTAAATTTATTCGCATGGGATTGTCAGTTATTTGGAAAAAAAATAATTTAAAAATCGGATGCTCTAATTCCTATAGTTGTATCTGCACATACAACTATGTAATATTTTAATTTTCCAATTGTACCTCTAGTTATTTCTTTCTAAAGCGTTGTATCTGCCACATACAACTGTTTGATTTTTTATGACGAATTAAGGCAAAAAACAATGCAAACTTACTAATTGTTTATTATAATGTAATATGTGAAACATTTTGAGTAATTTAGCAGTTTTGATTCTAGAAGTTGTATCTGCAGATAAAACTATAATACTGGAATTTTCACACATTTGACATTATTGTCAACATTATACATACATACATACAAACATCGTTTCACCACTTTTTGTACAATATACAATTTTATTGTCTGTTTTGCATTACTGGGAAGTTATTAAAACGTGAAATCAATTATTTCTGAAAAAAATCCTACTTATATATTACACTGTCGTATGTGCATATACAACACTGTAATGTTATGTATTATCATACACTGGCCATTTTCTATAATATTATAGAGTCGTATCTTTTGTAAATGTTTGTCTGGTGTATTTTCTTCACATTGAACAAACGTCTATTTCTTATGTCTACAAAGGTTTTTAAGACAATGCTGAAATATTACTACTTTTTTTATTATCAAGTTTTTTCGATTATCTCGGAATAATGAAAACTGTAGATACGACAGTATAATATCAGGGTGACGGTATGTGGTCTATGGGATTATCCCCTGTTGAATGTAAAGTCTAGGTGGTATGTGTCCAGGTGGTAGGTAAATATGCATATGTCACAGTCTTCACAAGTAAATATACCGGGTGGTAATGATGGACGCTGGTAATGAAAACAAATAAAATTGATTCAATTTATATCTACAATACGAAATACGTATTTTAAATAGAATAAATGGTCACCGTGACAAGTGACATACATATATGGTAGTCTATACATTTGCAAATGTATTGTGCAAAGGAGAAAAATAACTGTAGTTAAAAATCAAGGTCATATAAATGTCATGTAATTGTAAATTTTTGGTTTACGTCCCTTTTCGACAGTAGACTAACGCCCGTTCAAGTGACATTGCAACACGATTCAAACAGTTCAGCTAATGGATGAGATGAATGATATACAGATGGTGATGTGAGCGATGGGATCAGGGTGATAGGGCATGGTGGGTTATTGAGAGTATTTTCCTTCACTCGTATGATATTAGGGTTCTGGCATGTCCATAGTTGGATTCACATTAAACGTGGCTAATAATGATTTCGCTGATTTCTCCGTCAATTCTCAACCAATTTTCAAGCACTATTCCAAGCGCTATTTTCTGGTCATGGGGCGACTACCCTGAAAATTTCATTGAAAAATATTGTATCCATTAAAAATTGTCAATTTAGGGGTTTTGTCAAGTTAAAAAAAATCCGAGAAAAACTCGGAAGTGGGTGGGTGGGTTAACCCCCAGTGTGTTTTTTTTGTGTGTGTTGTTTTTTGTTGTTGTACATGTTTCCAAAAAAATGGATTTTTTTAACTTGACAAGACCCTTTAACATGTAGACTAGTAAATAAAAAATGTTGTAGTTCATCAACCTGGTTGATGAATTTAATGTGAATCTGACTATAGATGAATTACCGCCAGACATGCCCTGACGGTTGTAGACTTGGGTTTTGCTATGTAATGTAATGCTGAAACACCTTGGCCTTTCACACAGCTGCGATATCGTCGGGTCGGATAGTCCCCAAAGTAACAATAGCAGAGGGTAACTCCATACTAGCCGCAGTGGCTGAAATAGGTTTCAGCCGCAGATTGACAAAATCCATACAAAATCGTGGGACGGTCATATCTAAGAAAATAGTTTTTTTTTTAGAATCAGTAACATTTTAGCTATGCGGTCGCATGCTCAGCTCATTTTTTCAGCAGTCATTGAAAAGTTATGAACATTTTTCAGACCTTGGGGTCGAGATCGCTCTGAGTCACCGCCATGTTGAAAAACGAATCAATCTACAGATAACTTTATCCATCCCACGCTATACATACCAGTAGGGCATGTTTTTCGTTAATTAGGCTACTCCGTCAATTATCAACCGATTTTCATGAAATTTTAAAAACGTAAAATTATTTCCATTATTTCAAAAGTTAGACGATTGACATGTAGTAAATTCAAATTATGACGTCCCTCTATCAACACATTACGCTAATTTTAGAATTTTATTACATGTCAAATGGTCTAACTAAATTTTTACCGGTGTTAGGATTTGACTCGAAAATGGCCTGTGCAAAATTTCAAAGAAATCTGGTCAGAATTGTTGAGAAATCGACGTAAAACATGCGCTACAGATTTACCAAAATAATTGTGGCCCATGGTAGACATTTGGTTGAAACAAGGCTCAAAATGGGGCCTTCTTGTGAATTCTATTGACTTTATTTTAAGGCGATTTCCACTCATGTTTTGGTCAACTCAACAATGCAACACATTTTGGGGGATATATGCAGAGGGTTACAGACACCCAAAACCCCCCTGGAATAGTCTATAGGACACTGTATTTTATTTCTCTATTTTAGATAAAAAAAATCTAATGAAGGAGGGCGGAAAAAAAACATTAAAGAAAAAACATTGAACCTGTTTTTGGAAAAGTTAATGAGGGCGACCAGATAAAAAAACATGGGATACATTTCTAAAACAGTTAATGAGGGCGACGAAATAAAGAAAACTTTTGACCTATTTAAAAAAAAGTTAATGAGGGCAACGAAAAAAGACAAGCAAAAAAAAAAACATGGAATTTTTTTTATCTCCTGAAATAAACTTGCTGTTTTCGAAATGTTTTTTTATCTCCCGAAATTGACTGTTTCTTCTTAGAAATCGGCAACAATCCAATGCGAGCCGAGTAGAAAAAAACATGTTTTTTTGGTAATGCGCGGCCTAAGTCTAATGTGCGCGCTCATCTAAAACAGAGAAAAAAAAATCATAGTGGCCTAAAATGATAAAACAGAAAAAAGTGTCAATGATGGCACCGTAGCTCATCTTTGTAATTACAGGTGTTTTGGTGTGAACGAAATGAAATGAATCGGGCTTTAGAAAAAAAACAAATGTTTTTTTGGTAATGCGCGGCCTAAATCTAATGCGCGCGCTCATCTAAAACAGAGAAAAGAATATATAGGCTAAAGTAGGCTAGGAGAACCCCTGAGGATGGTGAGATGATCCTTCAGACACAGGATTCGAAATTCGAGCCATGGCGGTCTGAGGCTGAGCACGCTACCTCTCGGTCACGGAGGCTCCCCACAATACTGCCATAGCTGACTTTCACACGTGGATGGGGAAGGAACATTTTTTGTTTCTTTCAAACCGCCGAAACCGGGAACCAAACCCCAAACTCTGGCGTGAAAGGCGGAGCGAACCCCGAACTTTGGCGTGAAAGGCAGCAGTGCTAACCACTACCCTAGGGCCCCCGCCCTGGTGTGAATGAACTTTCTACAGTCATGTCTATGATATAGGACAAGCTCACACTAGTACCGGAGTTAGGTGGATTATAATTCAGATATAGTGTCATATTCCTGAATTGCGGGGACTGCCCTTCTGTGATAACACCTGGGTTGTGGCTGTTCACTATATAGTGTTGATTGAAGTCCCAATAGCGATTTTGGCAAATTGTGGACGGACAGACGACGCACAACGCGCCATGACAAAAGCTCATCTGACCTTTGACCGAATGAGCTAAAATGAGAGGCTGTGATTTGTTATCTTGCATTGTAATTTAAGCCTAACTGAAATATGTAAGTTTTTTCCTACATAAAACAAATAATTTTCTGAACATAGAACCTTCCAAATATAGGACCTTCTGAACACAGAACCTTCTGAATATAGGTCCTTTTGAACAAATATTTTCTGAACATAGGACCTTCTGAGCATAGGACCTTCTGAATATAGAACCTTCAGAACATAGAACCTTCTGAGAACCTTTTGAACAAATATTTTCTGAACATAGAACCTTCTGAACATAGAACCTTCTGAACATAGGGCAGTCACCAAAATAAACGTATGCATTGGTTTTGTGTCCTGCTTCATGTAGTCTCAGATATATACTTTGCTTGAGGTTTTCTTAGAATAGTCACATTACTGAGACCACACCACGAAGAAAAAGTCAATGTCAAACGTCCTTATATTCCAAAGGTTCGAAAGTTTGATATTACAGGTTTTAGTTTTTCAAAGGTTCGATAGTCTGAAAATATTTATATTCTGAAGGTTCGATAGTCCGAAGGCTCGATAGTCCGAAAGTATTTCTATTCTGAAGGTTCGAAAGTCCGAAGGCTCGATGCCCCAGAGGCTAAGTAATAGTCTTTTTATAGCCTACTAACGAATGGTCCGGCTGAACAGCATTGACCCAGCAGTAGGCCTTTATGAGTATGGGCCGTCTTAGCTAAGATTTCAGCCCTGAGTCAACCACATCCGTGAGCCACTGCTGGGGCTAGGGCCGTCTATAGTCCGACGGCCCATTGGTCCTACTGATCATGTTTAAATACCAGTCTTGCACACGTACATTATCTGTGACAAGACACATACTTTTAAAGGGTTCCCAATCTATGTTCCGAAGGTTCTATATTGCAGAGGTTCTATTTCCGAAGGTCCTATGTTCAGAAGGTTCTATGTTCCGAAGGTTCCCAATCTATGTTCCGAAGGTTCTATATTGCTGAGGTTCTATGTTCCGAAGGTTCTATGTTCCGGAGGTTCTATGTTCCGAAGGTTCTATATTCCGAAAGTCGATCCCTAAGGCTTACACATCAACTAAGTAAATATATTGGTTTAAAAAACATATATTCTCAGATTATATTTAAATAATTATATTTAATTTGAAGGGTGTGTAGATCTAGTCACGTAGTCCTTCCTTTTTTCTCGGTATCTGTACCTCTACCATCTCCTTCCTTCCTTATTTAATTTCTTCCCTAATTTATATAATCCTCTTCATTCCTTCCCTTTTTTAGTACGTTTATTTTTCCTTCCGCCTCTCCATTTCTTCCTCTATGATTCCTTTCTTCGCCCCCTTCTCTCTCCATTATTTCCTCTCTTCTTCTCTCCATTATTTCTTTCCTCTCTCCATACCTTCTTTCTTCCTCAAAACATCTTCGTTTCTTCCTTTTTTTCTTTTCTTTCTCCCTATCTCGTCACCTCCCCTTCCTTTATTCCTTCCTCTATCCATTCATTCCTTCATCGAGTAATAATTTTTGTATCCCTACTTTCTTTCCTTCGCCTCTCTTTCTCTGCATTATTCCTTCTTTTCACTCTCCATTTTTGTTTTCCGAACTTGCATAGTCCAAATGTTTTCAATCGTATTTGCATAATTGTTTTCTGAACTTGCTTAAATATTTTCAATCGTAGGCTACTGGCATAATGTTTACAAGTGAACTTGCATACATGTTTTCCTGCGTACTTGCATGAATATTTTCTGAACTTGCATAAATGTGTTTTGAGCATGGAAAAATGTTTTTGAATTTGCATTAAATTTGGTGTCACCAGTGGGCAAACGTAGATTTTAGTTGTTTTAAGATAAATTTCGCTGCCAAAATACAGCATAGAATTCTGTCTTCTTTAAAAGCTGTCTTTGTGTTTTCTGGAACTTTAAGTTCCCAATTTTCAAGTTCCGGGAACTTCAAGTTCCGAAATGCCAAATTGAAGAAATATATTAAAACATTATTTGCAAAAATCGTTTTTGATCGGAAAAACAGATTGGTACCCATTATTAATTTTAAGTGCTGTAGACTAAAGTTAGTTTTTCACATATTTATATTTTGTTTATAGGCGATCTTGGCAAACATTTCACGATGTGAAATTAAATATAGACTATATGGGCTTAGGCCTAGGGCATACAGGTATGAAATAAAATTTACAATAGAACTGCGAATTTATTATACAAAATCTAAAATGAAAAGTAGGCCTATTACAATATGATATTTTCTCAGATATAGTATAAATTATTCGAGTTCGAGTGGTGTTGGCAGACGATAGAACAACATTATTAAGCGATTACTAGTATTGGGTCTTTGTCGTGTTTGATGCCCCCCCCCCCCCCCGGCAATCAACAAGGATCTCGACCCGTGAGAAAATTATGACCGTAGTCTACTTAATAACAGTGAAAACAGTAGGCCCTATCGATGATATTTTAAGGACCAACGTCGAGACTACATGGATTCCTTCCCAACAAACACGACGCATCGACCCAATTCTGGTTTTATGTTGGACCACCGTCTGCGACGCTGACCCAACGTAAAACCAGCATAGGTTCAATGTATGGTGCTTGCTGGGTTGTCATCTGCGGAGACCGCTCGCTTTTCCGAAGGTCCATTGTTCCGAAGGTCCGATGTTCCGAAGGTCTGTTGTTCCGAAGGTCAATTGCTCCGAAGGTTCATTGCTCCGAAGGTTCGTTACCCCGAAATTAAGGTTCATTGTTCCGAAAACAAGGTTCAATATTACGAAAAAATGAATTTACATGGAAAATAATTGTTTTTTTTGTGTTTTTTAATCTGCGAAATTCTTCAATGTTTTTAAATCTGCTTAAAAGGTCATGGGCGGGTCCAAGATACAATTTTATAGGGAGAGCAGTGGCCTGGGACCCGGCGGTTCAACCCCAGTAGGACAAGTTGGCTAGATATGTGGGGCTCTAAGCAGGTTTTTTGGGAGCAAATAACAATTTTGAAGGAACAGAACAATTTAGGCTGTTTTTCGTAGATGTTATAGGCCTAAGCTCGACATTTTGACATGATAGTTTAAAAAAAATGATAAAGCTGACAAAATTGGAGGACATGTACTTCAATATTTCCTCTTTAATATTAAGATGGGAGCCCTCTAAAAAAAATGAGAAAAAAATGTTTTAACTCTGTTTATGTTGGTGGGGTCTATGAAGTGTGATCATGGACAGTTGTACACCGCGAAGATGTGGGCGTGCATTGTGAAATTTGCTTGAACAAGGAGATGTTTGTTATCATGGCGGTGCGTGAGTGCGATCTACACACTAATATTGAAAACATCCCCACAAAATCTTAAAAACGTAGCTGAAAACGAGCTTAAAATGGCTAAATATAGGTTAAATGTTACTGATTCTAACAAATCTATTTTTGACTTGATAAATTGTGGCCAAGCCTTAGCCGTGAGCGCCCATAGGATTCACTACACGTAATTGTATCGTCGCAATCTGTGGCTCAAAACTTTAGTTTCAGATACAGTTCGGGCTATATCCTACGAAATGGAGTTCGTAAGCCGCATTATATTGAGCGAATAGATCACTTTCATGATGCAAGTGTCAAAGCTCACATGCATGTAACCTGGTAACTCAATATATCTTTTATCATTTTATTCCAATTTTCATTTTTCAACATAAATAGTGTGTGAACATGGTGAATAAAACAAAAATGAAGTAATATATATCATGTCATCTAGTTCAAATTTGAATAATTACTATATAAAATCATATTTAGCTTAAATAGAAGCAGGGACACATTTTATTTATAATACTCACAAAAAACACACGTTTTTATGGCTTATTTTTAAAGTATTATTACACTGATTAGGCAAATTGGTAATATTTGTATGCTTAAGAAGGTAAAAATCGTTCAGAGTTATTGATCACAGTTTTGACATATTTGATCCCGTTGTGCGCCTCAATAATACATATAAACATGCCTAATACAATAATAACATGTATTATACAATACCATGTATGTGGCAAAGAAAAAAGGATGGAGAAGTCCGCTGCATTTTGGTGATCATGTGGTCAGCTGCTTCACCACAGCCGAGACATGCATATGCCCATAATAAGAAGAACATTGTACTACAATATTGTTTTTGTGCTGTTGTAATTGGTGAATAAAAATATGTTTATACCAAATAAACTGGATAGCACCGAGGATTGAATAAATCACTGAACTTAAAGCACATAAAATAATACTTAAAATTTAAAAGTGTTGTATATGTAGGCCTAGGCTGCGAAATATATATATTAGACATGGTGGGATATTATGTATATGATGTCGTCTATGCATACGTAGCTACATGTATATTGTTTTAGTTTTATCATGTGTAGTTTATGTAATATGAATTGGTCTCATTTTTGTAACAATAGGTTTTTGATCTGTTAAGCAAAGTTGAGAAGCTGGAAGCCTGTGTACTTTTTTACATATTTCAGTTCGAAAACCACCTAAACGAAGTAAAACTTGTATAAAGCGGATTAAATATTTTTCTTGCACTAAAATTGGCTCGGGACGAACCAATCATAATCCACCTGCTATGTGATAGCATCGAATTTAATTTGCTAATGCTAAATGAAATATGATTCACATTGTGGTGTTAGCCGATAATTATTATAATATGTGTTAACCCATTGACACGAAATGACACAGCTTTCATTGATTGTTAGTTGATTGGAGAGTGATATAACGTAAACATTAAACATGTTAAAACAAAACCACGAATTATATGTCACTCTGTAGCTCCAACTGGGTTTAAAAAGCGTCTGGAACCATTGGTATAAGTTTACAATGTGTCTGATAATGATGATAACTTTAGTATTCGGCAACCACAAAGTGACATATCCAGTACGCGCTGCTGAACATGTCAAGTATGAATACTTCATACTTGACATGATGATACATGGAGATATATTAGCAATTTATTGTATATTTGATTTTTATAATAATTATAATTAGGCCTAAGTCAGCTATGCATTTGCATTTTTTAGTGATGATTCTCAAATGACTTTGATCATTGTTAACAGGTAAACATCTGAGTTCAATATGTGTATTTATTGAGCTTATCATGTTAAAAATATCATAATATTTTTATTGTCATAGCAAAATGTTTCTTCTCAATCCATTCGTAAAACTAAATATTGGGGGGAACCTCCGTGACCGAGGTAGCGTTCTCGACCTCAAGACTGCCAGGGTGCGAATCCTGTGTCTGGATAACAGTGTCATCTGATTCATCTCGTGAACCATCTCCTGGCCCAGTTTAGCCTGTAAGTGCACAAAAGTGGCCCGGCCGAAAGCCCTAATCATTTCATTTTTGTCATAGCAAATTAACATTTTCCTGTCTGAGAGATGTGAGATTTCGGAAAACTGAACCTTCGGAATAATAAACCTTCGGAGCAATGAACCCCTATTTCGGTTGAATGACCCTTCGGAACAATGAACCTCTATTTCGGAACAATGAACCTTCGGAACAATGAACCTTCGAAGCAATGAACCCCTATTTCGGATAAATGACCCTTCGGACCAATAAACCTTCGGCACAATAAACCTTTTTTTCGGAACAATGAACCTTCGGAACAATGAATCTTCGGAAAAATGGACCTTCGGAAAAGCGGACTGTAACCGTCATCTGCAAGGTGTGATTTGTAGGCCTATATATCAATATATTTTTTCTATGCCTATAGCGGCATGTTATAATAGTCTTTGAAATTGAAAAAAAACTGTGCCTACTCAGATAAACTCTTCTGTGGATGGCTGCCTAATACATGTACCAGCTGTAAATCTCCCATCGAACAGACATTGACCTGATCTTGGATTAATGCTGCTGTAATGTCACAGATGTTGCGCAAACCTTACCTCAACTTTGGGTCAACGTCGGGCCTACACATAGAGGCCAAGTGCGTCATTTGAACATAACAATGAGTGTGCGCGGTCTAAAAAAAAACACATTTAATTCCATTCATGCGCGCAGCTTGGCAATCTATATTTCGTGGAAAGGCAAAAAGCAGTATCTAAAATGTTTTTTTTTCCGGAATTTCGGAACTGGAAGCTCCCTTAACTTGAAAATTGGGAACTTTAAGTTCCTGGAACTTCGGAACTTGTTTAAGGGTATCTCGTGATTTTCAGTGTTGTACACGATATTGTCCAGATGGGCGAGACGCATATTATAGACAGGTAGGAAATCTCATAATTGTGCTTTCTTAAAACTCTAGAGGCATTTGGTCGGAAAAGTGCAGACAGAAATCCTTTTTTTACACAATTCGAGTGTGCTGAATTAAAATCTGGTGCATGACAAGCTGTACGGCTACTCTAAGAGCTCCTAAATTGCAATAAACAAAATGACCGCCAAAATGGTAAAATTATTCACACATCTACAAAGCAAACACCTTATGAATGTTGTTATAGCCCAAAATAACGTTTCTTTTAATACTAACAATTATTTTCAGTTTATGTTAAATTCTTGGAGGGTATTTTGGTAGCAGATTGATTTTGTTGTATTGTTGTGTGAAGCCATTTGTAAGGCTTTAAATCAAATGAAGTTCATGATTGAAACCACTTGAATGGTCTAGCCATGGTAAAACGAAAAAATGTTGAAAAAAAACAATGGTACTAATTAACTGTTGTAATGAACTCTTATATTATGTGTAGAATATGTGTAATTGCCGTTGGTAGCAGATTGATTTTGTTGTATTGTTGTGTGAAGCCATTTGTAAGGCTTTAAATCAAATAAAGTTCATGATTGAAACCACTTGAATGGTCTAGCCATGGTAAAACGAAAAAATGTTGAAAAAAAACAATGGTACTAATTAACTGTTGTAATGAACTTGTATATTATGTGTAGAATATGTGTAATTGCCGTGTGAACAAACACTGGTCCTATATTCCCCTATTATCACTCAAGCTAAACAGTCTAGCAATACTAATATTAGAGAATATAAGACTGCAAGAACCTCAAGGACTATGTAAATGTCAAATTCTGGTGGGGTTACATTCAAATGGTCCAAATTCTGCTTCTATCCACCCGTGCTCACAGAGATGGCAACTGGTAGCTTCATCTGTATGCCTTCCAAGCCATGCTGCCATATTTTATGAGGTACAACCACAAAAATTATACCCAGTGGGGAACAATATATATAAGTGAAATGCATCACTTACCTCCCGATGTCCTGCAGGAATTTCAAAGTGGAAACTTTGTTCTGAAAAGGTCAAGCCATCAGCTCGACCAGGTTGACCCAGATCAAAGCCAGGAATGGTTGGATGCCACTGGCAAAAAAACAGGTGGCATAATTGGGATCACCAAAACCTGCACAGACCTCAGCAGATGGGCCTTGTCATATAATCTGAGATCACATATCCTGTGATACCAGAGCTATGTACGACCTTGATCATGATGAAGCACCGGTCCATGATGAATCCACAAAAGGAAGACAGAGGAAAGACTCGCTGGATGAAGATAACTTGATGTCGACCCTCCTCTTATTCAACATGTTTGCCAATAACATATTTATCGGACTACAAAATATTGCAGCAAAGGACTTAGCGACAGAAGCGATAGAGAATGTCCTTATGGAAGCCAAAATAAAAGGCCAAAACAAACAAACAAACACGTTTGTTAAAGAAAGGCATATTTTATGTGCGGAGAGTAGTACTAAATTCCGGGACCCTTTGCACCAAAACAAAATATTAACATTTGTCTCTCGGTATGATGCAGAACGGACAGCATCAAGTTCTAGCAAAGTGGAAACATTAAAAGCAGACAGGTGTGTTCTCCAGTATGGTTGGCTATTACCCTCATAAGTAAATAAACCTTCTGGGGATAATTAAAACCTTCCGCGGATAATTATTCACCTTCCGCGGATAATTATTAACCTTCCGCGGATAATTATTAACCTTCCGCGGAGAATTAAAAACCTTCCGCGGGGAATTGAAAACCTTCCGCGGAGAATTAAAAACCTTCCGCGGATAATTAAAAACCTCCCGCGGATAATTAAAAACCTTCGCGGACAATTAAAAACCTTCCGCGGATAATTAAAAACCTTCCGCGGATAATTAAAACCTTCCGCAGATAATTAAAAACCTTCCGCGGATAATTAAAAACCTTCCGCGGATAATTAAAACCTTCCGCGGATAATTAAAAACCTTCCGCGGATAATTAAAACCCTTCGCGGATAATTAAAAACCTTCCACGGACAATTAAAAACCTTCCGCGGACAATTAAAAACCTTCCGCGGATAATTAAAACCTTCCGCGGACAATTAAAAACCTTCCACGGATAATTAAAACCTTCCACGGAGAATTAAAAACCTTCCGCGGATAATTAAATACCCTCTGGGGAGAGTTTCATCCAATCCGAACCCTTCTTTTATTTAATAGTGAATTTAACATTGTTTTTCTCAAAATGGCGGCTTCTGCACCTAGGAGTGAAATGAATCGGGCTTTAGGCCACCTTTGTGCACATATAGGCTAAACTGGGCCAGGAGAACCTCCTGAGGATGGTGAGATGACACTGTCCTCCAGACACAGGATTCGAAATTCGAGCCCTGGCGGTCTGAGGCCGAGCACGCTACCTCTCGGTCACGGAGGCTCCCCACAATACTAACCTAGGAGTGAAGCTCTGTCATTTCTGAAACAAGTAGAGCGGACAATTTTGCACTGCATTAATGTTTTAAGTGCAGGGAATGAAACGTCAAGTGTCATTCAACGGTAGGTAGTAATAGGAATGTAAATCGTGGAAAGTAGTAGTCTGGTTTATTTGTTGAATAAGTAGGGTTGTGGGACTTCTCTGAATAAGAAGTTTTTTGGCAATTTAGCGGCGATTTATCAAGAGGTCTCCTACTTTCCTTGTGGTCTCGACACCCTAAATGCATGAGTCGGAATCCAAGGGGTCGGCTACTAACTGGAGACTCCGTATTAAAATTACTGTTTTAGACTATACAGTTGTCTTAGCCTCTGGTGAATTAAAAAAATACAGGGAAATTATAATTTTGTAATTATTTAGTAGGCCCAGTCTAAGCCAGCAAACACGAAGCGTTGACCCAATGTTGGGCTGACGTTGGGCCAGCGTTGTAGACCATGGGCCAATGTCAGCCCAACCTTGGGCCAACGCCTCGTGTTTGCTGGGATGGGCCAACGCCTCTTGTTTGCTGGGAAGCACACATTGTTTTCTTTATGTTGAATATGAGATATAGGGCCTAACTGTTTCATGATACTTTCGGAGGCAAACATTGAGTGAGAACCATGGTTGTCTGATCTGGGACAGTCTGTATTATTCTTAAAATGCCCCCTCTTTTAATGACATTTTCACTCACCGGTTGGCGTGGCTCAAAATAGGCAGGGTAACCATACTGAAATCGGACCTGTGTTTGAAGCAAGACCCATTGGGAAAATCACACTTACAACTCCTCGTTCTTCGCAGCTAAACACCAGCAAACACGGGCATTGAACCAATGGTGGTATAATGTAGGGCCAACGTTGAAGACGGTGTACCAAGATTACTATAGGTTCAATTTCTCGTGTTTGTTGGGACGATCAATCGGTATTTGCATAATATTTGCACAATATTGGCCCAATGCGTAGACACTTAGCCGACATTTCCTTAGCACCGGACAAATAATGTCACTTGAGTGAACACGTAGTTTATAACTGTTATATTTATCAAGCAGTTGAGACTCTGTGTATAATAATAAAAATAATAAAGTCTTTATTTAGCGAGGGTACAGGTATAGGCCTATATACAACAACGTACAAAATCAATAAAAATTAAAAACATACATACACCTATGTACCAACCCACTGAGCATAGCTCATCCGCCGTGGGGCCCTCATACATAAAAAATAAAAAACATACATCGATATATACATCTATTTAAATAATATAATAATATATACATACCTCGTATGATTCAT
Source organism: Flabesymbios commensalis (assembly GCA_964017125.1). Classification (NCBI taxonomy): domain Eukaryota; kingdom Metazoa; phylum Annelida; class Polychaeta; order Terebellida; family Flabelligeridae; genus Flabesymbios; species Flabesymbios commensalis. The sequence continues at coordinate 65,151,184 of OZ024918.1, forward strand.
TTACTTATATCATATAAAATAGTAATAATAGCATATATTTAAATTCGTGTACATGGTAAATCTGACAATCTATTTGGCAGCAACATATAATTTTACAAACATCTACAGAAGAAGTGATCATTTTGAAGTAAAACAATTTACATGATTGATTTGTATACATGGGAATAATTGATAAAATTAAATATACTTGGACATTTTTTATATTGGGGTATATTCATATAACTCAGTACCTAACCTCATATTACATAACTTATAAAATAATGTATGGTATTGATATAATATATATACATACATACATATATATACACATATATATATATACAGTATATACATTGTAAACATGACAACTACAAACACACATACATAAATTATATTTGAGAGTACAATTAAAGAACAATTGCAGACAACATATATATTATTTCAAACACAATAATTACAAATCTGATATATGTATATTGTAACTACTTTTTATTTCCGTTTTTGTATTCGCGTACGAATTATTTTAATGACGTTGCTTTGCGTGCATTATCGGATAGAGAATTCCAGATTTTTAGACCATTAAACCTAAGGCTTTTGTGATGAGATGCTGGTACATGGCGCTTATTGCTTGTCTTCGATCTTAAAGAATGATTTGTGTTTGTGCATGTTGGTTTAAATAAATTAGATCTATAATCAGGGGTAAGGTTGTTTAGAGCTTTGAATACGATTGTGGCCTGTTTTTCCTGAACAATTTTATCAAAAGTATCCCATTCAGTGTGTGGACTAAGATATCTTAAAACTTCCATAGCTCATACAACTCAGTACCAATGTTGTGTAAGTACCAAAAACACGACCGCGACAACGCGACATTTTATCTACAGTGACCTTGCAATGCCGGACCAATGTCCAAGACATTGGGCCAAGAATTAACCAGCATTGTAGAGAGAAGTACATAGAATTAACACATGATATAACAGTACTGTTCAAACAAAGATGACCAAGGTAATTAAATGGCAAACATCACCCTTTAACTGCGGGACACCACTATTATTCATATATCATTAGGCCCCTATTACAAATCATTTATAATGCGGTTCATCCAAAAAAATTTGATCCCTGTATATACTAGAAACAAGAAAAAAATTAAAGTAGACAAAATTATGCACAATTTTTTCAAGACGTCAGGTGTCTACCCAACTAAACAACCCTAAAATGTACAATATACATTGTGTCAGGTCACCAGTAAGCAGCAGGTAAGGTAATTTATTTTATTTGTCTATTTTTAATATCGTGATTATGTAGTTTGTCAATTAAAGATACAACTTGAGTCAGCAATAATAGCTACAAATTAGAGAAAAATATAATTGAACACGTTAGTCTCGCGCAAGGGTTAAAGGTGTAAGGTTACATAATGAGTCTATTGTCTGCCTACGGCGGCTATCTGTAACCCTTTCCGTCCCCGAAATGTGATGACGGACCGAGTATAAAAATAAATACAACAGTCAGGTGCTCCTCAAAAAAATATTTTTTAAAACTAATGATAGGCTAATTTCTCAGCGTATGCCCGGGCTGAATCTTGTACGAATATACATGTATTATGGTAATACATTTGATTTGATATCACGGAGTCCAGCAGCTGAAGTGTGCCTGTTATCGTAAACCAATTCTGCCATGCAAAGCCAAAAGGTAATTCTGTTTACTTTACAAGTAAGCACATACTGCCTTTTGGATTTTCAGGGCAGAATTGTGTTCCGTGTACCCTTAATAGCCTTGATCTTTAACCTGACACAAAGTGTGTTCAGGCTCATTGAAGCGTTTATTACAGTGACGGCCAATTGTTGGCGGCACTGGCCCAAAATTTTGCAATCATTAGGACTACTGGCGTGTTTTGCAACGTAAAGCTTTAAACACAGACAATTTATATACTAGTATCAGAAATACATCGGCTGGTATGTACATATTTATTTATTATGATTCGCCAAATATGTAGCATACAATACAATACTTTGTACACTGATAGGAAAATGCATTATTATACTATTGGCTGGGACATGGCATCAGATATGCAATATTAATAATAGGCCTGTCCCATAAATTATTATTTTTATCACTACTATTATATATATATGTGACCTGATCTGGTAAAATGAGTCTAAGTCGCATATTTAAATATTGGGGTTATTAAGATATACCACACCGACACAAAATTACCTTTAAAATGGTAAATATCACTCTGTAGTGTGTGTAACTATTTTGTGAAAATAGCATTTGAAGTTCAAAAAGGCAATTTGTGCACTTTTGGAAAATACCACACAATTGTATTAAAATAAAATAAATAGAAAAATATTTATTTCCACTCCATTTTCTCAATAATCGTTTGCCAAAGTGCGACTTAAGACTCATTTTGCCAGATCGGGTCACATATATCAACATGAAGTAAAAAATATATTATAATCAATTATTTATTGAATAAATTTGATGTAATTAATTACATTTTATACCCGGAGTTTACAATCAAAGTACTCGGTACTTGTACTCAAGTACTTTTAAAAGTACTTGTACTCAAGTACTTTTGAAAATCCAGTACTTGTACTTGTACTCTTCATTTTTTCAAGTACTTGTACTTGTAATCGAGTACTTTTGACCAGTACTCGCCCCAAGCCTGCTTGACATGGGATGGAAACGAAACTGAAGAGATTTATATAATTTGTATGTCTAGTTATATCGATTTCAGATTAGAAGGTCTGGAACGCAACCTGAACCGTGCGTCGGGGACACTCATTTCTGCGGCTACAGCTTCAAGCTTGAATGAAAATGTTAACGCACTTCTTGCTGAAGCCCGGGAAATAAGGTCACCACGAGAGCAGTGTAAGTTTGGAACTGTATGTGCTATCCTCACAAGTATTAGCACAGTCCATCCCAGTCTTGTGTAGCATTGCAAAGGACAATGTTAGTCAAAACCCTCTGACCCCATCCGATAATTGTCTACATCAATAATATTGCTGAAAGAAATTTCCGTTTTAATATTACCTGAATTGCAGTGTCCCTTTATATTATATGTGTATTAATAAACATATAATAATGTACAGCAGCTTTTTGAAAATGTAAACCTTTAGGGGGGCCTACTGATGTTATTTTAATTTAGGATTGGTTAACTTTTATTTTCAGCTCAGAGTGGTTACAAAGCAACGAGAGTTCCAGATGGGGCGAAACATGCTCCACGCTACCAGATTGACAATTCTCAACTGGAGTTTCTGCATGGCTTGCATTTCAGTCAAAAAAACATGGCGGGTATATTGGGTGTTTCTAAATCTACAGTGGAGAGGAGACTCAGGTATAAGACGCTACATATTCAAATAGAGTTTAAATAATTCAGAGTGTTTTTCTAATGAGTGGATACATTTGTTTGCTAGTGATTGGAATCGATCCTTGATAGGTAGAGGGAGACTGGGGCACCTTGAGAAATGGGGCACGTTGAGACAGGCCTGCTTTACACAGCAATTATTTTGCAATTTGTGCGCCATCTGGTCAATGGTACCAAAACATACCAATTTCCATTTTCCACCCTATTGCTAATGGCTGTTGGACATCCTTGGCATGTATGTAAGCTTAGGTCCATTTTTTATATGAAAAGTATTTTTTTGGGATGATCAATGTTTGTTTCTATAGATCACGTAATACTTGACTTCCCTATTATTCTGGTGGTATCTTACACCTGTGCTATCACTTATAACTTATGTATAATGGTTTGCTTAAAATACACCCCACACACAAAATATGATATCAGCAAACTGTCTCAAGGTGCCCCAAGTCTGTCTCAAAGTGCCCCAAAAGTGTCTCAAGGTGCCCCTACTTTTTAAGGCACATATTGTTACTGTAACATCTAGCATTACCCAACTACAGGCTTTAGCTACAGGTATATTTAGCATTCAAATCTTGATTTTAAGTAGATTCACGTTGTCTTCAAGTACCTGATATGGTGTCTCAAGGTACCCCAGGTGGTGTCTCAAGGTGCCCGAGTACGGGGTACACTGAGAATTTTTTTGAAAAATATGTTTTGTTAAAAAATAAAAGGTTACACATTTTTGAAAAAATTCATCTCATGCTCATATATACCCGACTGGATGCTGTATCCATATGTGTCGTCAAAATGTTGTATTTCGAAAATTAAATATATGTTTGGGGGGTTTGAATTTTTCCGTCTCAAGGTGCCCCAGTCTCCCCTACGCGTGGAAACCATTTGAAAATAAATCAGATGGCATTCCTCACATGATATTCATCTGATATCCTCATGAACAGGTACACCATTAATCCACGTGAAACAATTCACGTGGAATAGGCCTATACCTTAATAATCCACATGAGAAATGCAACGTGGATTACACGTGAAAAAAATAAGGCTCAAACTTCACTTGATATCCACGTGTAAATCAACACCAATAATACGAACGAAGAAATCCACGTGGAATACACCTGGATGTTTAGTGGAACACGTGTCCACCAATTTCACACCCCAATTACACGTGGATTCCACGTGGTGTGCCTGCTGGGTGGTAGGCATGTTTACGAATGCTCCCTCTCACTACTACTTGTACCGGTATGTAGAGGTGCATCAGTACAAAATTATTATTGTGATTACACTGCTATCTGCGTCTGCCGTGCAGTTGAACCTCAGGTAGCAAGATATTAACATTGTAAGTTCTACAAGAATAAGAATGCTAAAAAAATTATTTGTTAAGCCATTGGGCCGTAAAAAACTTGCTTTTATATTTAAAAAAATCAATATTCTATTCACCCGTTACGCTCTACTGTTGATGTTCACGGACAGAAACTACAGCTGAGGGGTTCTGCCATCAAGTGATGGCTATTTTGAATTATTGCAGTAACCTTTAATGCTAATGCCAAAGGGGATGCTGCGTTTTCGCTATGTAGTGCGAAAACACATTTGTAGTTTCACTTGGTACTGAAATTCTATACCAATAAGTCATTTAATGAGAATACATCCAGAGCATTTCCGAATTAACGCCAGAATCGCTTATATGGTAATTCTTGTGATAATTTGATCACAGAAAAATGCATACATAGAATATATATTTATGTAAGTACAGTATATATAATCTATCACAAGTTTAAGCTGATATAAAAAAATCAGTAAAGCAAGTGATCATTAGGTATTGTTTAAATGTTTGGTTAATAACCATGTCTTATTGGGGTGCTTGGATACTGTTTATGTTATAGACAGGCTGATCTAAAAGCTGGTGCGAAATACCCAAACTTATCCCAGGATGATCTAGATGTTGAAGTGGATAAAATAGCAATCACTAAGAAGCAAATGGGGCCAAATGGAGTTCAGGCGCAATTGAAGGGCCAAGGAATTGTAGTGCAGGTTTGTTGTTAACAACAGCATAGCAAGGACACCATTTCTTTTTAGTTATATTAACCGATCGCCAACCCTAAGACTTTTCAAACATCTTTTATTCAACCTATGATAAAAATTAATAGTAATGTCCTTAATAGTACCCCATCCACCCCGCCAGTTATAACAACGTGATTCTTATTGGTTTCTATATATGTAACAGAGGCAGAAAGTGAGGGACTCCATGCTACGTGTAGACCCTGGTGGTGCCGCACTTCGGTCTATGATGTCTACCAAGATCAAGCGGAAGCTTTATTCTGTTCCCTCGCCCAATTCATTATGGCATGTGGACGGTTATCATAAGTTGATACGGTAATATATTATATATGCCTTCACCGTACGTCTTTAAGTAGTAAATGCGCATCATAATTGTGAAGCAAGATACTTTGTCTTTTTCAAATATTATATATTATATTGTACGAAAGTAACTCTAACAACATTTCACATAATAATATTACATTAGGGCTAATTATGATTCTTAATCTGAAGTACGCCTTTTCTTTACATATATTTTACAAACGAAGACAAAAGGTTGTTTATCTTACAGTATAAATATTATAGTTAGGATAAAGATGTCAACAGGTCAAATACTATATTATGCAAATATTATGTTAAAGGAATATTGCCAGGTCTAAAATCATCAAAAATCGGTGATTTCATTTTAGCTTAATAATATGACTATATGATGTAAACATGTCCATAGACTAGAACTGCGCACTTACCATTTAGGCTAGATATAGAGACAAAACTCCCGTATTTCTTATTTTTGACATGGTTGATATATGACAACACCGTACTTCAAAATAATCCACATTACGTAAAATGCTTTGTAAATGTTTTATGAGCAAAGGGTCACGCTTCAACTGTTAAAGTGATAAAAAGTGGTTGGTTTGGACAAATATATGCCTCTTGTTGACCTATTAAAAGGCACGTACGTTGTCCTATACTCATATAGTGCCGTTTTTGTAAAATATGTGTCATATATATGTATAATAATTAATATGAATTTACGTGTATCATCTAGTTTCTTATATTTTCCGTTTTATCACACATGCTGTGGTGATGACGCATAATCACTGATAATGTCAATCAAGTACTAATTCGACAATATTTTTGTATAGCTGGAAGATAGTGATCCATGGTGGAATTGATGGCTGTAGCAGACTGGCCGTTTTTCTTAAGGCCTCTGACAACAACAGACCCTCTACCGTCTTAGAAAGCTTTGTCACAGCTACCACAACTTTTGGCGTGTCATCAAGAGTCCGCATGGACCATGGCGGAGAGAACAACGACATGGCAACTCTTATGCAAGCTCACCGTGGACCAGACCACATGGCGGCCATCAAGGGCAAGAGTGTCCACAACCAAAGAATCGAGCGATTGTGGCTTGACTTGTGGAAGTGGTCTGTAATTAAATTTTATGAGCTGTTTCGTTTCATGGAAACAGAAGAGGATACAGGTGGCATAGGTGTACTGGATATTGATGATGATCAGCACATGTGGGCCTTACATTATGTATTCCTCCCCCGCATTAATGAGGACCTGCAGACGTTTCAAAAAACATGGAACAACCACTCTTTGAGGACGGAACATAATCAATCACCACAGCAAATCTTTGTGCAAGAGTCCTTGAAGAAGTGCAACACACAGCTCACCGCTATGCAGGATTTGTTTGGTCACAGGCAGATTGTTCCAGATCAGCTCACCACTGATGGGCTGCCTGAAGCTGCTTAAGAAGTCTCTGCCCTGGTAAATGTCCCAGCTGTGCCTTGGCCACTCTCTGACGCACGTCTACAGCTGCTCAAGGTTCACATTGACCCCAAGAGAGACGATGGAGCCTTAGGAGTCAATGTATTTAAAGAAACACCTCTCTTTATCAAAGATGATCAGTAACTATCTAGTAATACGCTATTTGTTACAAAGTTGTTGAGACACAAAAGCGGGATTTGAAGTGATCCATTATTTTCCATGAATAAAAATCAAACGTTTCCACTACCCTGTGAAGGTTTTATGTTTGCCTAAGGATTTAAATTGAATTGCAACTGTTTTTTTTCAGCTTGATTCATGATTAACCTTAAATTTATTACTAGGTTCGCGTAAGTGTTAAACAAGTGAAACGTTATCTTAAGTTGTGGCAGCTTTTACATGTATTGTAGCTTCTAACATCATGAGTGGCGATACACATTTTAGTCATTATTTGTTAACCCTTCAAATTGCTTTTATGGCTATTAAAAACGTGATGACACATCCTTTTACTTACCTTAAAAATAGTGAGCACCAAGTTATAACCTATGAATTGCCTTTAATCTTTAAATACTGAAATATTAACGCTTAGGAATTTTTTTTTCATTTTTTGTTAAATGCTATACGGTTTAACTTTTTGCACCCTGACTATCTGAGAGAAGAAAAAAAAATTGTTGTTTGCAAAAAATGAATAGTGGCATTGTTATAAAAAAATACATATCTACATGACGGGAACAGATGAGGCAACAAAAATGAAATAAAAAGAACCTTCTAATTAGGTCACATGAAATCATTATTTATTCAAAATTTCCATCAACTCACTTGAAAAACACATAATTTTCAACTTTTAGTTGCTGAGGAATCTTCAACATGTCAGGGAAAGTGCACAATGGGAAATCAATGGTGAAATAAAACATATTTCTTGATATTTTAGGTTTGTAACAATAGCATAAATAGTTTTCAGAATATACACATTGGTGTGTTAAAGAGGGATTGAGATTTAATACATTTATCATTAAACTGCTCTAATTTGTGGTAGTGGTAATAAAGAAAATAGGGTAATTGTAAATAGTCAATTATAATGACTTGCCACAACGAATTCATCCATACATTGCATACCATCGCAAAAAGTACATATTTTCACATTTGCTCCTACATACTTAAGTGCACATTCTCAATAACAGACAAACTAGACTCAAAATACAAAGTTATCTTGAATTTGTACCACTATTTAAAACTTGACGACTTTTGGACCAATATTTTAGGAAATATGAACATTAGTGTGCTGTGCCTCACTTTGAGCTTTTAGTACATTCACCATGTAACTCGTGTCACAAGAATTTTTGTTTTTATGAAAAAGTGCAATTACAAAATCAATTAAGCAATCACATATAACCAATTTTGACATCAAAACTTTTATAACATCTTATAAGGGGAATATTGGTATAATTTGCTAATTATGTCACCTGACCTCATGAATGATTCAAAATGGCTGACATACTAAAAAAATTGCATAATTTCCACATTCGTGCCAGCATGCTAAAGTGCAGATTTTGAATAACAGGCAAAAGGCTAAACATATAAAGCTATCTTGATTTGTACCACCATTTCAAATTTTACCACATTTAAACTAATACTTTATGAAATATGACCATCATAGTTTGCTGTGTCTGACATTGAGCTTTTAGTAAATTCATCATATAATTTGTGTCACACATATATAATATATTTTTTAAATAGCTCCTACAAGATAACGTAATCAATCTCATATGACAAATTTTGACATGAAAATTGTATATCATCTTAGAAAGGGCATATCAGCTATTTTTTTTATAAATAGCATAATATGGTAATTAGATTGCCTCAACTCATTATTTATTCACAATGGCCGACATAGGAACAAATATTGCATATTTTCACATTTGGCCAACCTACTAAAGTGCACATGTTCGACATCAGGTAAAATCGGCTGAACAGACAAAGCTAACTTTAATTTGTAGTACCATCAATTTAAATTTTATGACATTTTGACAAATATTTATGAAAAATTACCATTAACTAGTGTGCTGTGCCTCACATTTTGCTTACACTACAATCATCATGTAACTAATGTCTCAATTTTTTTTAAATCAAAATGACGATTATGAAAATAAATAATCAATCCCATCTTCATTTGGTTAAGTAGCATAATATGCGAATTAGGTCAGCTGACCTCATTACTTATTCAAAATGAACGACATAGACAAACAAATTGCAATATCAGGCAAAAATGCTAAACATATAAACTTGTACTAAAACATTATAGTGTAATTTTATAGTGCTCCGGAGGTACAGCCATTCGAGGCAGAATGGGGTGTCCCCCCGGAGATCGTCGGCCCGCCCGGTTCCGCACGTATCCGTGGACTTACACAGTCTCTACTGTGGGAAGGACTCGGAGGTGTCGAAGCCAGGGGCGTCCTCGGCTGTAAGCACGGCACCGATCCTTGCTGTTTCGAGACAGCGCGCAATGAGCGGAGGCCCTTTTAGTCTTTTTAGGGACCGGCCTGTCGCGAATCGGGGGTTTAAAGCAGTTTGCTAGTGAAATGTGAGTCTGAAGCGTAAGGTTGAAGTAGTCCGGTCTTGCAGCTATCCCGCAATGGGATAGTTCCGCGGCTAATACAATGTGTTAATTTAGAGACGATGACGTCTGCCATACATCAGTACGCATCGCCGCCACCGCCCAGGCCGTCACTGCTATACATTCGAATTTCGCATGTATCACTGCGGATAGAGGAGGTGTGTAGGTATAGTCAAATAACATTTTCAGGTAGTACACAAAGTGACTAAAGGTGTCATACAGTCATATAATGCAATACTATAGTGTTGTTTAAGAAAATTGCACAGGGAATGAGTTCACTGGTAAATATTAGCATTTTAATTAGTGAGCCTTTTATATTATAAAATCGATATGGAAAAGACTTTAAACGATAATTACAGTGAGTTGAGTTTGAAGATTCTCAAATTAGGGTGGTAAAAGTTCACAGAAGTGCTCATATTTGTTTAAAGTAAGGTCTTTAACAGGTTCAGCTAGTGAAAAGGTTAAAAAAGGGAAAGTTCATTTTGGTCTTCTACTGTTGCTTGCAATGATAGACGGCTGGCACAGTTCGAGTTGCGTACACTGTTATAGTAATGCATAGACTTCTCCTCTCTCCGCAGCAATCATGGTTGGGGGGTGGAAGAGTTGGGTGCAGTAGGTGGCCCGCTCTCGGAGTCAGTCACGCCAAATGTGGGGGCGCAGCGTCGACCACTCCGAGGGCGGGTCCCTTCCGCACCGCACCGATGGCTTTGTAATAGCCAGGCAGCAGCGTGCAGCACAATAGTAGTGGAGGTATTTCAGAGGGGATGTTAAAGTGAACACCTATGGGGTTTGAAATGACATCACCTCGTCTTCATCACATATCATGACATTCATGTCCAGGCGGAATTCATCATCTGTCAGATATAATCTGCTTACTGTCAAAGTAGACGTACACGTGGTTGCATGAGGACACCTGCAAGCACCTTCTGCAGAATTGAATGCAAGTTTGAGGCTCCCATGCAGTACATTGCTTGCTGTCCAGAATATCAGTACCTTCTCTAGCTCCTTACGTGACAGACTGGTAAGAAAAGTTTCCATGAAGTGAACCACTCGTTCCTCAGCATAGCGGCACTCTTTGTCTTCAGCGTACTCGCACTGCATGTGTTCAATTACTGCCTCAATAGAAGGTGTTAGTTCGCTATACATATGTTGTAGTGCTTCCTCTGATACGCCATTCCACAGTGTGGGGGAGCAGCGCAAACCTCTTGCAATTTGCAACAAACAGCAGTATGGTTGATACACTGTTTTTAGTAGTGCCAGTTACTCCAAAACCGTGCGTACATTTCCCGCGTCTACTTGCAGTCTGCACTCTAATCCACTAAGGATTCTGAGACGGGTCATCACGGTAACACTGCTAAAGGAAGCTGGCTGCATAAGTTTTCTCAGATTTTTTTCATCATCTTCTGATACGATTTGTAGTAGACAATCCAATGCTAAACTCCTGGACACTGATCCAGTGATGGCTGCCACAGTTGACGAAAAGCACAGGTTGAGGGGCCAGACGAAGCTCAACACAAATCCATGGGATAGGACCCGGCCAATGACCTCAAATAGATCGCTACTAAGGTATCTGGAAAAAAACATATTTGTATATGATATATCTGCAACAACTTTACTACAAATACTGCATACGAATGCATTTCTTAATGTATTAATCAACTACAAAATTAAACACTGATGTAAGTAAACTTATTGTTTTACTGTTGCTGGCACAGCTTTTTACTTTTTGTATGAATATATACTGTTATACTTTGTCGTTTATATTAATTTTTTTGCTAAATAATAAAAAAAAACTTTACTCAGGGTAAAATGAATAGTGAAATCACTATTTTACATAATTGCCCTGGCAATCAAGCATACAAAAAAATGTAAAATTGTGGAAAAGATAAACAATAATATGTATATATCTATATTTATATTGTAAAGAATATTTAAAACAGCGTCTGCAAGCTTTACATGTAGGTAAAAAACAGTAAATTAGTATATAACCCGATCTGGTTACATGGGTGGCAATTTCGAGTTAGGGTAAAAAAATCTATAATTATATAGCTCGGCTACAGCCCTGATAAAGATTTAAATAAAGTTAAAGCGATAAAATAATCTCACTGACAGATATTTAGCCAGCCAAGATCTTTATCAATGTATATGCCATTGCCATTCTAATTTTAATGATCAGTAATAATGTGTGCTGCACGGTTCTGTAATTCTTGCAATATTTGACAATTGGCATTTAGTTTGGAGTCTATAACAACACCCCAAGTATTTTGTAGATTCACCCTTCCAAATTTTAACATCATCTATACTATAATAGAATAAGGATTTCAGGCTTTGTGGGTCGTCGAACGAATCCCCTGACCATATCGATATTTCCCGTCACACACTATATACCTCACGCAAATCTTTGACATTCTGACATGGTTGTAACGTTATTAAAAACTTCTTAAAATATTTTTTTCTGACGTGATTTGGCTTCTATTCTATGTTCATCACAATTTCTGGCTGATGTCCCAGTCGACTACGAGTCAGCACGACACTAACCCAATGCCGGGTCAATGCTGGTCCACCGTCGCCGGTGCCGGCCAACAGCTGGTCAATACTGGGCAGGGTATTAGCTGATGTCAGTGTCTCAACAGAGCACACGCTGACACCGACGTCGTTCAAATGTTGGGCCAGCGTCCCCGGCGCTGGCCGTCTTGCTGACTGGGCGCGTGACTACAATGAGCCGTGTAGGCCCACATACGATACACCGACCCAATGTCGGCTCAATGTTGGCCCACCGTATGTTATCTCTTTTCCTAGCCGCGCATGCGCGCCGTAAGTTCACGACGATCTCGCGCCAGCTGATAGTCCATATTGCATGGCTAGTAGGCTCCATTATATTCATAAAATTTTGTTTATCAGGCTCGAACCATGCTAATTACAGTGTTTACCTAAACTCATACAGTAATCAGCGTTTTTCAGTTCTATATTTGTTATATTCATGGTATTTTGTACAGGCTGCAGTGTTTCAATTATGCCAGTGAGGCCTACTTCCTAGATTTTTTATATAGTCCATATATATAAATATATAAAAAAAATGGCAAAATGAATTTATTATCTTACCTGTGATCCAATGTAGGTATTTTCATGGTGTTACCATGAAAATATTTTTCAGTTATACCAAAACCAAACAACTGGAACATCTCTCGGGTGAGGCCATCTGCGTCCACCCCAACCTCGTCTATGAATGTTACTTCCAGCCTGTGGTTTTGCAGTTCTGGGTCGCGCATGTAATGAGCCATCACAGAGTTTTTAATGTCGGCCCGCTCCACTATAATCCTCCTTGTTGTACAGACAGAGAGGAAGTCAAGATGTTCCGTGCGTCGCACACGTAGTGCGCTGAGATCTGGAACATTATGTGATGAATCAGTGAAAATAGGGAAATTGGAATGTATGCAGGGCTACATAAAAACATTATCATCATTTGTAGTGGTTTTAACCATGCTTGCTCTCAAACTACAATTATTTCTCCAATATTTCTCCAATACATTTTTGGAAAAAAATCTTAGGCCACACCAAATTAATTATATGGATGACAGATTCTCAGCAGAAAAAATTGGAGTTAGCGAGCAATTTTTTTCTTTTAATTTGATTTCCCCAAAAAATGGAACGAGCAAAGAAGCGAAAGATGTTTTTTTCACAAAAACTGATTTCTCGCAAAAATGGGGCGAGCGGAGAAGCAAATTTTTTTTAAAATGAAAGAAACGTAACACTGACGTGATTTTCAGGCTTGAAAAAAATATTGGTGTCCCAAAACAAAAATGGAGCGGCAAAATAAAAAATTAGCGGCGAAAAATTTTTTTTAAGTAAAAAATTTAAATCACAGTGAAATCGGAGCGGCGAATCCGTCATCCATAGAATTAATTTGCTGTGGCCTTACAACTTACAAAACATCCACATCAAATTTCTGAGTGGGTATATACATATATATTTGTATATATATACATATAAATTTGCATATATATATATGCAAGCAGCATGTACAATAGATTATAATAACAAGAGGCCAGAAGTCCTATATCATCCCCCGCCATAAATTAGGTTGGAATTTTTGTGGTTACAAATATTTAAAAAGTCGACTGGTGTCCATTTTAAATTTCAGTAAAATCAACTGCACATTATTTATGACTTCAATTTTTGAGTTTTTGTACCCGCAAAAAATTAAAAAGTTCATGCATGGCGGCAATTTTGAATTTACGTAAAATCTTTATCGTGGGGAATGTGATTGTAAAATTTTATTAATCTACCACTTAAAGTTTTTGCGACCTCAAAAAAAGTGAAATTGATCAGTGGAAGCCATTTTCAATTGCAGTAAAACCTTGAAAAAGTCACCAGCACATCTCTTTATGGTAGGGAAGGTGATAGTAAAATTTGAATAATTTCTGACTCTAAGTTTTAAAATTTTTGTGCCCACATAATTTTTTGGAGTTTACCTCTGGCAGCCATTTTGAATTTTGGTAGCATCTTAAAAAAATTACTTGCACATCTCCATGTTGCTATGAATGTCATGTTGAATTGAAAATAAATTGACCAGAAGTTTTTGAGCCCACGAGAAAAAGTAATGCCGGACAGAATCCTGGCGCGACTAAAATCCCCCTTCCCCTACAGGCGGGGGATAAAAATGGGATTGCCTAGAACCTGTAATCCCTGCAATGTTGATGCAAAAGATGGACCATAACGCTACACATAAATTATGTGAAATAGATTAATTTCAAGATGAAAATACCTATGACAGGTGCCATGTCTGATTTGTCAATGATTTCAGTAAGTTCCTCTTCTGTATCGCTGAGCTGAAAAAGAAACACACCGGTTTTTAACCCTACTTGTGGTAACTGACTTTACCTTTAGTAACATAACATTTTTTTGGCATAAAATTAGGGAGTATTTGATAATAATTTTAGTAACGCATTTTGGGGCAGGAGACCATCATTAAGATTTTTAAACTCACTCACGTGAGTGCTACCTTAACATTACGGATAATGTTTTTTAAAAATGAAGGGCTCAGTGGAAAAACGAGTCTAAGTCACATTTTTTAATCTTTTTTTTTTTTCACACAACTGAGAAATGTCGCTTCTCGACCTCCCACCTAACCATTTTACTTTTTTTTAAGTAAAAAAAATCCTTTTCTACTAAAAATAAGTTTTTTGCGTTTTTCTCTAAACTACTCAAATGTGACTTAGACTCGTTTTTCCAATGAGCCTTTCAAATATAAACAGTTTGGCAGTGGAAATAAAAGAATAAGCTATGACTATAATTATAATTTAAAGCGTTAATATAAATGTGAAAAGGTGAAAAATTACAATAGTTGTTGACATACAAATATTACAGGCGAAAACATAAGTGTCAATATCATATTTTAACATAATTAAAACAAACCTATACAAGAAGAAGTATACATTTTGTCAAAATGATAGAAGAAGACTCAATAATATTAATAGTGTTGACAATACAAAACGTTGACATTTTTTCCTAAAGTAATGTTTTACTTCAATTGATCACATATTAAGCCGCTGCAGTGTGTTATATGTACAAAGTTACGAAAATAAATAGGCGATAAATAAATAGGCATATGGCGATTAGTACTGTACCAGTTTAAAATAAATTTCAACTGATTATGCTGAAAAAAATCTTTAACTTTTAAGACATTACAATTTTTAAACAGAGGATTTGTATGCGCCAAATAAGGGGATTTGTTTATTATCCGTAAAGCTCTCTTCTGCAACATTTCTAAAACACGATAACATGTACTTACCAATTGCTCCGAACTGTCAGTCTCATCTAATTCGTCAACATTGATTATCACTCGCCTGGCGTTGCCAAAAACGTCAAATATAGTACTTTCCGCATTATTTGGCAGCACACCAGAAGGTGCTGCCACCAATTTGGCTTTTTTAATTGTAGTACTTCCTTCGACGAATAAAAACAAATCCTGAAGCAAAGTAAAAAGTTGCTGAATGGTCTTGTGATAAAATGTTTCTGATGGATCAAGTCGGTGTTATTAGTTGAAACAAACAACAAATAACCTCATATACAAATAAAAACGGTTTTTGTTTAAGCTATAGATATATAGCATATATATAGAATGATATAATATTTGAAAATATCATGTAATTTTTAACATTGTCTTATTACATACTGCAATTACTGTAGCATAATTATACACTTGTATATAATTTAGGTTTCTACGCTTTCCAGAGTGTCTTTTTTGCTACTATATATAATTAGCATGTCATACATAGTAGCTATTTTATCTCTGGTTTTGGTGCGGGAAACAAAATGATAGACACTATGTTATCTTGGCAATGTCATTCAATTTTGTAGCAGTCATTCATACTATCGTAGCAGTAGCAGTCATTCATACTATCGTAATATCCAGTGTTTTTTATGCCGATGCCAGTTAACATGATGTCTGTCTGTCTATAGTTTAGCTCACACGAAATGTTTCTGATTTAATTTAAGTTATTACTTTCTATTTGACTGCCAGTAAATCACCTAATGTCAGAAGAGTACCAATTATTAAAAAATGTTTATTGTACTGCTATTACATTCATTTGTGCATTCTTGTGAAATCTTCTCCCCAACCTTTCATGTCCATCAGGTAGAGCAAAGTTTATTAGAACCACTTCTGGACCTGCATACGGTTCCTCACCTACACGTTGCAGTTTAGCAATTCTGTCCTAAAACATATTAATATTATTTATAAAAGCAGTTACCAATACATTCAAAGTGAACAATTGTATTGTTATAAACTGCTTGTTAGCTGACAAATACTCCAAGAAAACATGTTTCAGTAAATCGAGAGTGAAAAAAAGAAAACCTGAGTATGCATCCAGGTCGACTCTCTTATGGGAACGTATTCATGGCTTGGCAGTTAAGTTTATATTCCCTTGTGTCACAAAGGTAATGACCGAACAGTATCAAACTAAGATTAACTAGCAAACTATGTACTGTGGGTGGTTAATATTGTTCATGGATGCTTTATGTTAGAGTGCGGGGTTCTTGTGCTACTTTTAAAACATTAACAGATTGAAGTACGATTCGGGAGTGTTGTCATTCTTCTGTTCGAAGTAAAGGCAAGAAATAAAGTATTATACGGTTCATCTGGGTTGTTCTAGTTTGAAAAATAACAATGATTGATGGTCATGTTTGTACAATGACTCTCTATTACCAAGTTAATAATATGGCTCGATCTAACATGACATAAGAGTCTTAAAGGGACTGACCCATGCTAAAATCATAAAAAAATCGATATAGATATAGAGACGAAATTCCTGTATTTCTAATTTTTGCCATGGTTGTCAATATTAATAGAAATCAGTAATTTCGTCTCTATATCTAGCCTAACTGATAAATGCGCAGCACGAAAATTTAAAAACCTTTTGCAGTTCTAGTCTATGGACATGTTTACATCATATGGTCATATTAAGAAGCTAAAATAAAATCACTGATTTTTTTTTATGATTTTAGCCTGGTCCAGTCCCTTAAAATGCTACGCTAGTACTGTGATTATATAATAGTACTCAAAATGTCATTGATTTTTTAAATTGTCACTTTTTAAAGCGACATGTCATTTTAATAAATACTTTTCTTTTCCTCTGTAATACGGGTGATTACGGGTGGTCTGTTACAATTGTTGTTAATCCACTCGTCTTAAATCTGCCATGCTAGTTTTCCAGGCTGACAAATGATGTTGTTGGCATTATGAATACATCCTAGGTATTGGCTACGACGATTATAACACAGTATAATACTTATATAATATACTTTTAGGTAAACATTGATACAACACACAGTTAACAAAAACTAGAGTAACATTCCCAGTGGAAGATCTACACCTTTGTTCTAGCAATTGCGATAGCCCTGGTGCTTTTACATCATGAAATAAATATTTTAAACTGAGTACCTGTTCTTGTTGCAGCCTTATCACCTCATGTCTCGATCTTCTTTCCTCTCTCTCACGCCTCCTCAGCTGAGCAGCCTGTTGTTTGCTGCTCTACCTTCAGTAACAAAGTTTAAAAGCAATGTTCTCTACTTATGTTTGCATAACACGAAATAACTACAAAATTAACACACAGCCTGGATTTAAAAAAATAAGTTTTTTCTTTAACAAGTTCGGTAAGAAAGATCTTTAATATAACCACATCGAACAACTTTTTTGCGTAATTTTGGGTCAATCGATGGCTAATAAACTTGTTCTGAAAAAAACTATGATGTGTTTCACCCTTAGAGCAGCAAGTTATGAAATTTAAATTTACACCTACTTGAAATTGCTTCGATTGAGTGCAAATTTTTTGATTTGTCAAAATGTAGGCCAATTATTCTTTTAAAGGGAGCATGTTAAGGTTAAAGGTGAGTGAGCGCTGATAGAAGACAACCTTTACCTTTAAAATGCACTGTTTTAAGTGTAAAAACGATTATAGTCGTGACTGGCGGTCAGGGGGTTAAGATATCCGGAATAACTCTCTGACACTTCCTTTAATAATATGTGCATAGGACCATTATCTTGCTAAATATCATGACACATACCCGACGCATATCTGCAATTAGTGAATCTATGTACGCCACATCCTGCTCCAGTACTAGCTGGGCACGCTCCTCTCCCACTTCTGCGTTCTGTCGGAGTACCAAGTTGTTCATACCCTTGCTCCTGTACCACATATCAGAGGAGATAATAATTTTATTTAACAATCAAGTAGTATGTGCAACAAAAAAAACAACATTTATGCAGACACTTGTTATTATTCTACGGATAGAAGACATATTTATGATAATTGAAATTCTAACTCTTAGATGAGTACTGTATATTATAAAAGTATCTAATACTTTTCCTTTAAAATTGCTCATTTGCCACAAATATTGGTCGATTCAGATATTACCCTGATGTATTGGATTATCAACTTACAAGTGGCCTCTGTTGTGCTTCTTGTTCGGTGTTGTTTTCCACTGGCTGGGCATGGTCTGCTTCCACATGTCTTCCCCGAAGGTGATACACCATTGTTGGCAGCATTGTGTTTTTCTAAATTCTGTAGTTTGGCAGGATATCATAAAACTAAATTTTAGATCTTACAAACGTATGTCAACAAATAAAAAATGATAAAAATCATGAGCATTATCAGAAAAGTAACTTAAATTACAGGCAAGATAAAAAAATATCGTGATCTGGGTAAAAGAAGCTGCATTTGTGAATGATGAAGAAGAATTGATGCGCAACACTCTAAGGGAGAAAATAATTGTAATTAACAATCAAATAGTATGTGCAACAAAAAAAAACAATTATGCAGACACTTGTTATTATTCTACGGATAGAAGACATATTTATGATAATTTTAATTATATATCTTGGATATATTATAAAAGTGTCTAATACTTTTCCTTTAAAATTGCTCATTTGCTACAAATATTGGTCGATTCAGATATTACCTTGATGTATTGGATTATCAACTTACAAGTGGCCTCTGTTGTGCTTCTTGTTCGGTGTTGCTTTCCACTGGCTGGGCATGGTCTGCTTCCACATGTATTCCCCGAGGGTGATACACCATTGTTGGCAGCATTGTGTTTTATAAACTCTGTAGTTTGACAGGATATCACAAAACTAAATTTTAGATCTTACAAACGTATGTCAACAAATAAAAAATTATAAAAATCATGAGCATTATTAGAGAAGTAACTTAAATTACAGACAAGATAAAAAAATATCGTAATCTGGGTAAAAAAGCTGCATTTGTGAATGATGAATAATAATTGATGCGCAACACTCTCAGGGAGATAATAATTTTAATTAACAATCAAGTAGTATGTGCAACAAAAAAAAAAAATTATGCAGACACTTGTTATTATTCTCCGGATAGAAGACATATTTATGATAATTTTAATTATATATCTTAGATATATTATTAAAGTATCTAATACTTTTCCTTTAAAATTGCTCATTTGCTACAAATATTGGTCGATTCAGATATTACCTTGATGTATTGGATTATCAACTTACAAGTGGCCTCTGTTGTGCTTCTTGTTCGGTGTTGTTTTCCACTGGCTGGGCATGGTCTGCTTCCACATGTATTCCCCGAGGGTGATACACCATTGTTGGCAGCATTGTGTTTTATAAACTCTGTAGTTTGACAGGATATCACAAAACTAAATTTTACATCTTACAAACGTATGTCAACAAATAAAAAATTATAAAAATCATGAGCATTTTAATGCAAATAACTTTAATTACAGACAAGATGAAAAAATATCGTAATCTGCATTTTTGAATGATGAAGAATTATTGATGGGCAACACTCTCAGGGAGATAATAATTTTAACCCTTTCACCGCGGGTGGCGCTGAAAGGCGACCACCTGGCAGTCCGCGGATATTGCCAAAAGGCGACATCAGTAATTACTGTTTTTAATTACAAAAATAATTAATGCAGCGTTCAGGCATTTTATGATGTTATAATTACGCGGTGAAAGGGTTAATTAACAAAATAGTGTGTGCAACAAAAAAGAACAATTATGCAGACACTTGGTATTATTATTCGGTTAGAAGACACATTTATGATAATTTTAATTATAGATCTTAGATATATTATAAAAGTGTCTAATACTTTTCCTTAAGTGCTCATTTGGTACAAATATTGGTCGATTCAGATATTACCCTGATGTATTGGATTATCAACTTACAAGTGGCCTCCGTTGTGCTTCTTGTTGAGTGTTGTTTTCCACTGGCTGGGCATGGTCTGCTTCCACATGTCTTCCCTGAGGGTGATTCACCATTGTTGGCAGCATTGTGTTTTCTAAATTCTGTAGTTTGAAAGGATATCATAAAAATACATTTTAGATATTACAAGCGTATGTCAACAAATAGAAAATTATATAAATCATGAGCATTATTATACAAATAACTTCAATTACAGTAGAATCCCTTTATAACGTGTTAGTTGGAGTCCAAGAAAGAGGACCGTGTTATAAGTGGATGCGCTATTGTGGAACGACTTTGATGGTCAATACGTTGCACCTATATGGACACGCTATCCCAGGCCTATGCTAGTAGCCTATGTACTAGATATATATATATATAACATATGAATTACTTTGGTGAATAAAACTATATATATTTATAGATATAATAATGTATTAACACTCGCGAAGTATGATGACATCTTGTGCTCCATGAAATTACTCCCATGTGTAGTTAACAGATTGAAGGGCGACGCTCGGCCGGAATGGAAGGCCTGAAAGATCAACACAGACCCTGTGCTCGCTATGAGATTACACAAGGGGTGATTAGAGTAGACGTTTTAATACCAAATACGCTGCTCTATTTCGTGCAAAAACCAGACTGAGTCAGTGCAATGATCATGCAGTTCTTAATTTCGCTGGAAGCAAAACTGACACTGCCGTAATTTTGACACAACTCATCGTACAGCCCAGTAGAGCCTACTTAGTCCAAGTGCCGACATCAGGTGTGAAAAATAGCTGTGAAAGATCAAGGCTGACACTGTGCAGGCTATGGATCTTTTAATGTGTCATACACATTACACCCTAACTCAACCCGAAACACCTGGATAGATTGATAATACATTGCTAAATAAAAAATTAAAAACAAATATTATGGATGTATTCTCATTGAAATATGCAATGGCAAACATAAAATCAGGCGCGGCCAGCGTCTTCTATGTTAAGCAGGATTAAAGTTAAACATATAGCAGGACAATACACACACAACCACATACATTATCTTTGCGTATATACACTCTGAGGCACTGTAAGTAGGTACATCCAAACAGTCATTATGATGGGGTTTTTCGTGTTTTTTTCAGGATTTATGTGAATTTGTGATACACTGCAATAAAAGACATATTTTTCTCTGTTTGTTTGTTCTTCTTGCTCACTATAACTGGTAGAAATGAAGCCATTATTGTAGAATTAAAAAAGTAATTTTCTTTGAATGACACTTTTATCACCTTTTCCGAGGGTCCCCATCATTAGATTTCTCGCAATTATGAAAAATGGTGCCAGCTCTCGCCTTTAATTCCATAATTGTTGCAACAAGTGCTTGAAGAGGTAAGTGGAACAGGCATGCTGTGGTCCCTTCTGCTAATTTTTTTACGCAGGTGCCATTTTAAAATTTTTGTAAAAAAATGCAAAAAATGTAAATAGACTATGTCCACTGCCCTATGAGGAACTTCTGGAGGACATCATTAAGACCGTTTGGACAGAACAATGTGGGCATCTCGAAGAATTGAGATGCCTGTGGAAGGCTGCACTAGTTTGCCCATGGTAAAACCTGGGTGAAGTTTTGTTTGCCTACCCTGCACTTCCTCATGGGGCGCACCGAGGGTAAAAATGGAAGTTTCATGGCTATAAGGATGAGAATCCATCAAAATTTGTCTTCTTCCATGACCCCCTCGTACTCTTAAAAAAAATATAAAAAAAAAAACTGGGGCCGGAGGCTATGCCCAAATTTCTGATTGTTGTGTGACCTATTTGCTCTGTTACAGTATTGCGGGGCACTCATTGGGTGCCCTGATGTATCTTAAAACCTGATATATACGGATTCAGCTGCTTAAAAAAGTTCAAGTGTCTGGGTGATGTTTTGGCTTCTGTATCCCTGCCGGAATTTGCTAAATTAAGGTCACAGCTTTTGGATGTTTTTATAATTACCTCAGATTTTGATCTGGCACAGCATTTTTCTTGCTCAGTGAAAACTGTGGAATGTGGTCAATTCTTTATTCTAGCATGTGGGCAGTTACGAAAAAAGGCTCAGCATAATTTTATTTGACAATTTTAAAATTTATTGAAAGTACCTACTGTAAGGCACATGGCTGTGAATATAGTCGACGCGAGACATCGCTGCAGCGTTGTTTTAATGCTGGGCCACCGTCGTCAATTGGGGCATCGGTTTGGCGTGTACATACCCCGTTTACGTTTATTCCCAGTGATGATAGACTGCTATACCCTGCTACGGCTCATTTTCTAAATCAATAACTTTGTGAGTTTCAGAGCTATCATTATCTAATTTCTGCAATAAGTGGACAAATGTTAAATGCAAGATACGAAACATTGAATCACACTGTGGTATAATATCCTGCAAAATAGTTTGATTTTGATGAGACAACTTAAATATTCCTCAGGCGAAATCCTGCAGCAATGTATTAAAGCTAAATGTTTTATTATTTATTTAAATGGCAAAAATACAAAAAAGGGAAATATAATATAATAAACAGCTTTTCAGTGACTAAAGGATCTAAAAAAAATTGTTTGAACCTTGAAATGTTTTCATACATTATCACCATGGTTTATAATAAAACTTTACATTACCATTAGTGGCTGGACGTAAATAGCTGATTTATTAATGTCTCCATTTTCTTTAATTAGAAGAGGAGTTCTCAGAGCTTCGTCTAAGGGCTGGAGTGGGGTTGCACTGGAATTTTCCTCCACTTTTGGAGATTTCAGTAGGCGATTGGGGGCCTGACCTAAAGTTGGAAACCATTTTCTGATAATGGAATCAAATTCCTGCGCTGTTGTAGAGACTGGGAAAGATATTTCCTTTCCATCGTTAGCTTTGCCTGCAATGCATGTCATAACAAATAATAAAAACAATCGCCTTTTCTGTAAAAATAGTCACTAAATGACTGAATGAATCAATCAATCAATAAAACAAGCAATCAATCGATCTATCAATTAATTGTTTCTTTATTTAATTAATTAATGAATGAGCAAACGAAATAAAAAAATAAATGATCTATTAAGAAGAAAGGAATGAGCAGACGAATGAACGAGCGTGTGACTGAACAAATGAACAGCTCGCTTAAACACAAAAAAACATACCGAGACCGTATCGTTCCTTGTACATGTTGTATCGCTGACCACTAACTTTGAACACTCCATATGGTAGACCGGAGAGCCTAAGCTTGACCTGCGAGCGTTTGGGACCTCTTTTCTTTTTGGGCAGAACCACTCTTTTTTCGGCTGGTGGGTTCTGGAAACTCACAAACCTATTTTAGAAAAATAACCATCACAGACATTAAAAAATTTCCATATTGGGAAACAAAATCACACCAAATTGATGTTTCAAAGGCTAGTTGACTTTCAGAGCTCGAACTGCCTCAATGAATGACGCGATTTGCAATGTCGTGATGAGATAGAGTGACATCGCGATGCGATAGTTCATCGCTTTATCGCATCGCGTTATCACTCTATCGCACCATTAACCCTCCTTAAATTTAAATTAAATCTATCTGACCTGAGGATAGCGGAACTGTGCGAAATGCATACAATTGACTACAATTTTTTTATCGTATTATAATGTCATCTGAATTACCACTTGTGCCGAAAAATGAATCACAACACTAATTTACTACTACCTATGTAGTAGGTACAATTATGTCATTTTACCAACAATATGTTGTGCTACAATGTTAGGTAATGTCATTAAGTCGACAGAATATAATATTATCGTTTAATATGACAATATAATGTCAGGATATAGTTTCATATTTTCAAAAGGCGATATTGTGATGACCATATTATTTTGGTTTATCTTTTTTATATTGACTAATTTTATTCTTGACAACTGAATTAACGCTAGGCTATCCACATGTACATGTGCGCTTGTTTTTCTATTTTCTCCAGGCCGGTGCACGATTTTTAGAGCTACCAGAAAATAGTGTACCTCCTTTCAAACTAGCGACGAAGCGCATAAAGGGGGTAGAGTTTTTAACCCTCACCCTTAGTTCCGGGAAGCCTCATGTAGATTAACAATGTGGGTTGTACGTACCACCATTCAAACTTATTTTAATGTTATTCTTGAGCAAATTGGGCACCAGCAGACTAAGCAGACTAAATGGCATAACATACACCGATTTGTGTGCACATGGTTTGATCGTTCAAGTAGTCATTACAAGTGGTTCTAGCTAGACAAAAAATGAAGGTGTTAGAACATATTAAATATCATAGAAAATAAAATATATTTTTTTAAACAATGACACATTTTCTTCGAATCAGCATTAATAAAAACTATGTTACAATTAAAAAAAAAATTAAATGTCATCTTTAGATTCAGTTACCAGAGGGTCGACGGTATCTATTTGGCTCCAAATGATGTGTCTTGAAGTAACTATCAATGACTTAAAGCAGGTCCAAATTCAAATTAGACTTTGTGATTAAAGGGTTAATTTACATTTACATGCATTTATATAAATTTATATATAAATATACTATATGTACTTTTATTAACACTTAGGAACTCCTATGTGCAGCACAACATATAATATAAAACAATACTGTCATTTGCAGTATTATCAGTTTCAAAATATACAGTAAAAGTTAGGCTATTTTACCTCCAACTCATTTTTATCCTACGATGATATTTTGTTCCATATTTAGTACAGCAGCAGACACCGAAAAAGAGCCATATTTAAGGAGCTACCTAAACCGGCGGTACAACATTTGTCCACATGTCCACATGTCTAGAATTGTTCCCAGGGGTCTCTAGATACAGAATCTGGTTGATGACATTGCCGGAAATGGGGGCCGGCTGAGAATTTGACACTTTTGTACACCTACCCGATTTTTAGAGAAAATATTCGCTAAAATATGATTTTCGCGTCATTCTCACTCTATTATAATGTTGGGCCATCTAAATGAAATATTTTAGAAATTTTTTTTTCTATTGATCAGGTCATATATCTGTGGAGATAAAATAGTAAAAAATATATAATTTTGCACTAGCATCCTACCTCTAAGGGCTATTTTTGATATTGTAAATATGTCGCAAAATGCATTTTTATTTAATTTTCAATTTTTTGGCATATAGTTTAGGACAGCAGGTTGGTTTCTGCACGAAAGTCTCCATGAGCGGTACGATTTGGTTCAGACACATGATCCCTTAAGTCAGAATTAAGTTACCAATGCTTGATTCGTCCGGTGATTGATCACTATGGCCAATTTCAAAATGGCCGCCGTAAAATCCTTGGTTTTTCCCGAAATGTATTATTGAACATAGTTTTCTTAAATTTCGCATTACAAGCACGGTTTGAGTGTCTAATCTTACATTTTATCGCTCGTTCAAGTATTTACAAATGCTGGGATGTGATATTTAAGACTCAATCCAAGATGGCTGCCAGAAATGATCAGAAAAATGTTCAAAATTTCACATTTTATTGCAAAAATTTTCGAAGCACATGTTTTATCATGTAAGAAAACCCCCACGATCATTTCCACGTTGTCATTTGGTTCAGAGACAACCCTTGAGTGAAAATCATATGATTAGTGCTTGATTTGTAGAGTAATTAATCAATATGGCCGATTTTGAAATGGCCACCGTAAAATCAATGCCTAATCTTCAAATACATAATTCAACATGGTTTGCTTAATTTTTATCGCAGAAACACGGTTTTCGTGTCTATTATTATATTTTAATGCTGAATGAATCCACTGAATATATATATATGTACATTTCAAGAATAGATGTATATTTTAGAATATGTTATTTAGGAACCAATCCAAGATGCCCGCCGTAAAAATGGCAAATAATATTTTCGAAACTTTTAGAAAATAGTTCATGAGTAGTTATAGAGAGGCATTGAATGGGAGAGGAGGATTGCGGAGGGTGGATTAGGCGGATTGCAGCGGTAAAGTGGATTACGGAGGAAGGGACAAGGAGGCTTCCGCATTATGATTTAACAGAAATTCAGAAGCTAGCCCCTCAATTATGCTTGTTCATAGAGAGCTTCTGTCACTAATAATTCTAGATTTATATGAACGCGTGGATTAGATTAGGGCCGTGCATTACCCAAAAAAAACAGTTTTTTACTGTCCAGCCTAATTAATGGGGGATTAGAATCATGCAAATTAAAAAAAGAAACAGTTTATTTAGAGAGATAAAAAAAATTGCTCCAGCTATGTTTTTTTTCATCCCCGTCAATATCGTTTTCAAAAAGTATTCATGAATGTATTGTGATTTATTTCGCCACCCTAATGATCAACACACACCGTCACGGCGGATTAACGTCAGGGCACAACTTCCATGGTCAAACAAACACGAGGCGCGGACATAGTTTTGTGTTAATTAAGCAGCATTTAAATGAACAGCCAGCCCAACTAATCTAAATGACTGTAACGGTAGGCCTATGCTAAACCAGCATTGCATTACTGTCGGTGGACCAGCGTATTTCTAGCAACAGATTGACCCAGCGTTGCTTTAATGTCGGTCCATCGTCTACAAGGCTGGCCCAGCATTAAAACTATAGACTACCGCGACATCGCCTGCCTGTGGGATTGTGTCGATGTCAAGCCACTAACGTAAGGTGCCCTTATTCAGTCATACTTTTCACAATTTATCCCTATTTCACAGTGCATTAGCAACTAACACAAATGTTTTAAAAATTGAAATTTTCATCATTGTATCAACAGTTCTCTTCAAAATGAGAGAAAATGCTATAGAAAGCAAAAATTATGAACGTTTGTAAAAAATAAATCTGTTGTGACTGAATAGGGCCCCGGTGTCCTAAATAAGTCATAGTTGGCGACCTAAAGTGGCCATGGTGTCTTAATTCGGTCAGCGTACATATTTTAACTTTATTGTTGACAATAATATTATTGTATCACAAATAAACACGATAAAGGAGCCACCTCTTAATTCCTAGCGGGGGGGGGTGGATCAAGTTTTTTTATTCGGACAAATTTATTTATTTCACTTTCAATCTTTTAGACTTTCACACTCTGCCTGAAGCAAAAATTTTCTTTCCATTTGCGTGTGGAGACAAATAACGTTATTTATTTAACTTCCCTAAAACTTTTCTGTCTACAAATTTAGATGCCATATTAGGCCTAGTATTGATTTTGAAGCTGCACACATTCAAGGGTCAGTCAATCAAAATTGTTTTAAAGGCCAATCAAATGTTGCTCAGGAGTTTATATAATTATTTATTTTACATTTATTTCTTTACAACATGTCCTTCAGACAATGATTTATTTCACGAACAGCCTGAAAATATATATTTTTTTTTAAATTCCAGCTCCCCCTCCCCCTGCTGATTGAATTGTGGCCCCCTAAAAGTACAACTACTGTAGGCCTACAATGCTGTCGTGTCCAACGTAAGCTGGACTGGAATTGAATCCATATTTCCCCTGCTTTAGAATTTCATAATTTTCTTCTACTGGAAATCGAACCCTGCTTTAGAATTTCATAATTTTCTTCTACTGGAAATCGAACTTAAAGGAGTAAGTAGTCCACTGTGTACGAGCAGCGCAACACATCTGTGCCCAGAAAAGCACCAGGCCAATTACAGAGGTAGAGGCAACTGGGGTACAACTTAAAGAACAAAACTATGCATAGACTGGTCTATAAGTTCAATGGTACTTCTCCATAATAAATTTGATTTTTTTTCCCTAGGTAGAATTGGACACAGATGATAATGCATGTATTTGTCATATCTCACAGTAGACCTAATCATTTGATTGGACTATTATATAGGCCTACTTATAACGTATTTCCCGTATTGCAGTTGAATCTCTGCAGAATTAAGTTGTGTCCCTGGCTGAAAGTCAAACCCTGGTGAGAATTGGCAACAGGATGGTGAGATGAATCAGATGACACTGCCCTATCAGGCACAGGGTTTGGAATTAGAGCCCTGGCGATCTGAGGCGAGCACGCCAGGTCTCGGTCACGCCCCACCCCCCAATTCCCCCAGCCCCCCCCCCCCCCCCCCCCCCCACACACACACAAACACACAGCACTGCATCTTTATGAGTCGCAATGAAAACATATTTTGCTTTTTTGAAACTGGAACACCAAAGTGTATCTTGTCCTTTGTTACACCACAATAACCAAGCATGTATTTATGGGTTTTTTTTGGTTATACAGACCACCTTGTCATTGATGGATCAAATTCATATTTTGCACAAACATTCAGGCCTTGGCCCAGAGGATAGGCGATAGGCATTTATTTTTTTAATAACTTAACCCTTTAACCACCATATTATTCAATTGTAATTTTCACCCACTTGAAGTTGTGCCTCGCTGACGCGATCAACAACTTCAAGTGAGTGAAAATTATTCAGATTTGACAAAATGGAGGTCAACTCTTTTCAAATGTTGCTGGTTGATGTCACATTTTATCTTTAACTTATTTAAAATTTGTTAATTCATGTGCTAATAAAAAACAAAAATCCGAATATGTTCGGCACTGGCGGTTAAATGGTTCATTGAATTCACCTGATTAGGCCCATCATCAAACAAAGCATCAATTAGCGGGCTAGAAAAAAACGATAAGGGGACGTGATACTTGTCAGCTGGGATCGAATATATTGTGATCGACAGGTTGTCTAGTAAGTGAACAGAGTCAGCAAGATTTACTGATTTCGAGGTCAGCTATATGATGGCTGTAAACGGCATTGGGTATTAACATGGGCCCAGTGTTCTCCTGCTTCTAATACACCATTAAGTATGTATATTATACATTTGATTTGTACGATTAGCTCTTCAAGCATGCACACACACATGCAATTTAGCCTAAATTCGCGACATTTAAAAAATCATCGTAATTTGATATATTCTTTGAAATTGCGACTTACATCTTCCCCATAATATAATTCCGACGTCACACGTGTGAAGATGAATATCTATGTATCCATAGAAGTAATTGTGTAGGCCTACTTGATTTATTTGGTTATAGGGTGTGACTGAATTAGAACATCCTATGACTGAATTAGGCCGCTGTGACCGTTTAAGGGACCTTTGAGTATTTATGGTGACCCAATTCGGTCAAAACAAGCTTTTATCGGGTCCCAATTCAGTCATATTTTGCAGAAGCGTTTTAAGCGAATAAAATGACTTCTCCCGGCTTCACGGCGCTAGTAGGCCTTCTGGCGATCTATTGAGAACTAATTAGCGTTCATATTGAGGTGTAATATCGATCACAAAGTATTTTTCTAAGGCGTGCATGGGTACAATATTTTAATGTAGTACACATGCCAGGTATACGATTTGGTACGCCCCATTTTCAAATGGCTATTTCTATTAAATAAAATGTAAATAAAAAGTTTTAATGTCTGCATTATGCTGTAATATGGTCTTTGTTTTCGTTTTGTTGTTTCTCTGTCTCCTAAAGGTGCCAAGCACGTGGTAAGGGGATTCCAAAGTTACTATGACCGAATTAGGGATATGACCGATATAGGGCACACTACGTTACGATAGCCGAGTCATTAGCCTGATAAGGTGAGCGTCAAACTAACTTTGCCTTGATGTTGGCTCACCGTCTACGGCGCTACTACGACGCTAGCCCAATATCAAAACAACACTGCTCAAACGTCCCGTATTAGCTGGGGAAGCGGCGACGACATACTGGGCCTGACCCGGTTTGTGTCCAGGAAATAGGCCTTCATCCCCTCCCTCGTATTCTCTTTCAATATCAGACAACACGCGACCATTCATATAGGGCCTACTGGCTCTGTCGCGGGCACGTCTTGTGGGAATCTGGGAACTGCTCAGCAGATTTTACCACTGAAAAAGCAGCGTGGTCACCGGCCACGCAAGGGTGAAATGCAACTACAGCCATTGACATTAGGATTGTTTTATAATAGACAACAGGGCAGGTAAACTGTGATTTTTGTCTGCTCTGGTGACTTTTAACTAGACCTGGAAGTGGTAGGGGAGAGCAGGGCACGTTGAACCATTTTTTTTATTTATACCTGTAAAATGTGATTAGCATGGTACATGCAAAAAACAATTTAGATCTACGTGTGTCTTGTAATGCCCAGTCATATTGACCTAATTATCACAAATTCATAGCCTGGTTGAATACAAAACATTTAAATGAATTTTGTCTCTAAAGTTTTTGCATATGGTGGTTCAACGTGCCCTGCGGTCGGGGTACATTGAACCACCCAAGGAGGTACATCGATCCATCAAAATAAATATTTGAAATAAATGTTTTTTTCAAAACAAACTTTATAATTTGCTTACTCCACCCCTTGCCTCATATAGTTTGCTATGTGTAATCAAGGTGTGATATACCTTACAAAGTATGTAAATAGTTCACCGGAGATTGATGATGTGTCTTTAATTATTCCGGCATAGAAACAAGGCAAAATGTGATTTAAGCTAATTTATTAGCTGTTTTCAAGATGTAATATAATATTTCCCTGTCATTACTTCCCACTCTGTTTTTGATAATATTGTGTGTAAACGTGAATTAAATAACTTTTTAAATTAATGTTAGAATTACAAATAGATATTTATATAATGCCTGATAGGCCTACCGGAAGTAATTAGAACATGGTTCAATGTACCCCGGAAAAAGATGGTTTAATGTACCCTGAATGGAAAAAACTTAAATTATTGAAATTTTTAACAGATATCTACAACTGTTTATAAACGAAATGTGCTGTCAAGGCATCTAATATAGATAGATTTTAGTTATACTATAATGATATTTGGAAATACATTCAAATTTGGACAAATTTGAAATTATAACTAAATTAGCGGAACGCTACTTTTACAGCCTGAAAACTCTTTATTTGCATATTTCCCTGCATGACATAATATCATAATAAGGGGTGGTTCAACATGGGCCCATGTTCAACCTGCCCCGGCCTTCCTTACGTAGGGCTAAAACTATCAAAACTTTACCCGACCACGTGGGCGGCTGATGTGGACAGTTTATCCGACCTGGCCCTTTTTAACCTGCCTCAGGCGGCCGGTGGGACGTTAATGTCAATGGCCGCCAGCGTGTCCTTCACTTCTAGAAAAAAAAATGGGCCACGCGGACACGCCTCAAAATTGTACACTGTAACCAGTTGCTAAAATCAGTGCTTTCGGCAAGCCCACTGGCAAAGTTCAAACATAGTTTTGTGCGTCGCTCAGACAGGGTTGGTAGTTCTGAGATATGTCTGGCTTCGCTATAACTGGAGTCGGGTAAGGGACGCAGGTAAGGGACGCACCATTTGATATCTGGGGGGGGGGGGCTAGAATAAAATTGAAAAAAATACTTTGTCGCTACTAGAGTCAGAATAAAAAGTATGTTGAAAATGTGGGCAGAAAAAAAAGTTTGTTGTAGATATTGATGAGAAATATGTTGACCAAAAAAAACACCAGATGGTAACGTACATAATTCTGGAAGTCGGATTGTCGGACGTCGCCATCTTGGATTGGGGTGATTTGGCCCCCCTACCACACATTTAACAACACACAAACAACATATTTCAGCATTTAACTGGTGATTAAACGAAGCACTTTGTTTTTCATATTGTATAATATTTAAATTAGAGTTCACCGAACGCTCATTTAAAAACTGAAATGATATTTTGTCCAACAAGTTTTTTTACATGCCGCATGGTTTTCCATTTTTTCGCCCACCTGTGACGTCACGCCGTCTTACAGAATAGGAAAAGAATTCTTCGACGAAACATAAAAAAAATTATCGGACGCTGATCGCCCCCCCAAAAAATTGGTTTTCTCTCCAAGGTAAAAAAAAATTGCAAGCAGCAAAAACTCTAGCCCCCCCCCCCCAAGATATCTAATGGTGCGTCCCTAATAACACTCTGAGGACCTGCCTCTGTAGACCTGCTCCAGGACATCAGACTGCTGGATGGTGAGTCCTGGGTGCTTGAAACTTAGTCAGAAATTATTCAAATTTTACTATCACATTCCCCCACGATATAGAGATGTGCAGGTGACTTTTTCAAGGTTTTACTGATATTCAATATGGCCGCCACAGATCAACTTAAATTTTTTGGGGGGCGCAAAAAAATCAAAGAATTTGTTTGGTTTATTTTTTGAAATTTTAAAATTACATTCCTAGCAACATGGGGATGTGCAAGTAATTTTTTAAAGATGCTACTAAAATTCAAAACGGCCGCCAGAGGTCAACTCCTAATTTTTTTGTGGGCGCAAAAACTCAAAAGTCGGAAATTATTCAAATTTTACTATCACATTCCCCACGATATGGAGATGTGTAAATGATTTTTTTTAAGGTTTTACTGAAATTCAATGGATAAACTTCATATTTGTTTGTGGGCGCAAAAACTGAATAATTCACTGAATAATTCACGTCAGTAATAATTCACATTGTACAATCTCATTACCCACCATCTGGAAATGTGCAAGTGATTTTACTGAAATATAAAATGGCCACCACAAATCGACTTTGTAAAAAATTGTGACCGCAGAAAGTTTAACCTAATTTATGACGGGGGGATGATATAGGACTTCAGGCCTCTTGCTTTACATTGTTTTTAAAATCTGCATAATTTGTGATCATCAATATCAAATTTTGTTCACCACATGTGTCAACATGGAATCACCTTGGGTTTTATATTTTGTGTATTATATTTTGTGTAGGTCTAGACCTATTGTGAAAAATAGTTTTTTGTTTCTCCTGAAAAGGTGAGAAAACTGAGTCATGACGTTATGGTTCTGGCAGGTCGATTTGTATAACATTTTTACAATGTTGGACCAACGTCGAAGACGTTGGGCCGACGTTGTACAAATGTTATAGGCCTACAATTTTTTGTGTTTTCTGGGAATGTTATGGGACATTGGGTATACACTTAAAGCTTCACCCACTTGAAGCTGTGTCTCTCTAACGCGACCCACAAATTCAAGGAAGCGAGAATTACAATCCTCTATAGGCCTAAAGACTATTGCCAATGTAAATATTTTTACTCTTGGGTAAAATCCGCAATTCTCGACTTGTAGTGGATGAAGATGATTTGATGTGGGTGAGAAATTTAAGAAAATTACCATGTATTCATAGAACCTTCTAAAACCCTTATTTATGAGAAAATCAAGTATGTTTTCAATGGTGTAAAATGATGCTTTAATGCATCGTAAGGGCTTAAAGGGTTAATCCCCGCGTTGTAAGATTTAAATTAATTTAAGCCTACGTACGGGGTCAGCTCGTTATTCCGACAGGTCTATATTCCGACAGGTCTATATTCCGACAGGTCGATATTCCGACACGTCGTTATTCCGACAGTTCCTTGATGTAATTTGTAATGAGAATTAGTCTGTGAGATGAACCACTTTTAATTACGTGTCTGGGCCCAATAGGTTTGAAGAGTGTTTCTAGTCAGTATTTCATGCTGATTCCGAAATTCCATTTCTTAAATGCCTCAGACGCTGCATTTTTTCAGAATATAGCATTTTGTGTGTTTTTTTTCATACGAAAATGGTAAAATCGCTATTTTAACTAGTGACACTGTTTAAATGTATCTACATCAGAAATTAAACTGTCTGATACATGTGATCTAATAATAAGACAACAAATTCAGCGCTGAGACCGATTTTATACGTCAGAATCTGACGTCTAAAGTCAGTCTCAGCTCTGAGAGATTTAAAAATATTTATAATGGCGTTAGACCTATAGCATAAGTATTCAAATCAGGGGGCTTAACTGATATTTACCCCCGAATTGTTCAAATCGTCCCAAAAGCACTAAATTTGGACCACGTATGGCCAAGGCCATAATATTTTTGATTTATCGCGGGAGCCAAGCTGAACTCTCGCCGTGGGCGCTTTATTTGACAAATCTAAGATGGCCGCCATTCAAATTAGGGTCATTTCATAACTTGTAAACTAATAGACGTAGAGACGCATGTGATACCACTTTTCTGTGGTTTTCGAATAATATGTAGAATTAATTTATGATGTTTTGCAGTTGATTTGGGAATTATTTAAAAAACAAAAATATTTGTAAAGTTATTTCGTCAATATATATACGAAATGATAACGGTTTAAACGACGCAGATCAGCAACACAATCGTCTGTATCAGGCATTGATAACGACCTATCCATAAGATTTGCTACCAGAGCCAGTCTTTGGAGTTCCTGTGTATCAGCCATATTATATAAATTCAAAATGGCCGCTGTTCATAACAAGCCCACGTCATAACTTGACAACTAACAGTAGAGATACACTTAATAGCATTTTTCTACGGTTTCATAAACCATTTTAAATATATATTAGTTGCTTAAGGGCAGTGAATATTCTAAAAATCGTACTATCTAAGCAAAAGATTTGAGTCAGACGGCGAAATTCAGAGCTTATTATTTCATGTGTTTGTAAGGGCCCGTTTCCAACCAGGACGAAAGTGTTTTTGAAAGGTTTTTTTTGACCGTTTACATGTCAACTTTGACATTTTTATTTCTTTTTTTTGTGTACTTTTTTTAGGCAGCGCGAATCGGTTATACGTTCGGTTGCTATTATTATACCACGAATTTGAACAGTTTGGGTCACCGTATACACCAAGGAAAGATTTCGGCCGCAGCGGGACTCGAACCAGGTACCCCCGGACTATCGAGTCCACCACGCGACCAATGAGCTATCCTGGCGTCACGAACAATAACAAGATAATAAGTAATAGTATTTATAATAAGAATATTATAGATATAATATTATAATTGTGACTCAAGGCACAACAACATAATTATATTTTCATATTACTGTCTTAGATTTTACGCAACGCAGCTATAAAACTTCAATTGTTCCATCACTGCTAATACATCCATCCTCATAGGAAGGGCAAAGTTAGTATATTTTAAGATGATCAATATTAGTTCTGAATTGTATTCATTCTGACTGTATACTTTTACGGCTAAAATAGTATTATTAGTTTAATTACTGATGTTGATGAGATTGCTAATTTGTACCAGCATTTTGGACGGTATTAGAGCACTATGGGGGTCGCTCAATAATATTTTGCTCAATTTAATAGTTGGTGATGTATTTTCTTGGCAGTCAGGGAAAAATCAAGGGAATGCGTGGGAACAATAATTAAATGTATTTATTTATTAGGCTGGAATATACATAAATATACAATAATTGTATACATATATATACACTACTCTCAAAAAACACCTCCTAGTCAGGCAGAATATTGGCATTTTGGGGCTGAACCTTGCATTGTCGAATTACAATCGTTTTTTTGCATTTTTGAGTAGACAATATCTATCTGCTTAAAAATCAGCTGGCGTTCCATGCCCAAACCTTGTGGGTTTTTCAAAATTCAAGATGGCCGCCAAGATGGCCGCCGTATCACTAAAAATGCCATAACTTCGTAATATTAGAGTTAGAGCTTCGAATTTGGTGTCTATTAGTATGTTTTGGGTGGCAAGGAATCCATTTATGTGGTTTATTTTATGGTTAGATGTAGTATACATCCTACATTAATGAAATCACAAAAAAATATATAAGTAATGATATAAACAACAACAAACAACGCTTAAAAATTTTACTCAATAATTACTGACACAATTATACTGCAGTATGAAAGTATACTCATTAAACGTATAAACTTAGTTACTGGTACTTAGCTACAGTGTTCACTGCTAGATTATGCCTTTTGCGTTTTCTACTGGTACCACTGAATACTAGGACCATATTTTTAACCCATTGAAACAATGCACTCCGACTAAACCCGACACACATTCATAATTCAGCTACAGTCACGCATGTTATGTACAAAAATATATAAATTCTAGTCATTTTGACTAGTATGTTCAGTGTTAGGGCTACAGCAGTTCTCGTTAACGCTACAGGAACAGAAGATGGAGCAGCTTAAGCCTGACTTACGACACGTACAGGTCATTGTCCTGCAGGGGGAATTTGAACTGCATCCACATTTTATGAGCTGCAAAAGAAATCCGGGGGCAAGTGACACACCTGCCTCTACGGTGCGTGGAATGAGCATGCCACCAGGTCTCTCCTGCTCGAATCCATATTGACAAGGATCTACATTAGGTGGGTCAGGTGACATCGCTTCTTTCCAAATCATCACTGTCAGATGGCTGCGTAACATGTTCTCAATGGCCGCTTCGTTAGTTGGAGGCAGAGACGCCAGCTTTGGAGCGCCAGTCATTGAACTGTTGCCTGCTCTCTTGGCCCACACCAGCTGACGACACTTGGTCATACTGGTTGCTGGAAATCCATAGCACTTGCTGTAGAATTTAGTTCCAGCTGAGACTATATCTTGGAGAACAGCATTATTCTGCCCAAATTGTGGCATTGTGTATCCTTGCTCGAGTAATGACAAGGCAGTCTTTATAGCAATACTCTTGCCTATGCCATGAAGTGCAGCAACTGAATCACACCCTGATAGTGCATGGATTGCAAGAATATCTGGCAACAGTGACTTGTGTTTACGAGCTGTTGATTGAATGTCCAATTTCGCTCGATCTTTTTTGGGAGATTCCATATACATGGTTGATGAACAATCCATCTTGTCGTAGAAATGCAGCAGGAGCACAAATATATCAGTATCATCGGCTCTGACCGTGATCTGTACTCCTGTTCCACCAGCCTGAGACACATTGATGGCTTGCTGGACCACTATGATGTCTGCCTCCTCATGTGTTGTTTGGAGATCCGCTCGTCTAATTTTCACACTCTGACCATTCACTGTTACCATTTGAATAGGAACTGGGTCTGCACCAGTGACAACTAGGGTGTGAAGGGTGGTATCAGGGGCAGTTTCCAAAAGTGTCAAATTGGCAACCATCATTTTATATAATTGTTCCTTGTTTTTTGACACTGAAAGACATATTTCCTGTGCTGGGAGTGGGGAGTTTATATGAAGTTTGTGAACGCGGCTGCCTGGATCGATCCGGAGCATGCGAGTATGTGCTTTAATGCTCATGTGGTAATACCTGTCAAAGACCAGATACACATCATATTCGCGTAGAAGGTTTGAAATTTGGTGGTTTAGAACGGTGAGGAGATCTGATACTTTGCCTTTCTTTGGCCAACCCAAGGTCCAGATCATAGCAGCAGCGTCTATCACCATGACTTTTGACTGTGTAAGTATGCTAGTGCGGCTGCTTACCTCTACTTTTAGTTTGTTCTTGATTGTAGCCTTATTTTTACATACTCGCATGGCACCATTCTCCTCAAATAAAGCAGGTGGGTATGCAGCTAGCTCGTGTGTCAGTATTTCTTGGAAATTCAAATCTCTGTTGCTGACAAGCAAACCGAGTGCACGAGCATAGATGAGATCCTGTGAGATTATTTTGTGGTTATCCACTGAAATATGCTTGCGTTTATGGTCAATATTGATAAGTTGTTTACTAATTTTATCATAGAAGCCACCTGGCCACTTGTCTCTGAATTCCTTCATCTGTTTAGCTCCCATATCGTATGCTTCGTCGACGTTACATTCAGGAGGTGCTAGTTGTCCAGTGACGATATTTAGTAGCTGGCCCTGTTCATGATCAGATGGATTTAATGGGTCAATTAGAAGAGACAATGTTTCTTTTAGTGCATTTCGATCACTAGCATCATTTGCAATCCTAACTAGTGATTCTTCCTTGTGCGTCGTTTTCACTTTTTCCTCTAATCCCCCCCATCATCTTCAGCCGACTTACGAGCTCACTACAGGCGCCCATGCTAAGAGACCAAATTTTCATTTGATTCTCATCCGTTGCCATGCCAATGACTCCAGATGGTCCATGACCATGGCGCATCCAGGTGCATTCGATAAACTGGTCCGTCCATATACCATTGAAAATCCCAGCCATAAGGTGAACAAATAACTGGCCTTTCATAAATGCTTTATGGAGATCGTAAGGCAGACTGTGCATCCATTCCACGTATAACGTCCCATAACGTGAGTAATTTGGTCGGCCAGCAGCAAACATAAGAGGTATCATCATTTCAGCAGATGACACATGAAGAGCAAAATCACCCTCGTGTGCTGCTCTACAAAACATGTTGATTAAAAGTACTGGGCGAATGACATTATCAACCCATGCCTTAGTTGTTCGGCTTTTCTTGCTCAGTTCGGACAGCTTATTAATTAGTTCAGGCATTGAACCTGGAGGTGGTGGCGCATCACCTGAGTTTGATTCAAAGATGGGCCACAACAATTCCTCAATAACTAACCTTAATGCCCTCACATTTTGTGGTAATTTCTTCCCATTTAGCATTGAGTCAACACTCCCGAAGGCGCCACTCATCAAAACATGCAGACCCAGAGGTCCACCAAGGGTACCTATAGAGCTGATATAGCATTCTAAAAAGTGCATCCCTCCAAGGATAGGAACTACATCTTTAAAACGATTTGGATCGTTAAATATTATGCTGACATCTATTTGATAGAGCTGCATATCAGCTGTAAATGGGAGTGTTATCTGACCAGCATTGCGAGATATGGTCATTGCCTTGGACATAGCCGTCAGTATAGTGCTTGGATCACTTGGTGTGTGGTTGATGAGAGGTAGGTAATGCCTATTAATTGCCGCTTCTGGAGACACACCTGCTTCACGTGCTTTTTTTGTCATGTAACCATTGTATTCAGGGCAAGATGGTGTGGTGATTACTTTCTTCAGAAAATCAAAATCACTTTCTAAAGCCCTCTGTGTTGTCACAACTTTCTTACAAAGGAGGTCTAGTCTGGGTACCTGATGAAGAGCATATGGAGGTGGCATAGGCGGGTGTTTTGAACCTACATACGGCTCGAGTGGCTGATCATAAGGGATTGGATGGGACATGGCCTCTTTAGATATACGAGGAATTGTGAGCATTTTTGATGTTTGACTTGTTGATGCCTGTCCTGCCATCATTGCCAGCACATGGCAGACTAGTTTACAATATTGGCTGTGTACTTCAGTGTCAAAGTTATCAACTACTATGTGAATAACGCCATCAACGTTTTTAAAGGTCAACCCATGGGAATATTCTTTGCAGGCACATATAGCAGCGGAATGTTTGAATCGCAACACCTCGTCATATGAGCAAGTTACTTTATATTTTGAAAATTCAACTATCAAATCTTTGTGACGATTTAGCATCACGCCCAAGGCAATCTGTAGATCCGTAGACTGAGAGCATACAGTACTTGTGATGATGTTTCCGATAAGGGTGGGCACAAGAGGGGATTTTTGAAATTTTGGCGATATCTTGTATATCAGCTCAGAGAGTGTGGAACTAACAGATTCATCTGCTATTTTCTTGTCAAAACACAGCGAGTAATTTGTCCGTTCCTTCTTCATCTGAAGACATTCTTTTCGTATTTGAGATGCAACGACTGTTATGGCATTACTAACACTATCATCATCTTCCTTCTCCACCTCCACTAGCTTTAACATTGACCCTGAATCATGTTTGAACAGCAGGATTGAAGCAATGCCAGACGAATGCAATGCAACTACGTCATCGCCGAAGAACTCCAATACTTTTTCGTCTAGAGAGAGATAACCCACCTTGGTCTCTATACATAGCTACAATATCTACTGAGTTTAAAAATCTACTCCTATCATTCCCAATCACCAGACATGTCTCAAGGAAAGCCTGATCATTATACATGGAATCAGGAAGATGTTTATTACAATTCAGAGTGTGAAACTTGCTGCAGCAAGATCGATGATATCGGGCATCTGCTGCATGTAAGTCACTAATAGCATTCGCCAGTCTCGCCAAAACAACCATCCCTAAGTCATCTTTGCGTTCATGACATTTCGCTTCCAGGAGCTCCTTATATGTTTTAAATTTGGAACCTGTTGGTAGTTTATCAGTTGCTACTTTTGAAGCTGGTTCGTACCGTCCCCTTGGAATTTTTGGATCATACTCATTTGGGAGAAGACATGGAGTAACTTTTATACAGAACAAACAGTGCTTTCGAAAGTCAAAATTGTCTCCTCGTAACTTTTTACAGCTAGTTTCACCTACCTCTTCATTCCCACGTTTGAAAGGCAGTAAGTTTTTAGGATTCACATAGTTTGATGCACAATTTTTGTGAGCACGAACTGAAGTTGATGATCGGAGTTGATCATGAATGCTGTCACCCCTTGTCTCACTGGCAGAACGAATACGTTCAATCCTTGAGCAGTTACCTAGAGGTTTCTTCCTCTGTGGACACGAACCAACAACGTCTCGAAAGAAACAGTGCTCAGCTGGATATTCAGCCATTATTCAGGTTGAAACACATTTAGGCATAGATCAGTCTAGATTTAGCAACCTCTGAGCCTCTGGCTCTGCTTCCCCAGCGTGAGTGACTGATAGGCCTAGGGGCCTACTACTACTGTCTATAGTCATAGGTCTATAAAATGGTGATATCTAGGCCTAGAGATTATAATTCACTGGAGACCAGCGTTGCTCAATCTAACGCCAATGACAACAGTTCAGGCTCTATAATTTCCTTGATAGACTAATGGTAGGTCTCGCCTAGTTTTTAAGGCTATAGTCTAGACTAGTCTAATTCTATAGACTAGACTATTGTAGTTGAGACTAGATCTGACTATAGGTCTATTAGGTCTAGTAGGCCTAGCCTATAGATAATTATTAGGCCTATGCATTATACCCTATTGACTAGGTCATTTTACTCAGAATTACATCACAAAGTTTTCCGGGTAGGCCTAGGGGTCTAGGCTATTGCCAGTATTGGTATAGTCGCAGCATGAACAGAAAATAAAATGGTTTGTAAAGTTTCATGAAAATTGTCTGAGAAATCAGCGAAATTCCTTCACCACTGCATAATGTAGTTAGCCCCCTAATGATTTATTTAGACTTAAAGTCTAAGAGCCTTCCTATGCTATAGACTACATGCCTAGCCTATACAGCATATTATGTCCTATTAATGTATAATATAGGAGCGATCTATCGCTAGGCAGTGCCTATTCATATTATTATTAGACTTGGCAAACATAGGCCTAGGCCTAATAACAAACATCGACAAGAATCACCAGTTGTGAATGTTACGTACAGCGTTATTTAGCGGTTTGATGAACTATGTTGACAGCCATTTCGCATTTTTTGCACCAGGACTGCATTTGATCTCCTTGTTAACATCAAAATCGGGTTCCCAGACCCCAAAAACCCATACCTAGACACCAAAATCATGTCTCTAAGTCAACTGGTTGAGAAGTTAGAGCTTGTATTATATCGCTATAACAATTTTGGCGGCCATCTTGGATTTTCAAAAACCCACAAAGGTTGGAATTGGAACGCCAGCTGATTTTTGATCTATGGCTCATAGTCAACTGGAAAAGTAAAAAAAATGATTGTAATTCGATATTGCAAGGTCATCTTATGGTTCTGCCTGACTATCCCAAATGGCTCCCAGAAACTCAGGGTGGGCAAATGCGTTCAAATATCAAAAAAAGCACCGATTGTAAATTATTAGTCCTGACTGGTCCACTTTTAAACGCCCATTTGAAGTTAACATTTGCATCACCAATGCAAGCTTCAAAGAATGATGCAGCAGGAAAAAAGCTAACAAGTACAGTAACAACCTTAGTATTTTAGATGTAGGTCTTCATCGTTATTCGTTACCACAGTACATGTAGCTGTTAATAGTCGTTAATCCTCTCATCACTATTATTTTTCTGTCGGAATAACGACCTGTTGGAATATAGAACTTTCGGAATATCGACCTGTTTGTCGGACTATCGCCCTGTCGGAATAACGACCTGTCGGAATAACGACCTGTTTGTCGGAATATCGACGTGTCGGAATAACAACCTGTCGGAATATCGACCTGTCGGAATAACGACCTGTCGGAATAACGACCTGTTTGTCGGAATATCGACCTGTCGGAATAACGACCTGTCGGAATATCGACCTGTCGGAATATCGACCTGTCGGAATAACGCCCTGTCGGAATAACGACCCGGACCCCTACGTACACTGCATTTTTACCTGGTGCTCTAGCTTAGCCTACATGTCATTGAAAAAATAATGTTATTGGTGAATCGCTTAAGCTAGGCATGCGGCATGCGTTAAGCGTTATGCGGCAAAAATTGCATTTTTTATTAACTTTTTTTATTTCGGAACTTGAAGTTCCCGGAACTTGAAAATTGGGAGCTTAAAGTTCCCGGAACTTGTTTTAGGGTATCCCGATTAAAAACAATAATTTTCCATGTAAATTCATTCTTTTTCGGAATATTTAACCTTGTTTTCGAAACAATATGAACCCTAATTCCAGAGTAACGAACTTTCAGAGCAACGAACCCTCAGAACAACGAGCCTTCGGAACATCGGACCTTCGTAACAACGGACCTTTGGAACAACGGACCTTCTGAGAAGCGAGCGGTCCCCATAAAATTGACGATAACTCAAAAAACTATCAAGACAAAATAAAAAGCATCGCCATTTCGTTGGCCCCTCACCTAGGGCTAGAGAGTAGACTTATAGAGTAGGCCTAGAGAGTTTAGCAACAAGGCCTAGGCTAGGCCTACGGAACGGAACATAGAATTTTCATAGACTAGGCCCAATGCCTGGTGATCTAGGCCGAATCGGGGCACTTGGTACCATCCAACCTGCTCGGAATATGCATAGACCTATGGCTAACGTTAGACAACAAGTGATTGTCAAATGGTCTAACTTTTGAACTAGGGTCTAGATCTATACAATATTGTTTTACGAAATTTTCAGAATGACTAACAGTTAGAAAATGTCATAATTAGGACCTAATTCGCCGCTTCGTAACATTGGGCTGCACCCACTGGCCCCAGGTTACTACTAAGTTACGCCTACAAGTACTAGCCTAGATCTAGGCCTAGCCTACTTGTTAGCTAACTGTTATGCCTATTCCGCGGCTAGGCCCTATATTTGTTTTAGACTAGGGTCTACCTGGGAAGAATTTCTGTAAGTGTAAGGCCGTCTCTGGGCTGGTCCTCTTCCAGCAGACGTTCCCCAACAGTAGCATCTTCCTCCATTCTACT
This sequence comes from Flabesymbios commensalis, assembly GCA_964017125.1. Lineage (NCBI taxonomy): Eukaryota > Metazoa > Annelida > Polychaeta > Terebellida > Flabelligeridae > Flabesymbios > Flabesymbios commensalis. The sequence goes on from OZ024918.1 coordinate 65,194,622, forward strand.
AACGTTAGTGGCACTATTGATTATTTGCTGTGTCTGCACAGCTATTCTATGAAGTCTGGCTTCAGAATTCAGGCTGCCAAGGCTCATCTACATGATCTAACGTTAGGCTAGGCTATGGTCATTCATATCAAGGTGACGAGGACAAATTGTCATTGTTACAAGGCATGTCACTGGTCGAAACTATCCCCGCATAATAATTGTGGCGGGAGATGACGTTTTTAATTATCCGCGGAAGGTTTTTAATTGTCTGCGGAAGGTTTTTAATCATCCGCGGAAGGTTTTTAATTATCCGCGGAAGGTTTTTAATCGCCGCGGAAGGTTTTTAATTCGCCGCGGAAGGTTTTCAATTATCCGCGGAAGGTTATAATTCTCCGCAGAAGGTTTTAAATTCTCCCCTGAAAGTTTTTAATTATCCGCGGAAGGTTTTTAATTATCCGGGGAAGGTTTTAAATTGTCCGCAGAAGGTTTTTAATTATCCGCGGAAGGTTTTTAATTATCCGCAGAAGGTTATAATTCTCCGCGGAAGGTTTTTAATTATCCGCGGAAGGTTTTAATTCTCCGCGGAAGGTTTTAAATTATCCGGGGAAAGTTTTTCAATTATCCGCGGAAGGTTTTTAATTATCCGCGGAAGGTTATAATTGTCCGCGGAGGGTTTTTAATTATCCGCGGAAGGTTTTTAATTATCCGCGGATGGTTTATTTACTTATGAGGGTGATGGCCAACCATATTCCAGCAGACAAGGTTAAGTTGACTGCACCGTTAATCGTCGTCGGAATCGATTACGTGGTACCCTTCTACGTGAGCGGCAGAGGAAGGAGTAAATTTTACATTTTACTTTTTACCTGAGCTGTGACAAGAGCTGTATGCCTACACCTAGAACTAGTAGAGTCTCTGTCGGCAGCTTTTGCTTTTAGATGGTTTGTGGGACGTCGAGGCACTCCGGAAATTTTCTACTTAGACAACTCGAAGACTTTTCAAGCATTAAGTAGTTTTTTGTCAGACGAATGCTCTTTTGCCAATATGGAAATTCATAACGCCTAGAGCTCCGTGAGTAGGAGGGTGGTGGGAATGACTCATTCAGGTAGCAAAACAAGTTTTTAAGAAGACGCTAGGTTCTCATTCGGTGACGGCAGTTGAGGATTGAACACTGCATCAACAGTCGTCCTCTCACTTACGTTAGCAAAAACCAAGTAATTACCCTGCAGGGATTTTCTAAGGTGTTCGTTATGGTTAATCAAGCATCTCAGTTTCACCCGTATTATTCCTTGTCTCAAGCACAGAATACAATGCTTGATTACTTTGGCAATTGTGGAAGGGGAATTACCTCGTCACTATACTAAGCAAACTTTCCAAAACTCCCTCTTATCAAAACATTAAAATGGGTCAAGTGGTGCTGGTGCGCAAATATTTCGATAAACGTATATCCTGGACCCTGGGGCTCGTAGTGGGAGTCTGTCCATCGCAGGATGGAATTGTAAAGTCTGTCACGGTCAAGGTAAGCTCAAGAATGTGTGATCGGCCTATTCAACGGCTCTAGGAATTAGAGGTCTGTGATTTGGGCCAGTCAACCACAGGTTATTGCAGTTGCCTGGTCAAAACGACGGAGCTGCTGTCAAAAAAGAGGTTACAAACGCTGACTGGAACAAGCAGGAAAATTTACCTGCAGCTGGCAGTAGCGAGGTAAATTCGGTCGTTTCTGTGAACCCAGAGGCCAGGACATACGAGTTAAACAATGATGACACAACCTAAGTCCCTCAAAACGAAGATACGTGTGGCCGTCTGGGCTTGGAGGGTTATCTTTATTGGAGTGACTCTCCACCGGTCGTTGTTAATTCTTTAACGTGGGTTCGAGATCTTAATGCTCTGACTTTTGAAACATGTACAACACCAAACACCGAAGTAAAAACTGCACTCTTTATTCTCTGAAAACATCAAACGTCGTGCTGACGAGTGAAACATTGAAATAAACGCAGTTGAGAAATGACGTCTCAACTGCACAGAACAAAATATAGAATCACTTAGTTAAATTAATAAAAACGATACGATATGAAATGACTAGAAATAGTTTTACAAGATTAAATATTACATTACATTTAAAGCACATTCTGTTAAACGTGAATTCATAGCTACACATTTAATTAATCGTAACTACATTACAATGCCCAAATGTAAACTATCCACTGACCTGAAAACGTCGGCTAAAACTAGAAAATGTGGCTAAAACTTTTCAGAGGTTTTAGCCACATTGGCTAAGACATTTTTCATCCTACCGCCAACACTGAATATGTACACTAACATATGATATGGCATTAACATTAATAAGAAGTACCTCAAGTCATTACCCTGATAATAATATAATAAGTTTTCTTTCAATACTACATGTATCTATTATCATGTTTAACACTACTCATGTAATAGTATAATCACATCCAGGGACCTAAATCGTGCAGAACTTTATGCGTATACAGATTTTCCACCTAATGACCCCTCTTCCTAATAGCCATGTCAATCTGCTGGATTATAAGTGATTCAATAGGTTATGTTTCATTTAAAAAATTTCAGTGACTGCAGGCATACCAGGGCTGAATATTAGATATATTATCCTGAAGCCAGTCTGCTCATGAAATATTTCCAGCTGCCCGAAAATTCAACAGCCCATAATTTTATTACTACCGGTAACCCTTTAAGCGCTGAAATAGTTTTGTATAAGCCATGCTGACCAAAGGTTTTTTTTCAATTTGAAATCATTCAAAATGTACTAGTTAGCTCTTCCTGATTTATTTGAATACCTATGTTATGGGTCAACAGCCATTACAAATATGTTTACCCTTCCAACTTTAGTCGTCAGAATCTGACATATACAGACGCCAGATTCTAAAGTCGATCCCCGCGCTGTAAGGGTTACCTTTGTTTAAGGTTTATTCAAATAAGTTTTTTGGTCAATTTTTATAGTAATATGAGAAAAATCAATGTAGATCGTAATCTGGATGCAACTCTCCATTGCAACAAATTTTATCAAGTGAGCGAGGGAGTGAAACATAATTTTTAACTGGTAAAAACTTCTACCTGCCATTCGGGCAGGTTACAGTTTGTATTTACCGGCCTGAAGCTAAAATTGTCCCCCATTGCTTGTTTGCCGGTGATAATTATCACCCCTGGCATACATGTCAGTGAAGTTGTCCTTGAAAAGCCAACAAATAACATTTATATTTCATAAAATTCGTTGTGGGACCAACGTTCGCCTTCATAGTTGCTCCTCGCACTGTAGACAACTAAATGCTTTTTTTTCTTCATCAAGTCAAAAGTAGCCACTTACATGTAGTTAAAAACAATAATTTCAATATAACCAATCTTATAATTTATAACTTGAGTTTAATCTTTAGTGTGTTATTTAGATTTATTTGAAATTAAAAAAATAATGCAACATGCTTATTCAAAATTATTATTTAATACATTTCTTTTTTTATTATATGTACATGTTTTCTGGAAGGGAAACATTGCTTATATATATACGACATTTATATAGCCAGCCCTACCTTGTGTTGTGACTTTAATTTACAAAAAAAAAAAAATCGTCAGTTATATAAAGTTGTGAATGTAGAGAGACAAAGAAACTTTAAATTAAAATGTAATAATTTAAACCTCGACATTTACTTTAATTATTTTGAAACTTATTGTGCTTACTGTCGAAAATTTTGTAGATCAAATCCAGTTGTATGGTCACTACTTAGCTTGACTTTGGCACATTGCAACACATCACTTTTGATTAACATAGTGCTAATTTTTCTTCATACTAAATTTGACTGTTATGTTGTCCTCCGATCAACTGCATGTATGTATAGAGCATGCAATAATGTTTATAAATAACAAAAAAATACATAATAGTTCAAATTTCTATGAAATACATGCAATTCCTGTAAAATGTTACTTTTAAAAACTTTTCTTATATTCATGATTAATTGATATCATTATAACGTGTATCTTTATTTTGTAGATGTTGAACACCGTCGAAGACTGGTGGCATCGTTGAGGGCTTCTGTCGAGCAGCCTGTCGAGCAGCCTGTCCAAGAAGCTGAAGAACAGTCACGCTGTGTAACAGTCAGCAGCAGGCCTTCTAAACCGCTCCATAAGGAACCTGTAGTTGAAGATTTAGATGATGGATCTGCCAGTTAGTAAAAAACATTTCACTAATCAATTTTACTTCAATACTTACTGTAACAGTGTATGTTCTGACAGGCTGTGAACTTTTATATATACTGTAGATCTGGTAATATTTGCAAAGTTTTAATTTTCGCGAGGAGGACAAAATGGCGAATGCAATAATCTCGCAAAAAGTATTATTATAATAGCGCTAGTACTAAAGAAACAGGAAAATTCTAAAATCAGAAAGTCCTAAAATCAGAAATTCATGAAAATTCAAACACGCGCAAAAATTACCATATCTACAGTGTACATATCTCATGATGATGCTGTGCAGTTTAAAATATCACTCGGAATCTTCACCTTTATGTGTTGAAAAACTCGTCATATAAGTTTTACAAAAATATCTGTGTGTTCAACCATTTAAACAGGACTTCACTTGTATAATATATTGTATTTATGAGGTCTATTTCACATACAAAGCTCGCTGAAAAAATATTACCGAACTTTGCTGTATGCTTGTAATATACCTTCAGGGGGTTAAATGCACTTACGTCGACTTTTTGTGCTGCACTTTTCAACATCTGCATTTGTGTTTTCTTTGCCAGGGGATTGTGGAAGATTGTTTATTTGTTGAACTTATGTTCATTGTTAGTCTATTTCATTTTTTTTTCATTTGATGAAAGTTCTTTGGCAGTGTCCCTGAAAATCAAAGCCTTTTCTAATGTCCTAAAAATATAATTCTTTTTAAAGTTGAAAAACAATTCAAGAATAACCTGTTTTGAAAATTTTTGGCAAAATTATTATACTTTATGAATTACTCGTTTACATATACTGTTTTTATTACCATAAATGCCAATATTCACATGAACACGCACCCCATCAGGGCTCGAGATTGGACTAAATTTCCCATTTTTCCAGTCGGACATCTGGCTCAAAAATTGACTCTATAAAGTCCTTCCAAAAAATATCACTTGTCCTTCCTAATAATTGTCAAGCAGTGGCAATCGTCTGGTAGGACAAGCTCAGTAAAACTGAACTCGTCCTTCCCAGAATGTTGGTCGTCTCGGACAGGGCCAATTTCGGGCCCTGCCCATGATTTAGAAATAAAACCCATGAACATTTACAGTATTTCATGATCAGAAACATGCTGTAATAAGCGCCCATTCATTCTGTAATCAAGGCGTATTCTCATTGACACCCCGGGCTTTCACTATAATAAGAAGGTAAGTTGTTTGTCTTATACATGTTAAAAAAAAAATCAATACTTTGTAAATTCCGATTGAAAATGATACGCAGTCTAATAATATTTTTTAGGTTTTATTAATTTATAGCCTGATATCAAGTCTGAAGACCTATCATCAGATTCTACATTTTACAAAGCTGTCATGTTACAGTAAAATCTGATGTATATACTAAACGGTTTAGTATGTACATGCTTTAAATAATACAATTTATGTCTAGTCTAATCCCAATTTTTATTATTTATAGCAAAAATAGTATGTATAACTAGAAAGAAATAAAAATCATAACATTTAAAAAAAAAAGGAAATAGAAAGTGACATCAGCTGCTCAATCAATATTCAATGCGGTCAGACTGATATTACAGTCAAGTAATTCTGGCCAGTACTTCACCGCATTGGCAGGAGTCCAATGTATGTGTACCGTCTGATATTGGATGGAAACAAATATTGAGATATGTATTATATATTATTTACAGCGAATTTATATCTGGTGAGGTTTTTTATGATTTCAGATTCTTTTATATATATAAATTATGTTGACTTTCTGTTTCTGTTCGTTCAATTGGTTCTGTTGTATTTTCTAATATTGCCTACAAAAACAACTGTGTTAGGTCGGCTAGTTTGTTGGTTCGAGTCCTGCCACAGTTCAAACACATAGTGCAGTGATTTGAATTTGTAACAGAACGGTAACGAACTTAACATAATCTACATATTTACAGTATGTAAAGTAAATATTTATATCTTGTCACATTAAATTATATCTTTATACACCGCTAAAGGAGACTATAGTTGTTTTTAATTCGTTTATTTAGTCATATCAAATCACTGTTATTTGGAAATAAATGTTTGTTTCAACAGAAAAAGTTTAGAGTGCTTTCTCTAAAATTAAACAAATATAATTAATTTTCACCCACTTCAAGTTGTGGGTCGCAGCACTGAGAGACACAACTTCAAGCGGATGAAAAGTTTTATTATTTAATTCAGCGGGATAAGGGTTAATGATATGTACATTCTATTCCATCCTCACATTTATCAAAATTATTAAGGCTCCCCCTACCGGGGGGAGGCTTTTAGTTTTTGTATGGTTTAGTCTGCCGACGGCGCCGCCTCTCATCCATGCCCTGTTACCCTTATATCTACAAAAACGCTTTTTCAATTCATTTGGTGTTCAACATACTGGATACAAGTATTAATTAAAGTGCATCAATTTTTCAGAAAGTCCAGAAAAATATTCGGATCATGACGGCTATCTTTAATTTTTTTCGTCAAATTAGGACCTTGTCACCATGATTTCTACAAAACCACTTTTTCCATTCACTTTGTGTTTAACATACTGTATGCAAGTATAAATTCTTAGGCTGCATCAATTTTTCAGAAAGTTCGTGAAAATATTTGGATCATAGGGCCATCTTTAATCTTTTTTTTGTCTAGTTAGTATTTTGTCACCGTGATAAATTCAAAGCTGCTTATCCTATATACTCAATATTCAAACTACTGCATAGTAGTAATAATTCCTAGCCTGCATCAATTTCTCAGAAAGTTCGGAAAAGCATCCGGGTATTGGCGGCTATTTTAATCTTTCGGGGTCAATATAGCACCTAGTCAGCCTAAAGCTGCTAGCCTCTGCCTCCTAATATTACTTGATAATTACATGTAGAGATTGATTCAATTCAATTCTGATTTCAGCCTCATAATTACTCATAATGAACTAGAGAACACAGATTTTACAGATTTTTCAAAAAAATTCTGGTGGCATCCCCCCAAACCACCCCAGCATTTTTTTTCCACAATTTATACCTTGAGTTGTGATAATTTCACAGTGGCATTTTATTTTTGGCTCATCCGGCCTTTGGGCCTAAGATGAGCTTATGCCATTGTGTTGCGTCTGTCATCTGTCCACAATTCACAAGAAATCCTTCTCCTCCATCAGTTCTTATCCGATTTCAATTTTGTTTGATTGGTTTGAAAGAGCTTGTGCCTGTGCAATAAACTTCCTCACTGATTTCAAAAATTGTATTTATTAATTAACATATATGACCTAATTAGGACACTTTGGCCACAATTCGCAAGAAATGCTTCTTCTCTGTCAATTCTTATCCGATTTCAATTCAGTTTGGTTTGTTTGAAAGAACTGGGGCCTGTGCATTAAATTTCCTCACCGATTTTAGAATTTTTTATTAGGTCTCCACCCACTATCACTGACTATGTGGTGGTGGAGACTTATTGCTTTTGCTGCGTCCGCCCGCCGCCGCCGCCGCCACTTGTTTCTCTTCCTTCAATTATTATCTGATTTTAATTTTGTTTGGTTTGTTCGAAAGAGCTCGAGCCTGTGCATTAAACTTCCTCACCGATTTTAGAATTTTTTATCAAGTCTCCACCCACTATATGGTGGTGGAGACTTATTGTTTTTGTTGCGTCCGCCCGCCGCCGCCGCCGCCACTTGTTTCTGCTCTCACTCAGAAACGCCTACTCGCATTATTTCCAAATATTTACAGTATGCATACTTGCATACTTCTGCTCTCACTCAGAAACCCCTACTCGCATTATTTCCAAATATTTACAGTATGCATACCTGCCTGGTAAATTTTGTTTTTGCGTTTTTCAGTTTCTTAACAAAATCCAAGATGGCCGCCAAAATCCTATGGCACACGCTAGAGCTCAAACCGCTTCATCGAATTGTTTTATGTTTGGTTTAAAGCAAAGACCTTACCCTGGCCGTGAGCTGAAAAGCTTTTGGTGTGATTCTGATAATAACGTTTTTTTATTTTAGCGGATATTTCTGTTTTGCTCATTTTGGTCATCATTAAAAATTGGTAATATAGCCATACACCCATACTCCCATTATTTCTAAATATTTGCAGTATGCATATTGGCCCGGCGTTTTTCAACTTTTTCAACAAAATCCAAGATGGCCGCCAAAATCCTATGTCGCTCTCTAGAGCTTGAACTGCTTCCTGGATTTGTTTTATGTTTTATTTAAAGGAAATCACCCTGAACATGTGCTGATTAGTTTTTGGTGTGATTCCGATAATAAAAACTTTGATTTTTTTACATTTCAGAATTTAAGCGGATATTTCATTTTTGTTCATTTTGGCTATGATCAAAAATTGATAATATAGCTGTACACCTGCTCGGATTATTTTTATATATTTGTTGGCCCCACGGAATTTTCCCGGTAATTTTTTTTGGTGTTTTTCAGCTTCTTCAACAAAATCCAAGATGGCCGCCAAAATCCTATGTCACTCTCTAGACCTTGAACTGCTTTATGGAGTTGTTTCATGTTTTGTTCAAAGGAATAACCCTACCCTGTATATGTGCTGATTAGTTTTTTGTGTGATTATGATAATAAAAACTTTTTTTTTTTCCTTTTTAGGATTTTAGCTGATAATTCAGTTTTGCTCATTTTGGCTATTATCAAAATTTGGTAATATGGTTATACAGCTGAAATTTTATTTTTTGTGTATGCTCAGTGGCTCTGAGCAAAAAGTCAGGAGAATTGTTTATCTTTTTTTCATTTTTTCAACAAAATTCAAGATGGCTGACGAATCACATGTTACTCTGAAGAGCTCGAACTGCTTCACCGATTTGTTCCAAGAAAGCAACTTACCCTGGCCATATGTTGATTAGATTTTGGTGTGATTCTGACATCACATTTTCATGTGGCTTACATACAAATTTGGTGACATTACTGTATTTCTCTACAATTATTGTACTATGTGGGGCGGGTGGAGACGCAAGCTTTGCCCCTCAGGCAAATCTAGTTATTAAGTAGCTTATGACCTAATTAAGACCTGATTCCTTCAGCAGTGTCACTTGTCCATGTGTAGACCCTGCTAACCTTCATCTTTGGCTTGGATAATATTGCAGTGGTCAAAAACCAGGTCAGTGGGAATTCCCCTTCTACCAAACCCATGGGGAGAATTTCAGAATTTTTCAGATACTGACAGAGCTGGTGACTGAGTGAACCTCGCAATCTGCCAACACCTCGAGTTGGCAAGCTGCCATCATCCACAGGAGGACGTAACCTTTCTAGTCCTTGAGCTCAGTGAGAGAGCTGGTTTATAGTCTATGAAATAGGCTAAATATGCCATGCTTTAAAAATTTTCATGCTGAGAACAGTCGCACCTAGTTGAATTCATGATTGGGAAGTAATAATTTAATGTTGATTTTGCTGGGAACTTACTCAAATGAATGTCAACTGTTTTAATAGGTGATGTGGAAGAGGATGTCGAGACAAGCGATGTGACAGAAAAGACCTATACTAACTGGTCAAGAGAGGCAATCTTAGCCCTAATAAGTCTATATAAGGATAAATAAAATGATTTCGAAAATCCTCTTTTAAGAAAAAAAATTGTCTGGAAAGAAATAACACAAAAAATGGTCAGCTTGGGCCACAACATCACTCAGAACAAGATAGAGTGCAAGTGGAGGAATTTAATCTCCTCTCATCAGGCCATTCTTTTGAACAAGAATAAAACCGGTGCTCGAAGAAAAAGCTTTCAATTTTTTGAAGAAATGAATGAAATCTTGAGAAAACGCCACGACATTAATCCACCTTTCGTCTCCGGGTCTGGCTGCACAGCTACTTCCACACCAAAAAAAAAATAAAAATAATAGTGTTTCCATAAGTATTAATGACACAGTCCCCCATAATGATGTAGAGCCAGATGATGATGATGACAGTGATGATGTAAGCGCAATTAGTGTCAATGCGAAACAGAAGAGAAAGAGGAGGAAAATTGATGCAGCAAAATCGGACACAGATATCATTGCATTCCTTGGTGAGTTGGAAAAAACCCGAAAAGAAGAACAAAAAAAAGAAGGAAGAGAACAGAGATAGAAGAGCTCAAGAGCGGAACAACCTAATTAGGGAACTGATACAGACATTAAAGAAATAGATAATCGTGTTTTATATATAATTATTAAAGTTGATGTTTGTTTATTACCTGCCTATAAGAGACCATTGTGAACTATTAAAGATTACATTAATTGGTTTGAATAGAACTTATGAGAAAGAAAGTCATCACAAAAACGGAAAATACTAAATGTCTAAGCCTACATAAATACCAAACTACACAGTTCCATTCACTTAAATTACTTTCTCTTGGGTGACAAAGGCTAATTGAATGCTGAAGCTGCAGATTTTTGTCAAATAGTATTGGTGTAGCTGTCTGGCACGGTTGTCCATAAATTACACATTAATGTCTATACACTGGTTTTAACCTTCAACTCGACGAGGCCGCCAGCAACGTGATCACCTAATCACATTAAGTCGCCTAGTCACAATCATATTTTTTGGAAAAACACACACAGTATCAGCAGGATTTAACCCGGAACATATGCATGACCGGCGAAGCAGTCAGGGGATCTACCAATTGCGCGAACTACCCTTCTCTTTATTATCCCTCCCTGCAGCCACACATTTATTTTTCACAGAAATATTCCAGGCATCTAGCACGTTTTTTTAAGATGAGACGCATATACAACTCAATAGTTGCCTGCAGCGATCAAGGTTTAGTCATGATTAACTTGTATGTGAAGTGCATTCCAGTAAGGGCTATAGTTATAAAGTTATAGGGCTCAAAGTGATGGACAGACGGACACATCGCATGACGACAATAGGTATCACCCAAATTTTAATGCAACCTACAAATTGAACATGAATGTTACAGACCATAAGTATGTATATGTATTTAGTAAATCAGTTGATAATAAAATTGTTACAATGATGAAAAATCACACTTGCATATATATATATGTATTAAACAAAATAAATTGACAGTCATGAAGTAACATGTATAACTAATTTTCACGTGGTTTTAAAAACAATTACATCTACCTTATAACAACATATAACATCAAAAACAAATATTACAAAATGTCAATACAGAAACTTATGAAATGATCCATGCAATCACTATAATATGTATAATCATGACAAGAAAATATGCATGATCCTAAAAGGGAACATATTTACATGAGCACCGTGTGATGCCAATCTTTGCAAATAACACTACTATGGGTAGCTAATATTAGAATCGTCAAGTACTTCAGTATTTTACATGGTATTACTTTATACAAATGTCCAAAAACATGCTATATTTAGCTGCCTTTTCTAATGTAGAGATCATTTCAAGGGAAGGCGAAAATGTGCAGTTTATTTCCAGTAGTGGAAATTATAACATTTGTGGAAATTATTCACATTCCCTCAATGTAATTGATATCCTAATTAATTTAGCAGGATTTATGGGTTAATGGAAAACAGTGTTAGTAAAAACATTACTATTAATGTGTTTATTTAACGAACCATTGTGGTAGAAATAGAATAAGCTTGGTCGTTATAAGATATCATCTACTTTAAACCGACTTATTCAGGCTAAAATCATAAAAAATCGGTGATTTCCTTTCAGCTTCTTAATATGATCATAATTATGATGTAAACATGTCAGTAGAATAAAATTGGCATTGTTTTTTTAAATTATGTGCTGCGCATTTACCAGTTAAACGAGGTATAGAGAGAAAATTCCCGTATTTATAAATTTGGACATGCATGTCCGGAATAACAAATCGGGACAAAAGCCTAACTGCTAAATGCGCATCACCAAAATAATAAAACTTTTGCAGTTCTAGTCTACGGACATGTTTACAATTACATCATATGGTCATATTAAGAAGCCGAAATGACATAACAATTTTTGTATGACTTCAGCCTCATTGAGTTCTGATGAAAATTGTATACCTTCAGTATACTTAAAGGGATTGGCCCAGGCTGAAATCATTAAAAAAATCGGTGATTTTATTTTGGCTTCTTTATATGATTATATGATGTAAACATGTCCATAGACTAGAACTGCAAAAGTTTCCTAATTTTTCTGCTGCGCATTCACTAGTGAAATCAGATTTTCAGACGAAATTAACGTATTTCTAATTTTTGACATGGTTGTAAAAAATTAGAAATCAGGAATTTCGTCTCTATATCTAGCCTAACTGGTGAATGCGCAGCAGAAAAATTTAAAAACTTTTGCAGTTCAAGTCTATGGACATGTTTACATCATATGGTCATATTAAGAAGGCTAAATAAAATCACCCATTTTTTATTATTGAGCCTGGGTCAGTCCCTTCAATTACAGCTCATGCTAGTGACACTACCTGTTCATTAATGTAAATTACTGTAAATTACTTTATTTTTTCTATTCTGTTTCTTTAAATGTAATAAGCCTTACAAATCTCCATCATTAACAGTTGAGCATGATATTGGTTTGCTAGTCCAAAACAATAACAATGGGTGTGTATTGATTTATACATAGCTAGACCATTAATATAAAACATGTAGGCCTAAGGTGTAATGTAACTTTTTGAGCTACGCTAAATTTTCAGGATAGATGGCAAATAAATAGACCAAGAATTTGTGGGTTGGGAGGTCCGGAGCGTAGCCCACTCCATGGATCCATAACATGGCGGGGATGATGGCCCACGTAGCCTACACTGTCATGGTGGGGCCCTGGGGGAGAGTGCATGTGCATGTGCAAGGGGGGAGTAAACCCTTCATGCCAGGATTTTTTTTGTAAATAAAAAAAATGTATAAGGTAGCCTAAACTTAGAGCCCTAGGCCTGTAATATTCTTAACCTATATTGTTAATGCAGTAGGCCCAACATCTACTGGGACTAGTCTAGGTCATTAATTAAGGGAGCCACCTTTCAATCTCCGGCCAGTCTAGGGAGGGGGGGGGGTGTACTGGTGTGTTTTTGAATTAAATATTTTCAGATTGAATTTTTTGTGAAATAAATAATTGTCTGACATGTAAATAAATATTAAATGGCCAAAAAAAATTTTGCTTTGCTTTGCTCATCATCGTTAAATTTTGCTTAAATTTGGTCTTATTAGGCCCAGGCTTAACTTCCAGATCAATGTAGATTAGGCTCTACTTATACTATAACTTATATTACCCCCACCCCCTCCACATAGTAATTGAATGGTGGCCCACGTAGGCCTAATTATAATCATATTGATGCCAGTGATGCTGGCACAGTCTACAAAATTAAATTGTGGTGAAGATTTTTCAGGGATCCCCCAACCCAGTACAGGCAGTAGGCCTACCCCCCCCCCCCCCCCTCCTTGATTAGGCCTAACACGTTAGTCTTTTGTTAGGTCAGGATTACACCAATTTAGGCTACAGCCTAGACCAACAGGCTACATCACCATGACATCACATCACTGTCACTGTCAGTGTCATCAGTCAGTAGCCTGGACTGGGCTGAAGCTTGAACGTTTTCCATGGCGCACTACACTGTCTATTTTATAGGGCCTAGCCCTAGCCCTAGGCTTGTTTATTGCTCCATTGATTATATAGTCCAACTGTCACAACTTATTCCCTGTGCCTGTCACGCTGTGACTCGTGAGCGATAATTAAAGAAAATGCTAAGCACATGAAGTACCGTAGCCTACGGCGTAGGGTCTATTTTAAGTCTTATCAAGTACAAAGTAACAATAATTTCGTATAGTATTCCGGTAGTATATATAAGAGCGACGTCTGTAATAATACCATCATATATTAGCGTATTTAATTAATTTGAACACGGGCATATTCCGGTAGTATATATAAGAGCGACGTCTAATAATAATACCATAATATCGTTCTAAATATGCCTTGGGGAGGATTTCCCCGTCTTGAAAAGGGTTTTCTTTTGGGGCTAGTATAATAAAAAAAGGGGCAGGGTAAATTTTTGGGGGTAAAATGAGATGAATTAAAGGAAAATTTGAACACGGGCATATTCCTGTAGTATATATAAGAGCGACGTCTGTAATCATGGTAATAATACCATCATATATTAGCGTATTTAATTAATTTGAACACGGGCATATTCCGGTAGTATATATAAGAGCGACGTCTGTTATAATACCATCATATATTAGCGTATTTAATTAATTTGAACACGGGCATATTCCGGTAGTATATATAAGAGCGACGTCTGTAATAATACCATCATATATTAGCGTATTTAATTAATTTGAACACGGACATATTCCGGTAGTATATATAAGAGCGACGTCTGTAATCATGGTAATAATACCATCATATATTAGCGTATTTAATTAATTTGAACACGGGCATATTCCGGTAGTATATATAAGAGCGACGTCTGTAATAATACCATCATATATTAGCGTATTTAATTAATTTGAACACGGGCATATTCCAGTAGTATATATAAGAGCGACGTCTGTAATAATACCATCATATATTAGCGTATTTAATTAATTTGAACACGGACATATTCCTGTAGTATATATAAGAGCGACGTCTAATAATAATACCATAATATCGTTCTAAATATGCCTCGGGGAGGATTTCCCCTGTCTTGAAAAGGGTTTTCTTTTGGGGCTAGTATAATAAAAAAAGGGGCAGGGTAAATTTTTGGGGGTAAAATGAGATGAATTAAAGGAAAATTTGAACACGGGCATATTCCGGTAGTATATATAAGAGCGACGTCTGTAATAATACCATCATATATTAGCGTATTTAATTTATTTGAACACGGGCATATTCCGGTAGTATATATAAGAGCGACGTCTGTAATAATACCATCATATATTAGCGTATTTAATTAATTTGAACACGGACATATTCCGGTAGTAGGCCTATATATAAGAGCGACGTCTAATAATAATACCATAATATCGTTCTAAATATGCCTCGGGGAGGATTTCCCCTGTCTTGAAAAGGGTTTTCTTTTGGGGCTAGTATAATAAAAGAAGGGGCAGGGTAAATTTTTGGGGGTAAAATGAGATGAATTATAGGAAAATTTGAACATGGGCATATTCCGGTAGTATATATAAGAGCGACGTCTAATAATAATACCATAATATCATTCTAAATATGCCTTGGGGAGGATTTCCCCGTCTTGAAAAGGGTTTTCTTTTGGGGCTAGTATAATAAAAAAAGGGGCAGGGTAAATTTTTGGGGGTAAAATGAGGTGAATTATAGGATAATTTTAACACGGGCATATTCCGGTAGTATATATAACAGCGACGTCTTTAATAATACCATAATATATTAGCCTATTTAATTAATTTGAGCACGGGCATATTCCGGTAGTATATATAACAGCGACGTCTAATAATAATACCATAATATCCTTCTAAATATGCCTTTGGGACGATTTTCCCGGTCTTAAAAAGGTTTTTTTTTGTGGGGCTAGTATAATAAAAAAGGGGCAGGGTAAATTTTTGGGGGTAAAATGAGGTGGATTAAAATTTAATTTTAACACGGGCATATTCCGGTAGTATATATAGGAACGGAATATTTCCGTACAGCGGTGTTAAAGGGTTAATTGACTGCATTGCTCAAATTAGTAGTAAATGACAGGTAGGAAATTAAATGCGTGATCTTCAACGGCAAGCGTTAATACAGCATTAGTTCAGCTTCTCGTGTCTGCTACATATAACTATGGTCCGTCAAACAATACACTAAATGACGGGGAATACACTAAATTGCATTGATTGTAATCATGGGCATAATGAGTTATTACGATCTAACATTTTATAATTTGTATGTAATGCTGGCATGATGTTGGTCTATCATTGACGTTGTTGGCCCATCATTCAGCCAACATTGGCTCAATGTGTGGGATTTTCTTACATAGAACATGGTCACAAAGAACTTGGAATAATATTGGCACAGTCTCCTACACGAAGTTGTAGGATTTGGGTGTTGTTAAAGTTGGAGCTGTGTCGTACATAGTGTGCCAGCATTAATATAACATTGTAACAGTATACGGAGATTAAACCTATTTCTAATTGGTTGAGCTGTGTTTGTTAGAATGGATTAATAGCGCTTCCAGTTCCACAACGCCAGCGGGACACGGTAAGAGTCCGTGATTGAACTGAACTGAAACGTCTGAGGCGGGTGTATCGTTATATACCCGTACGGGCATATTCCGGTATAATGCCGTAATTTGTTTTAGTGTAAGTGAATGTTTTACCGGCGTAAATTTATCTATTTGTTGTCACAACTTGACACGTTATTTCATGGCAGTGTGTTTACATAAAAACTTTCTATCCCTCCCGCCGATGGCGCCACTGAGCATGAGACATATTCGGCAGAAAAGACATGTGCGCGATCCCGTTAGCTACACGTCAATGGTATAACTGATGCACGGAATTTCTGTTGTCGTATTGTTTCGTCGCCCCACCGCCCCCCCCCCCCTGTCAATCTTTTTCCTGGGGTTATCACATCACTCCCTCCTCATGAGGTTATCACAAAAATCATCATTTTATGTTGGCTTCTTTATACTAGGATGTCCATCATTTAAACGAGTTATAAGGTTACAATCTAATTTGAAACATGTATGTCCAAAAAAAAAATACAGGAATAACTGATCAACGGGATTTTTGACACACCTGCCAAAATCTAAAATTACTATTACTGTGTTGTTTTTCGTCATTTAAATATGGAGAACTAACTTACGTTGTACAACATAGCAGCAATACGGCTACAAAATCAGAAGATATGCCAAAGGGTCTAGGATGTTAACCTTTTACCATAGCAGCAATACGACCACAAAATCAGAAGATAAGCCAAAGGGTCTAGGATGTTAACCTCTTAAGAACAAATCCTCATCAATTATTTTCATTAGGGTCATATACAACAGCTTTTGACATTAACACATGTCCCTAATCAGCAAATATTTACAAACGCTTGACTTCTTAACAATCTAATTTATTTTTCTTAATGTCGCATATCACGGTAGAATGAGGAGAAAACATGTGTAGGCCCCTATTTGTTTTACTTTGGAGCCTACAAGGTTTGTCAGACCAGCCGTAGCCCCCTCGCTGCGGCTTACCAACAATCAAGTTTCTTCGAAACATAATGTTTCTTCCCCGTTCACCCCTGAAGATTAAATATTGTGGGGAGCCTCATCTGTTATCTCATTCATCACTATTCTCAGGATGTCCTCCTGGCCCAGTTTAGCCAGGTAGCCTAGAAACTCATTCTGGTTTAAACGCTCGGGCAGCTTCTTAGATAGTGCGTCAACATTGAACCAACATAGGATGAATGGTATCCAGATTTATTGGGTTACTTATAGTAGATAAGGGCTAGGAGCTAGGATTTGTGGAATGGGATGGGGGGGGGGGGGGGGTAACTGCCTTGTCCAAGATTTCTGGTAAATTTGAGAACTATTAAAACATGTAGACATAATTGATTTGCCTCAATGTTAATAAACGTGTTGTAAAAATATAGCTCCAACGAGCAGAGTTTAAACCCTGACATTATTAGAAGAAATCGTTCCCAGCAAACACGAGACGTTGACCCAATGCTGGACTAATGTTGGCCCAGCGGCGTAGACGGTGGGCCAGCATTGGACCAGCATTGGGTCAGAGTCTCGTGTTTGCTGGCTAGAGCTATATTTTTACTCCACAAATCTGAATAGGGCGCATAATTTTTTTTCTCCATGGTTTATACAAAATACTTCAGTGTTGTATAAAGGGATTCTACTGGCATATTGTCATACAGCCTCTTAATTGACATACATATGTAGGCCTGTGTAAGACGTACGTATTCTCTTTGTACAAGGTCGTCTTCATATCGTTACTGCAGTGAGGAAAGCTAGACAAAGTAATCAAATACACTGTTATTTCATAGATAAAGAAGATATATTCAAATGAAATGCTAGCACTATATTATAGGCCTACATGCATGAAAATGTCTAGACCTATATGTCCCTGACATAATTTCTCACACACATTTCCCTTATAGTATATTATTTGACGGATACTGTGTTGTCATGTGTAGGTACTGTACTGTGGCCCAGTGAACACAATACATTGTATACAGTGTTTAAACTGGTTAGCTATTAACCCGTACAGCGCGGGGATCGACATTAGACGTCAGAATCGGTTTGGTATTCTGCGACGTCGGCCCAACATTAGGTCGCTATAGTAGGCTAGATAGGATAATCTGACTTTGTGTTTGGTGCACATGGACTTTTCTCACTATTAGCCAAGGGATTGCACGTTCGATTCCAGCAAAACCTTAATATATAATAACAGGACTGTCTGCCGCGGGAGGGCGTGTTTTGTGGTATAAATGATTGTCAGACAAATAGTATATGCCCTTATGTATTTTCGTGCAAAATGTTTGTTTTGTTAATTCCCATTTGGAACATAGTAGTGACGAGAAAAAAAGGGGATTGCATTTTTTTCTAATTCTTTAAATCTATGAGAATTGACTAAATCCAAAATGGCCGCCATGTTTCCAAGATATTATCTATTTCAACATAACTTTTAAAATAATGAACACAAAAACATGTATAATATATCGATTTGTATAGTTTTTAAGACCAGAAAACAGATAACACCATTATATTTTAAAAATAAACAGTTTAAACTTGATTTTTTTTCAATTTTAACCAACAAAATGTAAAAACATAGCATAAGTTATCTGCTACGTGTCCGAGAGGTTGTGTGCTAGGCCTTGAACGGAATTTAGGATACTGTGTGGAGGGCAGTGCCAATTAAGATACATCTTACCATGCTCAGGAGGTTATCCCCCTATAGGGGGTGGTGCACTCGGTGAAAAATTGGGTTCGGTGTGCAGACAGGATAATCAAACCCTTAGTCTTGAATATACATTTTTCGCCAAAAATATACCTTTGAATATACAAATTTTGCCGAAAATAACAAGGCCCTATACAGTTTCTAGCGTAAGCATACCATTTATCAGGCCTATACAGATTTGGACAATAACACACCCTTTCTGAATAGACACAATGCTTGGGATAGCCTAAAAGTTTTAACAAACTATCTGTCACTGTCTAAAAACATGAAAACCCTTTTTTTGCAGCGCACTCATCTAGGCCTAATGTTCGAGACACAAAGCAGCCTTTGAATAAACACATGGTACAGCTGGGTTATTTTATTGACCCTTGAATATGCAGTACGCGTGATTGTCATACCCTTAGATATACCACCATTGTCACCTCTTGAAAATACAGAAATCGATACAGCTCTAGTACACCATGTACACCATGTACTAAAATTACATTCTCGCACAAAGTAATCTTCAGTGTGCAAAATTATTGTGTTTTTAATGACAATATATAACGATAGTGTGGAAGTTAAAAAAATCTGTGATTCAAACGTCAATATCACATTTTTGAACCTTCAACCGAGTCGGGACCTCAAACATATCGAGCATGAAGTTATATAATTATATTATTAGGAATGCTGCCACAAAAAACACGTGAAATTACAAAAAAAAATTAATTCTAGCAGTCAAAGGATATAATAATTATGACAAAACTTATTAAACTGTTATGCTTACCACTCCGAAAACAAGTAACTTGATTTACTTTATGTTACTAGCATCATTATATGTGCATAGATTCATCCAATGATTGAATAATCAGTGGTTTATGATTATAATCACATCTGCCTGATTCACATACTTCATTTATCTGATATTACAATACCAGTCATAATTTTATATATATTGCTGCTTATATTTTCGGAACTATCCTTTCTCTAAATGTATATCGAAAAAGAAGATAATTAAAAACAAAGGCTTCTACTCTGTACGTACTTTGGATTCACGTTTCACACACGTCTCGCCATTACATATTATAAGAGACGCACCATTTGATTTCTGGGAGGGGGGCCTAGATTTTTTTTGAAAAAAAATGTTTGTTTTCAAATTTCTGTAAAAAAAAATTTATGCTGAATTCAAGATTGTGTCAAAAAAAATTGTTGATAATTTTAATTGTTGATAATTTTTGAAGAGGCTCATCAAAATAAACGACTTGCAAGGAATAATTGGAGCGCAAAATATTTCTAGGAAAATTCTCAAAATCACTACAAGGTATTACTTAACAGTAAAATTGGACGCGGCTTTACTGATGTATTTTTTGTTTGTTTCTGGTCGGCTCTTTGTCTATTAAAGAATGTGATATTTTACTATTTTTTTGCGAATGTTTAGAGCGGGTTCGGGTATTTCCGAACACCTAAGCCTCTGCACTTGATGTCTGGTGTCCCCATTTGTCTATCAGCTCCCCACGTGACATCAGTTGATGAATGAAACTATGATTGATGACGTAATTAACCACGTGCACGGCCATTCATGAATCTGAAAGTTGTACAGGAAGTTGTAGTACCCAAGGTAACGGCGGGTATACTCGAAATAGAGGGGGTAATGTCGAACACCAAGTAGGGTATAATCGAACACCCACCCATTTTTTAATCTGAAGAGAAAATAACCAGTTTAGAAGCAGGAACATGCGCAGTATACTCAAATATGATACAAATAGAATCAATGCCAATAAAACAAAAAAATATTAGGAAATGCCACTGTTCGAGATTACCCGAATCTGTTGAAATCTGAGATTTTTTTTCATAGTTTCCTTCATATTACTTTTCAAACCCACATAGTAACGTCACAACCGTTTGCAGGCCTACAAATCGCTCCATTGCGGTACTTCCTTTCGCAATGCCGCATTCGCTGTGAAACTGTGGTGTAGGCCCTATAGGCCCAGTGTTCGTAATTAAACGAAACCAAATTAATGTATGGGTCTATTTCCGAACACGTCCCAAATGATAAAGCTATCATGACCATTGCCTGGCGAGCCCTGCCAATTTCATTTATGGCCGGGTATTGGCCAAGGTTCTTAGTCACGTGACCATCATGCCTTTGCTATTGAGGCCAGTGAATAATTTTCTGGGTCAAGTCATAGGAAATGCGTCAAAGAGGAAATACAATACTGTGAACAACTCTTCATCCGGGGAAGTGACCTTTCAAAAATGTCTGAAATCGGGGATTACCCTATTTTCATCTAAAAATAGCAACAAGTCACAAACATTCGCCACTGGGGCATACCAGAGGCTAGATGAAGCTCGGCCACGCCGCGTAGTGTGGCTCTGGGAACCAGAGTATCATGACCAAAAATGTTTTTTTTATGTTTTTATATCTAGGAGGTGCATTGCAAGGTACATTTTCCCATATAAATAATAATTCCAGGATTGATAATACATATCATAAATAGACCATTACCTTCCGTGTAATTACCTTAATTTTTAAAGACTTATCTACTTTACGACATTTTGAAAGTGACTTTTTAAAATAGCAAAATTTATGGATATGAAATTAGTCCATAATAACGGTGCGTGACAGAACAGTCACGCACAACGGGCAGTTCTGCCTGACACAATTTATTCATGTCTAGCCAGCAACGGGATGAAATATATTAGCAATGTTCGGAAATACCCCCCCCCCCCCGTTTGGAAATACCCGAACCCACTCTACCACATAGTCGTAGTTGTTTGCGTCTAGTTTGAAGACAACAGATCGCCAAATGATGCGTACAGATTATGCTGAAAGGTGAGTCAAAATAAATATTTATTAAGTAGACCTATTTGGTTATCAAAGCTTCACAGAAGGTATACCGTATTTAAGGTCATGCGTATGAGAAGGCCTACCACTTACACTGGTATCCGGTACTAGGTTTCAGAAGAATATTAAATTTCAAACACTAGTATAAACGGCATGTTGCACATTAAAAAAATATCACCATGACTACTAGATCCTTGTATATCACCAACAATTCTCAGGGCTGAAGAAGCAGGTCAGGCCGGTGTGTCCCCTTGAATACAGCCGCAGTTACTGTATGTATGTCAGAGACTGACCTTCATCAAGGTCAGTGCATGACATTTGTCAACATACTTAATTAAATATGAACTGTCACAAAAAAAATGTTTTATTTTTTTCCAGGGACAAAAAAATGTTTGTTTCAAGGTCGGTGCTAAAAAAAAAAACTGTGTGCTAATTTTTCAGAAAAAAAAACATAACTGAAAGTAATAATGTAGCCCCCCCCCCCCCCCCAGAAATCAAATGGTGCGTCCCTAACTGCATCACTATATCTATCGTGTATTATTTGTTAGTGTAATATTGAGGTATCATTGAATTAAATGTACCGATAACAGTTTTCATAAGGTTATTGACATAATTACGTATATCACATAATTATAAGATAAAATATAAATTTAAGGATAATGACTTCACACAATCATGATCATAGCTATAATAGGTCTTTAGATGATAATTTTCTTTCTTTTCAGATATATTTTATTTTATTTCAGATTAATTTTCTTTCATTTCAGATTAACTCATTTAATTCTCATTCAAATTGTATAATGTACCGTACATTTATTTATTATGAATAATATTCCGCAATAAATTAATATAATTTATCGTAGTAGGGCAGTAACTCTAACGCTAAGTAACTCAAGGACAGACCCATACACGGTTAAGGTCATCTTAACTTCAAACACACTAAATGTTGAATAATTTTTTTAGACATACGTGCCACAAGGATACATTAGGCCTGCTCTTAACTTACATTCCAGGAATTTTACATCAGCAATGCAAGATCCAGATGGTGCTGCCGCCTTTTGCCATCAGCATAATATGACCAATGTTAGTTTCAACTCTCCCGAATTGAAAGAAATATATAGGCCTAGCTGCAAGAATGAATTGGATGCGACAAATGAATAAAATATCTTTTGCGGAGGATAGTTTAGATTGTATGACAACTAAATGCCAGAAATGCGTAATAATTGTTTTATGTACGAAGGGCTATTATCGAACTTTGCAATGACCATAGGTTGTCCTTGGTATGATATTTGTTTTTTACTGTAAAGGCCAACCCTGCAATCTTTATTTTCTTTAGCATACCCTTTTCCATCAATGAGTAAAACATTACTTTTTTGCGACAAATTGTGCAAGTGAACTGCTTGAGGACGGGTGGGAAAAAACCCAGTATAGTATGACCTTGTTCTGTCTGACCTTTTGCAAATAATCTATATATAGCACAGAGGTATTAATACCTATAGGCATATGTTGACCTGTGTAAATATCTAAATATGACAAATAGTTCAGTTATTCTTCCACTTTTCTAATTTAGTATGTAACATGACATCATTTAGCATTTTTGGCTTCCAGAAGTGTTAGTTGCGCATTTGACGTCTTGCAATTCAGAATTATGCGCAGAATATACCAGATTGGAATTAATTTCTTACGATTTTCTATGATTTGACATTGAAATTACATTATAAAGCATCCATCCGGAAAGGGTCCCTCAGTGTATCTGAACAATTACGCTTGGTTCATATTCTAACCTATCATGCAGTTAGTTATATTTATGGGTGATGTATAGGCTTACTTCTAACTACTAGTAAATCATTGCTTTACGTCACTTTCCGGCACAAATGTTCTTTTAAGTGACATACGATAATACGATAAAAACGTTGTAGTCAATTGATGAGATGAATGATGTACAGATGATGGTGTGAGGGTGGGGGTGATCGGGCATAGTGGGTTATTGGTGTTTTCCTTTGCTCTCACAATAAGGGGTTCTAGGCATGTCTAGGGAATTTACCCAAAGACGGTAATGTGTAAGCTTACTACACGCATATAATGAATATATGTGTCGGTATGTAATTTACTTATCGTAGCATTTTAGGCAATATAATGATGTCGAATGATAATAGGATTTGTTATATTGTAGTTCCTGATAAAAAATATTATGGAAAATATAACTTCAGTGATTTCATGACAGCCATTTTGATTTTCATGTTTTACAAAACATCCACAAGGATGAGAGCTCCACATCCGACCAGATATCACCATTGGGGAACCAACCAAGCCAAATCAAAACAGGAAAAAAAACCTATCAGCAAAAACAATGTTAGCCGCAGTTTCACTGTGACATCCGGTTGTTTTTGCTCATATTTGCATAAATATAGACTTTACAATATTTTTTTTCTAAACACATATGAAAGAGTTGGCTTTCTCATACCTGAAAACATAAGAATAGACATATTATTTATGTCTCTAGCGTATGTAGTTGCAACATTATTTGTAGATATGTTTATTTTTATATACTTTGGCGGCCATCTTGGATTTCGCTATTTTAGACCTTTTCTCGGCCTATAAAAAAATGCAATCCCTTTTTTTCTTGATCTTCATGATATTTTGAGTCATAATCAAGTGAAAAATCAATTTTAACAGACAAATCGCACGAACGTGTTATATGTGACATATGAGCCTACACTAAAATGAAATGAAAGTGGTTTTAAATTGTCAGAAGGCCAGATGCCTATCGCTTGTGGTCTAGCAGCATTCTCTTGTTTAACCCTTAAAGCGCTAAAATACTTTCGTATAAACCATTGACGCCAAAGGGTTTTTCAGTTTGAAATCATCATAAATGTCTTATTTAGCTCTTTCCTCTTAATTTCAATACCTATGTTATGTGTCTACGTCCATTATACAATATGTATAGTGGGATTTACTATTATAGTGCGGGGATCGACTTTAGACGTCAGAATCTGACGTCTACAGACGTCAGATTCTGACGACTACATTGCACCCATTATGTCAAACATATGTATGGGGCCTAGCGGGAGTGCTACAGGCGATGTGATTTTGATCCGGTCCACAAATATTTGAATCAGTCCATGATTTAATTTTTTCACCGATATTTGGTTAATTACAATAAAAATCAATCATAACAATGAATATACCGAATAACTGATTATTGATTTTAATCAAACCACTAGTATCAACTTTGTGTTTATTGTTGTGACAATTCTGTTTATGCTTTACAGACAAATACACTAGATTCGCTGTGTATCATAGAAGTCAATACAAGTCAATTTTTGCTGCTCAAGGTTCCCAAACTTCCATATTGCTTAATGTCAATCAAGCATTTACCATAGTACATCTGCGTGTACAGCAAGTATGAAACTTAGTGCAATATGAACTACTTATTCAAGGTCTACATATTACAGCTAATATGACATGTAGTGAAATATGGGCTGTTTTAAGCCCGGTCTGCATAATCACCCTATGTATCAATGTATATGTGCATCTACCTTGCCATAACGCTAGTTGACCATTTACCTCAAGTGTCGGTCTGCATATATTATCAACCATTATAACTCTTAAAGTGCTACATTAAACCTAATTTCAATCTAAGTTGTGTCTTCAAGCGCTACATTAAAAAAATTATTGAATATTAAGTTACGGATATCTGAACATAAATTGTACATAATTTCTCAGAGAGGTATTTCGTGACCTGTTCTCGTCTCTGAATTAGTTGGAATGGGTGAATATTAAGCACTATAAGCAATATTCCAGGATACTCAAACATTGGTCACAGATATTACCACTAACCAGCAAACATTACATGTGGATGCAATCTTTCCACTTGCAATATTCAATATTTGTTGATGTTAACCCTTGTCCTGCTATGCCCGGATATATACGGGGCTAAGGATGTTTTAGATCAATAAAAATATCACTTAATTTTGATAAAATAGTTTTTAGTAGGTGCTTAGATGATCCAATAATTTAATTTTAGACATGTCTATTTTTCATAAATAGTAATATTTTTTGTCATTTGAAGCTAGAAATTGCGTTAGCAGTTCCAGCTTCAAATGACGAAAATACAATTGAAACAATTCAGCAGGACAAGGGTTAATGCTTGGCAATCTTAGTGCACTACATTTTTAACTGGTGGCTCAACAATTTCACTGACAATTTTATGATATGAGAAGTTCTTGAATACTGTTCTTATCTATGTGTAATATACATCTTTATATTTGCAATGTAAATCTCATCAGGAGCATGATCAGAGATATAGATTGGTCATCTTGTTTATGTGTTACACAAATTGATAGTACTTAACAGTACCTTCCAGTTACTCATTATAATATATACATGTGAATCAGGGGCCAGTTTCTGTATTGTACTTAAGTAAAAAGTGTTAATTTTGTACTTAAGTATGTTACAGAAACTGGCCTCTGCGGCCGATTTCTATAACATACTTACGTAAAAAGTTAACTTTTTAGTTAAGTATGCTACGTAAAACAGCCCACTTCATTTTGTACTTAAGTATGTTACAGAAACCGGCCGCAGGGGCCGGTTTCTGTAACGTACTTAAGTACAAAGCTGACACTTTTTACTTAAGTACGATACAGAAACCGGCCCCTGATATCCTTAATTAAAAAACATTTTCAAGAAAAAAATAACCAACATAAATTGTATTGTATATTGTCTATTTCAAGTGCTGGACAAAACAAAAAAAAGTCTTATCTAGTTTCTGTATCAAATATGCTAATTTTCCAGAAATTCTCCTACTTCCATGAAGTAAATATAGATTCTGAGTGTCTATATAATCTCATCGCTAATTTTCAGGATTTGTCACAATTTTTTCAGGATTTTTTCCCAGAATTCACTATATATTACACTGTGGTATTTTATAAAATAGTCTTTTTTTTACAATGCAATTTACAGATCAAAGTGTGATTTATATGCTGGGAAATAAAGGGTTTAATGGAAGATTTGTCTCAAAAGATTTGTAAAATATAAAGACGAAATGAGTCCATTGAACCCGTGGATGTTGTAGTTCCTGAAGAACACCCAAGTCAAATCTGATCATGCGGATAACGATCGGTATCTGCTCAATCAGACTTTACTTCCGGCACTACAACCTCCATTCCCTCTCAATTGTCAATTTCTTGGCAATGTCTAATCACCAACTTACAGCCAAGTATTGCGAGAGCGATCCCCTCAGTGGCTATGTTCTATTGGGTCAATCACACTCAGCATTTGTAAAAGATGTTTTCATCCTGTACAATATATCTCTTACTGGTCTGTTACTGGAGGTAAAGTGCCCTGCCATATCTCCACATTAGATTGCCTGCCATGTTTAGATGTCCATCAACGCTTGCCTAATAAACCACAATATCAAATGTGCTCATGAAATATCAATACGTTCAACACTACAACAATACTCTGCGATCAATCTACACTCAGCGGAGGAAATGTTCAGTCACTTTGAAGATGTCACAGATAGCTTAGGGGTTTTGTCAAGTTGAAAAAATAAGAGTAAAACTTATTTTTTATTTTTTTGGGGAAATTTTGTGTTCTTCTGTGTTTTTTTGTTGTTTTGTTCTGCGGCACATGTTTTCAAAAATATAAAATTTGGATAGGGCTGTCTGGCCAATCGGAGTTTTCCTCGTATTTTTAGATTTTTTTCAACTTGACAAGACCCCTTAGTCAGCTCTTTCCACTTTGTATAATCTCAAACTATATTTCAAATGTTGGTGAAACTGGGTCAAGATCGAAGTAAGTGTTTGAACTTGCCTTATTCGCACAATAATCAATTGTGTTCTATTCAATCCAAGACTTATTTTCAAAGCCAAAATAATCACTTTAACATCGAATCATATTTTCTATAACATCTCCATAATATATCTTTTACTCTGCCAAAAGGGTAAACTCAAGATGCAGAGGGTTGTTTTTGCCCTGCTGTTAATATACAGTTTACCACACCAACGTCATATTATATTTGCTTAGCCAGAGTGTGTTTTTTGGATGTATTTTCCCAGAAGAATGGTATATTTGTATTGTAGATTAATATTAGCCATGGAATGTTTTCATATCAGATCAGTGTGCGTCATGATATGTGATGGTTGTAGTTCAATTTGAATTATCCCCTATTTAATCAGGCAGCTTTATGTATGTAGTAGATTTGTAGACTCAATTCCAAGTGGTTGTTTGTAATCATGTATGGTACTTCAATTGATCTGGCCCGTATTCTCGTACAAGTTACGATATATCATAGGCTTCTGATTGGTCGAGATGGCAATCTCGACCAATCAGAAGTCTACGGTATATTGTAACTTGTACAAGAATACAGTGAGATGTTTTTTTGGCATTCACTTGTACTATTATACTTCATGCTCAGCATGGGCTGAGTCTGGCTCACATTTTGCAGGTTATGGCTAATGTACAACTGTGGTCATTTTTAAAGTGATCGCCTAACTTATGTAATTACATGTATTAATAGTAGGCATTATGGGTTACATTTGTTTGCGCATAGTGGCATATCTTGATCGTTTAAGCAGAGTGGCATATCTTGATCGTTTAAGCAGAGTGGCATATCTTGATGTATCTGAAGATGTAGCTGTTCCTTTTTTGTTTGCAACAATTACAATGATCAATCAAAATGTAGTTGCTATCAAAAATTTATGTAATGTGTAACCGTTTTGTTAGATACGTGCGCTTAGTCTCTCTTTATCAGAAAGACTTGTCGTTTGCCATTGTTAAACTATTTAGTATTATTTTAGACTTTAGTATTATTTGTGTGTCACCTAACACTTGAGCAACCAGATTTTAAAAATGAAAACTGTGACAGAGATAGGATAATAATACATAAACTTCACAGAGCAAAGTAGTTTTCAGATGCTCGAAGTGAATCAGATTGTAAAAAAAATTAAATTTTACTACTCTAGTGCTCCAAGTGTTTATGAGGCATAAAAAAGTACAGTGCTTGTCCAAGAAGGGTTTGTTGAATCTTGTTTAATGGAGAAGTACTGTATTTGTCATTGCCATACCTGAATGAATACCTTTGGCATGTTTTGACATTCAGATGAGCCATAAGTAGTGTCATAAGTAAAAATGATTCCATCAGGGCTTCATGTCTAAATATGCCTTTGAATGTGAATATCAAGATTTAGAAACCTTGATGTGTGTCTCGTTGCATTTATGCATATTTTGAATACATTTCAGATAATGAAAAATTGTATGGTATATTCGAGAGGTTTTAATTTTCGCAAGGAGGACAAATTTGTAAATACAAGAATCTTGCAAAAATTATTATTATGCTACTAAAGAAAACAAATTCTAAACTTCGTGAAAAGTCCCACAAACACATATTCGCGAAAATTTAATTGTGCGAAAATTACCGATCTAAAGTATTATATTTGGTTATTTCCAAACACCATGACATTTGCACTCACGTTAAGTGGGAATTGCACACTTAACGTGAGTGAAAATGAAAGTAGATTGCATAATGCTAGGATGGTTAGAGTCAAATGTTGTGAAAATAATCTGTATAAATGTTGACAAATGTTATAGATATGATATATATGGTGATTTTATATGAGACGTGTCTATATTCCTATGAGTAAGTGCACCGGTAGCTAGCCATTTTAATAGAAAGCACCTCTGTAAGTTATATCTTCTGTACCCTCTATTTTCTACTGTAAACTGTGATATCAACTGTACCTATGATCAAAATTTTCACCTGACCAAAAATACTGTATCAATGGTGTTTATATTTGGATACCAATCGGGGGGGGGGGGTTGAGCTGATATTTATCTCAGTGAACTGTAGGCTCATTGTCAAATCATGTGGGAATAAAAAGGGTTGTAAAGGGACTGTGTATTTTGAGGACCAATATATACATTGAGTATTTGTTCAAACACATTAAAAAGAAAAACTGTTGTACATTTATGGAAGATAATGAGAAAATTAAAAAATGACTTTTTTGATCATTTTTTTAAATGCTCCCTCATTTGAACCTGGATTTTTAAAATACAATTTTATCAAATAAAAAATTGGCACTTAAAAGGTCATCAAATAACCTACGCAGAAAACTGTGTACATTGATTCTATGTCAGCTCAAATCCGGGCCACCGTCTGTGACGTTGGTCCAACATTGAACTGATAGTGTTTGCGGGATACAACCCTCCAATCTCTACAACCCTTTCCTGAGGATTTTATCATCATTCCCTTGGATATGAAAGAGTGTATCTGCCACACTCTGAAGTGGCAGATACACACTTACAAGAGGACAAAATAATAATACTGTATCTCTATCTGCTACCCAGCGTACGTGGAGGTTGACACAGTGCTGCCACAATGTCGGGTCAGCATCACAGATGCCGGTCTGACATTACTGCAGCGCTGGGTGATCATCCATTGACACTCGGGTGTACTCTATGGAGCCATAATTTGTGATAAACTGGATTTTATAGACCATTTTTGTCAATTATCTTCAAACTATTTATAAAGACTGTTAATTTTGATAGTCTCTAACTTCTTGTCTGTTAAAGCGTCCATTAGTAGCCCTTTAGAGCCTTCTAGAATCTATTGTGTATATCTTTATCAGCAAATCGCGCTGCCATATATCCTGTTAAAAAATGTAAGACTTGAAAAGTTTCACCAGTTTGTGCAAATATTGTTCATGTTATGTGTATACTAGTAAACCCTAACTTCATTGAGAAAATCAGATTTTTCTGAATGACGTTGAAAATTTCTTCAGTCTTATATTTTTTTGCCAGGCCTGTGTCTCTATAGTCTATATAGTGTTATAACAGTGTTTATTTGTGATGTGTGGATGTTGCTTTAACATATAATGTTTGTTAGATGTTGTTTGATCTCTGAAAGTACTGAGTAAAATATTTTTATATAAGATCATTAGGCCTATAATTTGAAAGTTTACATTTTTAGAATACCTGTAACTTTTGTAAAAACCTTCGTTGAAACTGTTAGTATGTGGGACATCTATGACTTCCAACTTACAATTCTGTGTTCCATGTTATGACCTCAGAACTACAAACTTGTGTTCATTGATACAATAGCTGTCACATATTGGGTGAATTCTACTCTCATGTGCTAAAGCAATCAGCATTAGTGGCTTACTTTACAAGTTAACAGTCACCGCTGTTTATTTTTGCACGGCAGCGTATCTATTGATGCAATATCTATTGAATGTTGGAGAAATACCATCAGGATCTAGAATCCTCTCTAATAATACTGCAAATGAAAAATGCTAGTTTTATCACAGATCGTAAATACTTGTAAAATATATGAATTTCCATATATGTACTATATTTTTTACACTTTCTTTGTGTTTAGATGTCTTTTCATCTATCATTCAATGAAATTCTATGTTGTTTTTTTGCCTGGTCTCAAGAATAACTCGAATATGTTGAATTTTCTGTTGGTTGTTTGATGCCATGTCAAGCCAAACGTCAACTTCAATTAATCATCAACGCTGTATAGTTCACTTTGATTTTAATAATTTTGTTGGTATTCATTGAGATTCTGATATAACAGCATAATTATATATAGTGTATGTATTCTTCATGGAATCAATATCATAATGTGATAGCTTCCACTAATTATCAATCCTAGTGGTTTTTTTTAGCTCGTTTTTGATGTAATTAATGTGACAATAATTTTTTTTATAGATAATGGTTACAATCCTGGCGCAGCAGGCAGTCTAGATGTCATAAGTTCGTAGAATCGATGTGATAATGTGATAGCTTGTTACAATCTGTTGTGTAGCTGATGAACATGATCGTTAAGTACAGTGGATCTTATTGTAAACTCTATTGCTCGTCTCTTCTACTGTTGTGTTTGTTAATGGCACTGTTTAAAAAAGTGTTAAGAATAGAATTCCTCGTGATTGTTGAATGTACAGTGTAACCATGGTAATGGAAGTTATTACCACTTGTCCTGCTGGATTGTCTTATTTCTTTTTTTGTCAAAATGATGACAAATAATTATGTTTGCTGGAACAGACACCTACAAATTTGAATACCTACATTCATTTTCTAAGATTTACCACAAAATATATGATCAATTTCATTGTCCTTTTTTTTAACCATATCCTGCTGATTACGACTTTTGTCGTTTTTGGTCAGTTTTATTAGTCCACCAAATAATGAAGAATATTTATATTTATGAAAAAAAACTGAATTATTTGATTAGCCAAGCATTTACCACAAACTATGTTATCAATTCTCTTGTCATTTGTTTCAGTCAAAAGCATTGTTAAAACTGTATAATTAAATTTTTCATTCATTTGAAGCTGGAATTGCTGATGCAATTCCAGCTTCAAATGCCTGAAATACTCACAAACAATTCAGCAGTGCAAGTGTTAAAGTAAAACCTTCTTCTTCTCTGATCAACGGACATTCACTGTTTGTACTTGTTTCTATGGATATCTTTGTAGATATTTGTTATTTAATTGCTCAAAAATCAGTTCCACTCTATTGGTTGTGTTTTCTAATTGACGAATATGCATAATTTGATATCATTTGTATAGATATATATATATGACGGAGGATGTTTCTATGTTAGCTTATAGATTTGTTTTTGTTAAATTTAAAAAAATTGTTGTCATAGATGATAAATTTGTAAACTTAATGTGTGAAGTTTATTTTTAGATACAAACAGAAGGAAGTCATTTTACACTAAAGGCTTAAATCGTCACAATCAATAAGTACTTCTTACAATACTGTTTAATCTTTTAAGTGCCAAGTTAGGAGATTTTACTCAATTTAAAAATTTTGCAAAATTAACACATTTTAATTTTCCCCAATTGATATTTCACTCTTGCGTCTGCAAACCACACCTTCACGTGGGTGAAAATGGCTTACTTGAAGTTGTGTCTCACTGACACGATCCACAACCTCAAGTGAGTGAAAATTATTCAGATTTGACAAATGGAGGTCAACTATTTTTAAGTCTTGCCGATTTATGTCGCGTTTTATTCTTAGAATCTGAAAAAGCTGGTACTTAATATGCTAGTAAAAAAGGAAAAAAAATATATTCGGGACCAGTAGTTGAAAGGTTAAAAATCTAATGCATTTGAGCTGGACCAATATTGTGGGTTGAGACTCAGCCTCTTTTATTTGAAAAATAGAGTTGTTATATTGGCATGTGTTTGTATTCAACAAATGTACTTATTGTTCACCCACTTGGAGTTTAGAGTTGCGATAGCGACACAACTCCAAGTGTTATAATTTAAATTTTATACTTGGTGCATTAACCCTTTCCATGCAGGGACAGTCTTTATACTTCTTACGTCTACAGACATCAAATTGTGACATAACGATGGTCGCTGCACTGAAAAAAATAAGAACATTTATAATAGCCGCAAACCCATAACATGGATATATATATGGAGCGGAAAGAGCTAACCAAGACATTTATGATGATTTCAAATTGAAAAAAAATGTCGGTCTCCATGGTTTATACAAAAATATTTCAGCGTTGTGAGGGTTAACCCCTTGACTTCCAGGCCGGGGTGCATGCCAGGATCCAGATATACTGGTGTAGGAGTTCTATTTTTCGTCATTTGAAGCTGGAATTGCTAACGCAATTTCCAGCTTCAAATGACGAAAAATACATAAATGTAGTATATATTTGACGAAAATTTGTGTCATTTTATGGTTACGTTCATTGACGAATGACGACGGAAATTTCCGTTATGTATGGTAGTGAAAAGGTTAACATCGTGTGTTCAATATTAATTTATTTTGAATAGCCCATGATCAGTAATTTATGTTCAAGCCAAGCTATAAAAATCCTTTTTTTGATATGGACAGAGGTTCACAAAGCTATGAATGCACAAGTATCACCTAACCCTTTAAGCCCTCACGATGCATTAAAGCAGCATTTTACATCCCTGAAAACAGACTTAATTTTCCTACAACTAGGGGTTTTAGAATGAAAATACACATGAAACTGGTTTATGAATACATAGCAATTTGTTTAATTTTTAAAGCACATCAAATCATCTTCATCCACTACAAGTTGAGAATTGCGACAGCAATTCGCGCCTTGTAGTGGATGAAGATGACTAAGGTAAATTCAGGCTTGAAAGGGTTAATCACACTGTTACACTTATTTCCCCCATTTCTAAGTGATATCTGACGAGGATCTCGGCATAATACCGTTCCCCTGGATATGAAAGAGTGTATCTGTCCCTTTGCTAATTTATGTACAATTTGTGTATAACATATTATGTTTGAATGGTGCGTGACGTGTATTTGGATCGTCTACACTTATTGTAAATTGTGCGTATTGTGTGCTTCAGTGGTATAAGATGTGATTGGTTGAATGCAATGCTTGAATGGTGCACTAAACGTACTTTAAGCCCTCACGATGCATTAAAGCATCAGTTTACATTCCTGAAATCATACTTAATTTCCCTACAACAAAGGGTTTTAGAACGAAAATTTAAATGAAACTGATTTACCAATACATGGGAATTTTCTTTAATTTTTCACTTACATTAAGTCATCTTTATCCACTACAAGTCGAGAATTGCGACAGCAATTCGCGGCTTGTAGGGGATGAAGATGACAATGGTAAATTCATGCCTGAAAGGGTTAATGATGTGTGCAATGCTTAAATGGTGCATTAAACATACTTTAATGATGTGTAAAATGTGCTGAACCTTTCAAATTTCGCAAAAATGTGAATCCTTGGTCAGTGGTGGATTCAGAGGGGGGCGCAGAAGCCGCCCCCCCCCCTCATTAAGGGTTCCAAAAACAAGAAAACGACCATATTTGGCCGTCAATTCCTGCATCCGCGACAAAAAGCAGCTCATTTGACATTGAAATGACATTGCTGTCATTTTATAACTATGCCATATTAAAGCCCTGAGGGTTATAGCAATGTGCCATGTTTTGGTATGTCGCGTATAATGGTTGCTTATGCATGTTATGTTTAAAAATAAAAGAAATTGGTTAAATGAATATGACCGCGACCACCATCTGAGCCGATTCACCCACCCTGATCATTGCGTGATCAAGATCTGCTGAAGGCAGGTCAAAATGTCGCAATCATTTCACACTAAGCTTAACCACTTTCTACATGAATCTTGGCATCATGAATACATATTTTCAACTTGAAAAAAACCCTTGTGTTTCAAGAGTACGTTTTTGTGGTGAATTTGGCCATGAATGGTGAAATGAATGGTGGACCAAATGTACTTTAATGCTGCATAAAATGTGCTTGAATGGTGAAATGCTGGAATGCTGCACTAAATGTACTTGAATGGTGCAGAAATATGCTTGAATTGTGCTCCAAATCGTGCTTGAAGAATGTTGTGTTTGTATTGTACACTAAATGTACATATTCAGTGCATAAGAGCACTCAGTGCATGACCTTCAACACATGCAAAATATGGTGTTTCCTAAAGAATTTGGAGAATCCTCAAGTAAATTATGGTTGAAGAAACATACTTCTAACACAAACCCCTATTTTAGGCCTTTGCCTCTTGTTGCCATGAATGAGTATGTAGGTTGCCATTAGTTATATGTGAACAAATGAATATAGGTTTATTATGTTTGCCATGAAAGGACCAGCTGGTGCCATTTATTTTTGATCTATCGTAATCTTTGTTCTGTTTTTGTTATCTTCAAAATATTGTACAATATGTTGCATAAGTAAATAATATAATGCTGGCAATCTATAAATTATGTTAAATGGTCAACCCTTAACCCTGCTTCATTTATGGGAGGGATGATTCTTTTATTCAGAATTCTCATTGTTACTTGAGACAGAACTTCTCTTCCCTCAGACATGTTCTGAATCAAGTTATTTTATCAACTGAGAATATATAACAAAAAACTTTCTAGCCTTACTTTTGTGGTTACAAGCTGCAATTCAGTAATTACCGGCTTTATTTCCCAACCACAAATTATTTGACCAGCACATAAAGTGTGTTATCTAGCGATGATGTGAGACATGTGTATGCGTCCATGGGTAAAATAGTGAGCCATTTGTTTTACTAGTTTATAATGCCTTGATTTGATCAAGGTTTGTTGTCCCAGACATTATGTTTGTGTGTGTGTTATATAACATGGTTCGTCATTATTACATAGTTAGATTTCATCGGGCATTTTAGGTGTTTATATTACGTAATATAACGTTTAACAACAACAACGACTACTCATCTTAATTACTTATATTTTAGAAAGAAAACTTCTAACTAACAGTTCTGTCTTATTAATGTTCAGAATTTCTTAATTATAGTAGAAGACGAGATGTTTGCTATTACAAAATCACATCCCATGACAGGTGTTAGCTTTGAAAAAACATTTCCGTGTAACTTTGTTAGCTGATTACTCAGTGTTGGTTTGATGTTGGACTAGCGTTTGTGACGCTGGCCCAACATCAAACCAACACTGAAAAACAATGTCCAAAAATGATTTCTCTCATCTTATTGCCTCATGAAACTTGCAGAAAGAAAGATAATATCTTTTGAAAAATAATCTCTCATGAGATATTGTTTTTTCAAAGATAAACTCTCACGAGATATTGACTTTTAAAATATAATCTCTCATGAAATATTGACTTTTGAAAGATGTTCTTTCATGATATATTGTCTCATGAAAGATAGCCTTTTGTTAGACATGGTCTCCCAGATAATCTCTCTTGAGACATGAAACATAATATCATGAAAAATAATCTCTCATGAAATATGATCTCATAAGAGATTATCTCATGCAAGTTTATTATTCATGAAAGATGATCTCATGAAAGATAATCCTTTACGAGAGGTGGCCACATTCTAAGAGATGGTTTCTAAAAATGTAATTTTTCTTCACAGGTTATGTCCCATTTATTCAATAAGGGTGCAATGAAAAAAAAGACAAGTATGTCATCATCTTGTCAAATAATCTTATCAAGTTTTGAAAGTCTTTTGTTAGATTTTATCATCATTCTTAATTTTCTGCAGATCAATAGTGTGCAGTTGTTTGTATAGTAAACTGATGGATCTCATTTTTAGCTCCCGCCGTCACCGTAGGTGAGACGGAGGGAGCTATGGATTCTACCTCCGTTTTTTTTTGGCCTCTTCTTTTGCCTATAACTTTGTAAGAAAATAAGCTAGGATAACAATTTTTGGTATGTGGGTTACTTCCAGGTGGCTAATGGACAGGTTAAAATATTTTTAATCTGAATTCAATACGCAAGGTTGCAGAGGAGAAAATGATGATGTGACGGCGTTGGGCCGTCCGTAAACAATTCGTTTCCGGAGCATATCTCTGAAAGTACTTGTCCGATTGTCTTCAAATTTTACACACAAAGTATTTGAACTTTGACCTACTTCTGGTTCAGAACTATGACCTATATAGACGTTTTGACGCGCACTTCGTTTCCGGAGCAGATCTCAAAAAGTACTGGGCCCATGACAGTCATATTGCACATACATGTTCTCTAAGATCCCTAGTTGTGCCTTTTCAGGTTTTTGGACCTTGACCTTGAAGTTGACCCAGCACTTTGACCTAATTTATAACATCAGTAAATCCGACTTAAAGATTTTGCGGAATGTCATGAAAACTGCTCAAGATAGCTACACCATTACTATAAAACAAATTGTGAGGTTTCAGGAGAGGATGCATCTTGAAAAATTTCAAGTCGATAAAATTTAAAATGGCCGCCTATCGGCCATTATTCACCTCAACAGGCCTGATATTGCGGAATATCATGAAAACCGCTCAAGATATCTACACCATTACTATAAAACAAATTGTAAGGCTTCAAGAGAGGATGCATTTTGAAAAAATTCAACTCGTCCAAGTTCAAAATGGCCATTATTCACTTTCACATGGCCGTTATTTGGTAAACCGTGCTAGATGGCTAGACCATTACTATAAAACAAAATGTGTGATTTCAGGAGAGGATGCATCTTGAAAAATTCGACTCGATAAAATTCAAAATGGTCGCTTATCGGCCATTATTCACTTTCACATGGCCGTTATTCGGTCAACCGTGCTAGATGGCTAGACCATTACTGTAAAACAAAATGTGAGATTTCAGATGAGGATGCATCTTGAAAAAAATTGACTTGATCAAATTTAAAATGGCAGCCTTTTCGGTCATTATTCATTTTTACATGGCTGATATTTGGTAAACCGTGCTAGATGGCTAGACCATTACCTGATTACTATAAAACAAAGTGTGAGTTTTCGGGGGAAGATGCACCCTGAAAATTTTTAACTCACGAATTCAAAATGGCCGACAATCAGCATTATTTACCTCGATAGGCCTGATATCAGGTAAACCGTGCTAGATAGCTAGACCATTACTATAAAACAAAATGTGACGTTTCGAGAGAGGATGCTTTTTAAAAACTTTCGACTCAATCGAATTCAAAATGGCCGCCTATCGGCCACTATTTACTTTCACATTGCTGATATTTGGTAAACCGTGTTAGATAGCTGGACCATTACTATAAAACAAAATGTGAGATTACAAGAGAGGATGCATCTTGAAAAAAATTGATTCGATCAAATTCAAAATGGCCGCCTATTGGCCATTATTCACTCTCACATAGCCGGTTTTTGGTAACCGTACTAGATGGCTAGACCATTACTATAAAACAAAATGTGAGACTTCAGAAGAGGATGCATCTTGAAAATTTTTGAATTGATCAAATTCAAAATGGCCTCCTATCGGCCCTTATTCACTTTCACATGGGCGATATTTGGTAAACCGTGCTAGATGGCTAGACCATTACTATAGAATGAAATGTGAGAATTCAGCTGAGGATGCATCTTGAAAAATTCTGACTCGATCAAATTCAAAATAGCCCCCTATCGGCCGTTATTTACTTTCACATGCCCAATATTTTGCAAACTGTGTTAGATTTTAGTCCATTAATATAAAACAAAATTTGAGGTTTCGGGGGAGAATGCACCCTAAGTTTTTAACTAATTTATATCGAATTCAAAATGACCGTAAATCAGCTATTAGTTAACTCGATTGGCCTGATATCGGGTAAACCGTGCCAGATAGGTAGACCATTACTGGGATACTGATTAGGATCATTAATTTCAATGGAGGTTTGCAATCTCTGACAGACTGTCTAGTTCTTATCTAACTCTTAGACTGGGCTTCTTAGACCTAGTTGTCTTGCGTCTTGATTTTTGACCTGGACTGGAACTACATTAATAACCCTATACAAAATTGCTTAAATCAAATTCTAATTCGGAGCGGGAGCTCCTGGATTTATGTAGTCTTGTTCATTTTTTTTTAATTATTAAAAAATAAATAAAATAATTTAATTATATGGGTAGTCTTTCATGTCATTTATTTTACCATCTTACTGTTTTGATATCTTGTTCAATTATGACTAATCTATTTTGAATGTAATTGCATTACACCAAATGCCACCATCATTTGTTATAATGCTGCCAGAGGATCATGTAAAGATCAATCCATTGTGATGTTCAGATGTCTGTTGTGATGTCGTGATGAAAACAATGTTCAACGCAGTATCTTTTAATAAAATAGTAATGTTGTTTTAGAATGACTTTTCTTATTATTTATTTATCTTTGGAACATGATTATTTCATTGTAAGTCATATGAGTCATTGAAAAGGTGGTGAACCGTATTTGTCATCACCATGTCTCGCCGTACGTCCGTGATATCACGGAAACTGTTAGCCGGATTGTTTTCATATCGCATACACACATCCCTTACGGAGTAAGTACAACCCATTATACTGACAAAATCTGATTCTACATTATTTGAAAGCAAACCTCTTTGGTCATTAATAGGGTAGGCGTAAAGTGGAATTGTGGTATCATTTTTTTGTACAGCCCATTTTCTAACATAAGGGGTGTTTTTCGCTATGTTCCGCAAAGTGAAGGTCAAGTTCGGCAAATAGCCATATCTTTGCAATGAATGGATCAATTCTTACACTTTTGATATCAATACACTCAGTATTCAATCATCTACATGTTGGATCCGTCTATTGTGTATTGTGAATATATACCAACTTTGACCAAGTCCTATCTCAATAGTAAATCCGCCATGGATTTTTTTCCTAAATCTTTACAAGAAATGAAGCAGAAATTATACTACGTGTATTGGCTAAAAATGTTTTATATTACCAGAATAAACAATATCTTGAGAAAAAAAGTAAGACCAACTTTGATTCCATGGGTGTGACTCACTTCATTCAGCATACGGTCCTGTAGATTATTGATATATTCCAGTTGTCATTAAGACCACCCAAATCTGTTTAGATTCGGGTGTTGGGTCACGTAAACGTTACTGTACTAGTTTACCAATCTACACATGGAAATTCAATTTCATTTACAATACAATGATATATTGCATGTTGCAGTGGAGTAAACAGTCATATCTCCAGAGACGTTGAAGCATAATTTGTTTTAGAAAGTAATCAAAATCATCAACAAAACAAACTAGTCAGCATGGTCAATGAATTCTGCGATATTCTTGAATCTTTTGATCTCGAACAATATGGGGTTTTTTCCGACACACATACACACATAGGCCTACATGGACACTGGCTTGGCTTACTTATCACCAGGACATCCTGTCCAGCAGTTAGATTAGTCTCAGCCTGTGATGGGCTTTCGGATCATTTTTTTAGTTCTTTCAGAACCAGAATTTCCTAAACCAGAGTGTGATAAAAAAGAAAATTCCTTTCAGGCAGATTAACAAAATTGATTTAGATAAGCTAAAAAAGACATTTTGAACTCAGAATTAAAAACTAAACCTGAAAAAAGAACTTCCAAAACCCTGTAAACAATGTGATACCATTCTCCAAACTATTATAAACAAACATGTTCGACTACTCACTGAAACTGTTTCGGAAAGACCCCTACCCCTTGGATGACACAAGCAATCTTAAAGTTAGACAGAAATTCCGTCTCTAGCGTAAATTTCGCTGGCTGTCAGTGAAAAGCCATGAGAGGACAAGCAGAACTCGTTACAGGTGCGACAGATCAGGTTACAAGAGTTCAGCTAGTGCAATTTGTGCAATAGAATTATGGAGAAAGCTAAAGGAATTTTTTATGCTATTATCATATTAGAAAATTTTAAAGATCTAAAGAAGCTCTGTAAATCTATAAACAACGTCCTTCATAGATTTCCTGCTCCTACTTATCCTGAGAACCTATCACTCAAGACATTTTGTGAAAAATTAATAATTATCCGCCTAAAATTTCCAGACGATAATGAACTACAAAACGTGCATTCCTCGCTCGACATAATTTTTTTAATGAATACTTTGACTTTGGCAACAGAAACAGAGATCAAGAAATTAATCATGATATAAAAAAGCCCCTCAAGTGATCTTGATTCATTTCCGACTAGCTTGCTGAAGGATTGGCTCGATGTCCTAATTAAACCAATCACTAATATCATCACTAGTATCATCAATAAATCTCTCTAGGGTGTTTCTCCGGACCAGTTTAAAAAACATGCATTAGACCTCTGCCAAAAAAACAACCCTAGATAAAAATGAACTAAAAAATTACCGTCATGTTTCAAACCTCAGTTTTATATCAAACATATTGGAGAAAGTGGTCGTATCTCGCCCGGTGCGCCCATACCCCGAAAAAGACAAGATACTCCGAAAAAGATCCGAAAAAGACTTTATTTTCAACCGAATTTCATATTATATGGTACTATATCCCATTTGATATCACTTTATATGCTTAAATATGTATTCGTCGTGTTTTGATGTAAGAATACATGAAATAAACCGTAATAGGCCTAGCTGGCCTACTACTACTACTACTAATAGTTGCATTGTTTATAGGCCTAGATCTGGCTGGCGTATTAGATACCGTGACGTAGGCTTAATCAAATGTTATATATATAATTATGTACTTATATGCTTCAATATATATCCTGCTTATTTTAATGTGAAAATACAGGAAATAAACATTATTACACAACACAACATTAATAGGTCCTACTATTAGTTGACTTGTTTATTGAGATAACGGCGACGGACTGATGGCAATCAAATATGTTGCCGTTGGAGATTATAATATAAATGCATGAAATACACTGAAATATATATCAACTACGCGTTTACTAATACTGCAAACGTCTACAGGCGCCGTAATGCATCTTAAATCTAAAACCACTTTAACAAAGAGCTATATAATCACAGAGATTGCATGATAACACCTTCACAATGCATATTGTAGGCCTATTAACTAAATATAGTGTTTAAGTATCTATCCTTTAAATACTTAAAGGGAGACATTTTCAATTTTTTCAATTTTGACAAATTAATTTATATGAAGCTATATAGCCTACTGATCTTAGCTAAACATACAAAAAAGTCAAAAAACAATTTTAAAGCACCGAAAAAGAGTGAA
This sequence comes from Flabesymbios commensalis, assembly GCA_964017125.1. Lineage (NCBI taxonomy): Eukaryota > Metazoa > Annelida > Polychaeta > Terebellida > Flabelligeridae > Flabesymbios > Flabesymbios commensalis. The sequence goes on from OZ024918.1 coordinate 65,236,798, forward strand.
ATAGTTATATTTTCAGGTCGTATATTGCCATGTAAACAAAACAAGTCAGCAATATACAGCACTTTACACCACATATTCCCACGTCTTGTACGATCAGATCAAAGCAATTGCCGCTAATTGGTGTCTTATAGTCAGGACAGGGGGGGGGGACACACCTGCAACACTGATTGTCTGCCCAACGCTGGGCCGACGACATCACCATGTGGCCCAATGCTGTAGGAACATTCAACCGTCTTTTAGCAAGTGTTTAAATATACAAAATGTTTGTTTGGGTTTCAAGCGGATTCATTGAAATGTTGATAAAATATATTTTTAAAAATCTAAAAACTCTGAAAAAAATAAAATCATGATTTGGGGGATACACTACTTCATTACAAAGCTAAAAACGAAAATTGATGTTATCCCAAGGAGCAGCTTTAATTATAGTCATTATTATTATTCCTATTTTTTTAGTACATTAAGTTCAGCAGTGTATCAATGTTCATATTAATGTCAACCCCACAATATTTGTCCATTTAGCTAAAGATTTTGTTCGTGATAATATGACATTCAACTGATAACACTAGTATAAATGTATACAGAATAAGTCTAGTCTATACGTTGTAGGCCTATTATTAACCATTAAAGCGTTAAACATTTGCAAATTTTAAACACCCATTTTGTTTCAATAACATCGATTTAATCGGCTACTAAAGGGATTGAAAACGACTACAATCATGTTTAGCGGGTTTAGTGGTTAACTATATAAGCTGGCTCATTAACACGAATTATCATTATATATAATTAATATTATATATTAATATTATATTATAAAAAAAAGACTAACACAAGTTATCGCTATAGATGCACTACCAGTAGGTAGTTTTATCATAATGATATTTATACAACTGTTTTTATTAAAATAATTAGCTTAATTGCTCTTATGCACTTGACAAAAGCTACATGTCATCGCCTTACTGAATGTTTTCCCGCCTCAGGTGAGTTGTCATCCTATTGGCCAAGCGTTGCATTACGGTTGGCACACCGTCGACAACGTTGGCCCAACAGTAAACCAACGTTGGGCTGGCGTCTCTTGTTTACTGGGAGGTGTTTTCCCACCTTATGTTGTTCGATATTATCATCTATCATCGTTGCCGCTGTGAAATCCCCCTTCTTAAGGATGGGGGTATATAATAAGGGGTGTTTTCGGGTGATTATTAATCAGTTCCACGGAACAAAATTCAATAAGAAAATCAAACTAAGAGGGAAATCAATGCACGCACTACCAATGTAAACAAAAAACAAAAACATTGACGCTTGACGCTATAATGGGCTACATTGATAGGCCCTAATGCTGTTACCAATAACTGAATGTTACTTGTTAGAATAAAGGTATAATATCTGATATTTGCTTTAGTTTTAGATTTATAATAGATCTACACATACAATATATGACCAATCACGAAATAAATAGGGCCTACATTAATCACGAATTAGCCTACAAGTAGACCAGCAAACACGATACATTCACCCATTGTTGGTTCAATGTTGGTCCACTTTCTACGACGCTGGCCCAACTTTGATCCAACAATGCCAATGGTTGCATTCATGTATCGTGTTTGCTGAGAGGCCTAGTAGAGATATAATGTTGAGTTCACCAGGTGGATTAGTGCCAAATGAACGGAACAGAACACTACAAACTAGGCTACTAGTACTGTAGTGTAGGCTGTATTACGATAATTTATATAAAATATACTTGCAAATACATGTTTGGAACACATACTAATATATAAAATAGGATTATAGTAACATATAATCAGAATTCAGTTGAAAATAAAGTCTTTCTCGGTCTTTTTCTGTTTTTTTTCGGGGTTTCTAGTCTTTTTCGGTCTTTTTCTGGGTATGGTCACACCCGTATCTCGCCTACTTTCCCACATGTGGAAGCAAATTTAATGTCTAATAATTTGCAATCAGCATACAAGAAGTTCCACTCCACCGAATCAGCTTTTTTAAAGGTCGAAAATGATGTTTTACGCAATATGCAGAAAGACAGAGTAAAAGCACTCACCCTCCTTGACCTACCTGCTGCTTTTGATACAATTGACCACCTCACGCTTATCAACCACTTGTCATCGTGGTATGGAATTTCTGGTACAGTTTTGACTGGCTTACATCGTACTTGAGCGACCAATGTCAACAGGTAAAAATTCAGTATTATATTTCTGATGCGGTTTATATATCTTTTGGCGTACCCCAGGGCTACGTCCTTGGACCTATACTTTTTACCCTATTTACCCCCCCCCCCCCGCCCAGTCATGTCATCGTTAAGCATGAAGTAAAACATCATTTCTATGCCGACGACACACAAATTTATATATCTTTATCCGGTTATGAAGCTTTAGAATCCTTAACTGATTTGAAATCCTGTGTTACTGATGTTTTCACTTGGATGACAAATTCGAAGCTAAAGCTAAATCCAAGTAAACAAAGATTATCATAATCGGTTCTAAAAAAGCAAAGAGAAAAGCTCAAAGATCTATTCCCTATATTATTACTTGACCATGACACACTTCCTAAATTATTCGTTAGAAATTTGGAATTCATTTTTGATTGTGATTTTAACTTCAAACGACAAAATATGCTTTTATCACATCCGTGACTTTCGGCGTATTAAGAATTACCTTAGCCCAGAAGCTGCAAAATCTGTTGCATGTGCTCTAGTTACTAGTGATCTTGACCATTGCATTTTCCTTTTGTACAATCTTCCTGACAGGGACATTGAAAGATTGCAGCGGGTACAAAATAGTCTAGCAAGTGTAGTCTGTAAATCGTCTCGTTTTAGCAGATCTAAGCCTCTCTTAAATTTTCTTCATTGGCTACCAGTAAAATACCGCATATACGTTTTAAACTCTGTACCATCACTTTTAACGCCTTGCTCTTCACCAACCTACATATCTCTTTAATTATTTAGTCCCCTTTGAAAATTCAAGACTGCTCATAGATCCTCCAACACAAATATGTTAACTGTTCAACTTTATCGCACAAAATGGGGGTCAAGGGCTTTTGCAGTTGCAGCTCCATCCACCTGAAATTCACTTCCGGTTAATTTGAAAACTGCGAGTACAGTCACCTTATTTAAAAAAATGCTAAAAATTTTGCTTTTATTAGGCTATCATTAGACCAGACATTGTTATCGCGTGTGTCTATTGGTATATTGGTTACGATAGGCATCGTTTAAAAGTAATTGAGAGGTCAAAGTCAAGATCATCTGAGGTCGCAAAAGTGAAAAAATCTGATATTTAGAATAAAACATCATAATTTACAAAATGCCATTATGTTATATGTTATTCTCCATTTAAAAAAATTATCGTTACTGTTATGTTTATTTTCGAATGCAATTCACTCCAGTGCATAAAACAATACTGATTTTGACTTCCACAGTCGGTTGATTTTCAAGACAACAAAAAATACTTCTGTGCCTAAATTATGCTCAGGGTGTTGTCGACTTGTCCTAGACGCTGTATACAGTCCCCAAATAACCTTTACATAATTATAAAGTGTTTTTTTAAATACTTTTTTGATATTATTCGTTATTTTTTTATATCATTTGCTGATACTGATGCTATATGACATAGGTTGAAGCATACACATGGTTTGAGTGTCATCTGAGGTTAATGTCAAGGTCCTAATAATGACATCACGAAATTGGAAAAATAACATAATTATATCCTCATAGACATGATAGTGGAATGAATGCAACATAGAAATGAACCGAAGGCGGTGACATCTTTAAGACAAGTTGCAGTTAACTAGGCCTAACATTACTGAGCCAAAACTCTACTCCCTGGCAAAAAATGATAAAGAAAGCAGGTGTCAACTCATCCCCGGGTCAAGCCTCCTACTGAATATAACATGAAATATATGTGGGATACAGAAATATTTAGATTATGTCGGGACGTTTGTAAAAAATGGCTTAACTGACCCCGTTCCCCCACTCAACTTCGGGCAATATGTCACTGGTTATGTATTTCTAACTGGGAATTAGAAAATCAATGATTTCTAATATAATTACCAAACGTTTATAAATGGGAATTTAGTGAAAATGAGAAAATTTAGGATGACCGCCATTTAAAAAAAAAAACATTTTCCCCATTTTTTTGTAATAAAAGACTCAACTATATTATTCAAACACCAAATTATATGGCTTGTGACATCGAAAACAATAAGAATCTCCATAAAAATATCGTATCTATATCTATGAGAAAAATAAACCCCTATGTCTACACTCGATTAAAATACAATTTTACATTTGAATGAAAGTTATGTTATTATCAGATTTGATAGCGTTTATGCAACATCACTTCATCAGAATAAGACATGATCTCATACTTTTATCAGATTCAGATTCATTTATTTGATCAAAGAGAGTAAGTACATAGTAATATAAAAGCAGTTGTATATATTTTTGATGATCAGGAGACCTCTACTAAGACCAAGCAATGGTCGCTAGCGTGGAGGCCACCTACATTACATTACATTTATATTACAGGTTTATTCAATATTTCAAGTACATATTAATGAAGGTGATGTTAACTCCCTGGCTGTCACCTCAGTACTAAGATAGCTCGAAGACCAAGGCGACAGACAGGGAGCTATCATCAGACAATATAAACCGATATTGTGAATAGAAAAACTATTATATAATAGTAGGCCTAAGTATTATGAAAATTTATTTAAAAAAAAATAATATATTTGAGAATTCAGTTGCAATAAATACTAGAACTTAACGGTTAAATTAGAACCTTCAAAAATAACACTCTATCAGACTGTAAGGTATAGGCAATATGATAATTAAAAAGACGGAAAATTTGTTGTAATACACAAACATATATTATTGAATTGCGCTACAAACATAGCACCGAGGAATATGACAAATACTGTCAAATACATCATCTGGGCCTTAGTGATATCGCCACAATAAATTTGGCCAGTGATGACGGCCGTTCTTTTTAATAAGGTATAATTTTCAGCAAAATAAATGTTTCCAATAGCAACCTCGGCCATATATTCCACGGGTTGAATACTTAAAAAATTATCTTGCCCAAAATTAAAAGTGATTTCACTCACTGAAAAATGCATCTTGTCCGTTAGCATATTGATCTTGGCCATTCGAAAAATCATCTCGGCTACAAAAAATAATTACCTGACCAAATAAGAAAGTGATCTCAACCAGTGACAATAAAAAGATCTCGTTCGGTGAAAAAGTGACCTTGGCCAGGCCAGTGAAAAAGTGATATCGTCAATCAAAAAATGATCTTAGCGAGCGAAAAATATATCTCAGCCGATATGTTTTATATCAAACATATTGGAGAAAGTGGTCGTATCTCGCCTACTTTCCCACATGTGGAAGCAAATTTAATGTCTAATAATTTGCAATCAGCATACAAGAAGTTCCACTCCACCGAATCAGCTCTTTTAAAGGTCGAAAATAATGTTTTACGCAATATGCAGAAAGGCCGAGTAAAAGCACTCACCCTCCTTGACCTACCTGCTGCTTTTGATACTATTGACCACCTCACGCTAATCAACCACTTGTCATCGTGGTATGGAATTTCTGGTACAGTTTTGACTGGCTTACATCGTACTTGAGCGACCAATGTGAACAGGTAAAAATTCAGGATTATATTTCTGATGCGGTTTATATATCTTTTGGCGTACCACAGGGCTACGTCCTTGGACCTATACTTTTTACCCTATTTACTGCCCCCCCCCCCCCCGCCCAGTCATGTCATCGTTAAGCATGAAGTAAAACATCATTTCTATGCCGACGACACACAAATTTATATATCTCCATCCGGTTATGAAGCTTTAGAATCCTTAACTGATTTGAAATCCTGTGTTACTGATGTTTTCACTTGGATGACAAATTCGAAGCTAAAGCTAAATCCAAGTAAACAAAGATTATCATAATTGGTTCTAAAAAAACAAAGAGAAAAGTTCAAAGATCTATTCCCTATATTATCACTTGACCATGACACACTTCCTAAATTATTCGTTAGAAATTTGGAATTCATTTTTGATTGTGACTTTCGGCGTATTAAGAATTACCTTAGCCCAGAGGGCGGGGGCCCTAGGGTAGTGGTTAGCACCGCTGCCTTTCACGCCAGAGTCCGGGGTTCGGTTCCCGGTCTCGGCGGTTTGAAAGAAACAAAATTGTTTCTTCCCCATCCACGTGTGAAAGTTAGTATTGTGGGGAGCCTCCGTGACCGAGAGGTAGCGTGCTCGGCCTCAGACCGCCAGGGTTCGAATTTCGAATCCTGTGTCTGGAGGACAGTGTCATCTCAATCATCTCACCATCCTCAGGAGGTTCTCCTGGCCCAGTTTAGCCTATATGTGCACAAAGGTGGCCTAAAGCCCGATTCATTTCATTTTTACCTTAGCCCAGAAGCTGCAAAATCTGTTGCATGTGCTCTAGTTACTAGTGATCTTGACTATTGCATTTTCCTTTTGTACAATCTTCCTGACAGGGACATTGAAAGATTGCAGCGGGTACAAAATAGTCTAGCAAGTGTAGTCTGTAAATCGTCTCGTTTTAGCAGATCTAAGCCTCTCTTAAATTTTCTTCATTGGCTACCAGTAAAATACCGCATATATGTTTTAAACTCTGTACCATCACTTTTAACGCCTTGCTCTTCACCAACCTACATATCTCTTTAATTATTTAGTCCCCTTTGAAAATTCAAGACTGCTCATAGATCCTCCAACACAAATATGTTAACTGTTCAACTTTATCGCACAAAATGGGGGTCAAGGGCTTTTGCAGTTGCAGCTCCATCCACCTGAAATTCGCTTTCGGTTAATTTGAGAACTGCGAGTACAGTCACCTTATTTAAAAAAATGCTAAAAATTTTGCTTTCATTAGGCTATCATTAGACCGGACATTGCTATCGCGTGTGTCGATTGGTATATTGGTTACGATAGGCATCGTTTAAAAGTAATTGAGAGGTCAAAGTCAAGATCATCTGAGGTCGAAAAAGTGAAAAAAATCTGATATTTAGAATAAAACATCATAATTTCCAAAATGCCATTATGTTATATGTTATTCTCCATTTAAAAAAATTATCGTTACTGTTATGTTTATTTTCGAATGCAATTCACTCCAGTGCATAAAACAATACTGATTTTGACTTCCACAGTCGGTTGATTTTCAAGACAACAAAAAAACTTCTGTGCCTAAATTATGCTCAGGGTGTTGTCGACTTGTCCTAGACGCTGTATACAGTCCCCAAATAACCTTTACATAATTATAAAGTGTTTTAAATACTTTTTTGATATTATTCGTTATTTTTTTATATCATTTGCTGATATTGATGCTATATGACATAGGTTGAAGCATACACATGGTTTGAATGTCATCTGAGGTTAATGTCAAGGTCCTAATAATGACATCACGAAATTGGAAAAATAACATAATTATATCCTCATAGACATGATAGTGGAATGTATGCAACATAGAAATGAACCGAAGGCGGTGACATCTTTAAGTTGCAGTTAACTAGGCCTAACATTACTGAACCAAAACTCTACTCCCTGGCAAAAAATGATAAAGAAAGCAGGTGTCAACTTATCCCCGGGTCAAGCCTCCTACTGAATATAACATGAAATATAGGCCCCTATGTGGGATACAGAAATATTTGGATTTTGTCGGGACGTTTGTAAAAAATGGCTTAACTGACCCCGTTCCCCCACTCAACTCCGGGCAATATGTCACTGGTTATGTATTTCTAACTGGGAATTAGAAAATCAATGATTTCTAATATAATTATCAAACGTTTATCAATGGGAATTTAGTGAAAATGAGAAAATTTATGATGACATTCTACACAGGTGAAATCTCGTGCCCGCGACCATATAATAACTTTAACTGGCAAAACAACCTGATCAAGTTGTTCATGGGGGCATGACGTCGACCGTACCCCTTAGTATTTGGATGCCATATTAAAATAGAACACACTTCTGTTTACACCCCTGCTATTTAGATCATTACATATGAATTTACGACATAATGAATATATACAATTATTACCAGGTGTGCGTAGTAGGCCTATGTGCTGACACATTAAGAATCGACACCGCATCATACTAATACTGAGCAGTGACTTAAACATGACCCCTATTCCGTAGTTTGTCTGGCCAATTTGGTTCATAAAATGACGTCATTGCCATAGCGACATGACGTCACAAACGTACGTTTAAAAAAAATATCGACCACGTACGGCAAAAACGATATACGTCACCATAAACTAGAGACTTAAACCTTTCCCGTGATATATTTTTTATCTCTAGGAATTTAAGTGTCAACTCAACTCCAAAAATGGGTTCATTCCTCTTGTACTAGATGTATGGCCAAAATGTGGACCTTCAGCCGTCAGGGGGGGGGGGGGGGTCGTACGACTCCTCCGACCCCCCCTGGCTACGGGCCTGTATAGTGCTATAATCAGTCAGCTGTGAGCGAGCTATTGATAATGAGGGATCCTCATTATGGTCGGATGTGTTTTAAGTCAATTAAAACCCTCGGAGCTCTTGGCCAAGGCCTTTTCCACAGCTAAGAATGTAAAGTTTCTCGGGCTTTATCCTATAAGAAAAACGAGTGGACTAGATTTCATCCTGCATTATTAAACGTCTACCAGTGATTATTTTTATTAAGGCCACAGCAAATTAATTTTATGATGACGGATTTGCCGCTAAAAAAATTTATTTCGCCGCTCCATTTTTTTGAACCTACCAATTTTTTTTTATTTCGCCGTTCCATTTTGGAGACACCAATTTTTTTTCAGCCTGAAAATCACGTCAGTTTTACGTTTCTTTCTTTGAAGAAAAAAAAGCGCTACGTCGCATGCCCCATTTTTGAGAAAAATCTGTTTTTAAAAAAAAAAAAAATTGGCGCTTCTTCGCTCGCTCCATTGTTGGGCGAAATCAATTTTTTTTTAGAAAAAAAATAAAAATTCGCTCGTTCGCTCCATTTTTTTCTGCTGAGAATCCGTCATCCATAAAATTAATTTGGTGTGGCCTAATGTAGAGTGCATCTGAGGTCAACTCAGAAACACTGACAGTGGCAGACATTCTGCCTCGGCCCCCGTCTGTGACGTCGTAGTATACCAATTGTCTCTGCAGGTTGTGTTGGATACCCCTCTTCATATAGTAAAAATGACGTTCACACAACGTTGTATAAATTATGGGCCAACGGTGTAAACATTGGACCAACATAGTTTTCCTTATAATTATAAGCCTTTCATATAATATATAATTATACGTCATTTCAAATAGTTATAATATAATTATAGCCTACATTGTAAGTCATTTAAAATACTTTAGAAAACAAAACCCAGTAAACAAAAGCCGTTGACCCAAAGTTGTTTGAATGTTGGGCCAATGTCGCAGACAGTGGACCAACATTCAAAAAACATTGGGTCAATGTATCTTGTTTGCTGGGAAGAACAGTAATTATGTTATGACCCAACAAACAGGACACGTTGAGCCAATGCCGCTTTAATGTTGGCCCATTGTCTGCGACGCTGGCCCAACAATAAAACAACATTGGCTCAACATATCGTGTTTGTTGCGAATCACATATTTAAAAGAAATGCAAAAATATATATTTTTTTAAAAGTAGGACAATAATTTATGAAGGAAGAATTACAAATAACCACTGATAACATGATATTCAAAAATAATTTCCAAATTCTTATAATCTTCGCTTAGATCTACATGCAATTATTAAAGGGACCCCTTGGGATGAGACATGTTGTCAGTTTTGAAAATTTAATTTATATGAAGCTATATAGCCTACTGATCTTAACTGAAAATACGGAAAAGTCAAAAAAACAATTTTAAAGCACTGAAAAAGAGTAAAATAGTTGTATTTCCAGGTCGTAAATTGCCATGTAAACAAAACAAGTCAGCAATATTCAGCACTTTAGATCACATATTCCCACGTATCAGATGGTAAGATCAAACCAGTCGCCGCTAATTGGTGTCTCATAGTCAGAACACCGGAGGACACACCTGCAGCACTGATTGTCTACCCAACGCTGGGCCGATGCCAGCAGCATGTGGCCCAATGCTGTGGAAACATTCAATCGTCCTTCAGGTATACAAATAGTTTGTTTGGGTTACTTCTGGTTTCATAAAAATGTTGATTAAAAATATTTGTAAAAATATGAAAATTCTGAAAAAAATAAAAACATGATCCGTGGGATACACTACTTCAGTACGGAACTAAAAACGAAAATTGATGTCATCCCAAGGGGCTGCATTAAGCTATGATGTGCTGCTTTCACCATTAAGGCCTGTTTCTTCGGTATCCTAGGTACCCTATAGCGCAGTATTCTTGGATGCTTCCAGATCATAATCACTTATACTAAAAATGAAATGAATCAGGCTTTAGGCCACCTTTGTGCTAAACTGGGCCAAGAGAACCTCCTGAGGATGGTGAGATGACACTGTCCTCCAGACACAGGATTCGAAATTTGGGCCCTGGCGCTCTGAGGCCGAGCACGCTACCTCTTGGTCACGGAGGCTCCCCACAATACTGACTTTTACACGTGGATGGGGAATTTTTTTTTTTTTTTTTTCAAACCGGTGAGACCGGGAACCGAACTCCGAACTCTGGCGTGAAAGGCAGCGGTGCTAACCACTACCCTAGGGCCCCCGCCCCACTTATACCACATATCATTATTCCTTTTATATGTGTTATCCTTCCTTTAAATGCATTTGAAAATTATCTCAGTAGACATTTCTGGAACAATTTCACTGCCCATTTTCTGATACCCAACTGTAATTTAATTTATTCGTGTCATTGGCTGTTATTGTGGGTCTGCATGTGGAAATGTTGCACTGGAAGAAACACAACAATTTAAAATAACAGCCTATGCTCATCCATTATAGAATAATTAAATTCTTAAAACGGAAAAAAACAAAACCTGTATTTTTTATCTTTTCTTTCCAAAACCTGAGAATCTCCTGAGAAATAAATTCGCTGCTACCCGGGTATATAAATAATGGTAATTGAGAAATATTTTTCATTTCGTTCTTATTTTCTGCAACGACAAGTGCTTGGAAGAGCAACACGTCCAGCTCCGAGACGCTGTCCATTGCAAATGACCACATACTGCGGATTTTTATTGTGGTGTATTATAATTATGAAACATCGATTTTATTTTGGAGCAATGTTGTTTCAAGTAAGGGTCAACTTTTATGTTATTGGCCAAGTTTAAAACAGCGTTGATATCATTTATTTAACTTGTTTTCTAAAATAGTGTGAAGAAATTGTTTATTGTCTACTGTCTGATGGCGCCAGACACCAGCCGTAAATGGGTGGGGTGTTGGTAAAGGGGGGTTTCCTTGAATCGTTGGGAGAGTGACTATATTCGATAAGATACAACAACACATAATACAATCAGTGCACACACATGTTCAGTGTCTCATTATTTAGCTAAGTATATATCACAGAAAAAGATTTGTTTTGTCTCATTTAATAACAGATTAAGTGATTAAATGAGTCAAGTGAGGTTGCATCAATTTTTAAGAAAAATCATAGCTGACTATACAAAACGGCCTTCGATCGTCTGAGATTTAAAGAGTGTGACAGAGTAAGAATCTATATATTCATGTGTTGTGGTTATTTTGAAACTGAAGTCAAATTAATATGTCCTGTGAACACTTGCCTAGTTTAGTTTGCCATGATTATTGTAGGCACAGAAGGTTGGTATATGTAGATACAACAAATTATAAACAAAACATTGCAATTATAGAGTCGTATCTACCACATACATCAACTTCATTAAACAACAACATAAGAATGTTAACAGAGCTGCTGATTCATTTTATTGAAGTTTTTATATAGTAATATTACCACAGCTGGTTTTAAACAGTGTCAGTGTAAAATTGCTTTATACTGACGTATCTACCAGATACAACACTATAAGATTTATATTTTTTCCAATTTTGTTGTATGTGCACATACGACTCTATAATATTTTACCTTTTTTAAAGATTAGCAAATCACTTGCAGATACGACTATGTATTAGTGTGATTTGAACTACTTATATCCGGGAGTGAAATTCAAAAATTTTATTCAAGATGCGTATGCCCCTGATAACTTCAAATCAAACATAAAAGCACTTTTGAAAAAAATGCTAGATATGACAGTATAATATCAGGGTGACGAAATGTACTATGTTTGAGAGAAAGTCCACCTGCCCAGCAAACACAACACATTTGTATAACATTTATACAACGACGGCCCAATGTCTTCGACGTTGGTCCAACATTGTATAAAGTCATACAAATGTTTTGTGCTCTCTGGGTGTAAATACAATCTTGGGGTCAACCAGTTTCGACATCCCAGCAGTAATACAGTCAGTTTGTTTGCAACCCAGCGACCGAGTAGGGGCCAGGGCTAAGGGCTTTGAATTATTAACTCATAGATGTCGCTCAAGTATATATGAAGTTGCTGTGATTTGAGAACTTGCTCTTAATGAGGCTTTGGGTATGAAACGCATATTTTGTATTATTATGGAATAGGGTCTTGGCCTACCCACGGGCACTATTGCATTCTGGGGGACCTTTGTCCCGCGAATTTTGACAGTTGACCATACCTTTTTAACTTGAGACCAAACATTTGCAAATCCTGACGTTGAAACACTCATTTCATTTTAAATAACAGTGATTTAATTTGTTGCTAAATCAAATTAAAAGCGACTATAATTTTGCTCACGTTTAAATAGTTAACCGTGTTTTTTGTCAGAATCTGACGTATAAAGATGATCCCCGCGCTGAAGGAATTAAAATATTTCTAATTGCCTTGGCCCATAACATAGGTATTCAAATACACTGAAAAGAACTAGCTAAGAAATTTCTGATGATTTCAAATTGTAAAAACCCCTTTGATATTCATGGTTTAAACAAAAATAAATCAGCGTTGTAAGGGTTAACCCTTCAAGTCCTCACGATGCATTAAAGCATCATTCTACATCCCTGAAAACAGACTTAATTTTCCTACAACCAAGGATTTTAGAACGAAAATTTTCATGATACTGGTTTACCTATACCTGGCAATTTTCTGTAATTTTTCACCAACATCAAATCATCTTCATCCACTACAAGTCGAGAATTGCGACAGCAATTCGCGGCTTGTAGTGGATGAAGATGACAATGGTAAATTCAGGCTTGAAAGGGTTAAGGTGGGGTATATCAAGATTTGTACATGTTTCAAATTAATACTTACAACACTGAAAAAAATTGTTAAAATCATCTCAACCAAATAGGTTTTTTAATTTTAAATCATCATAAATGTCTTAGTCAGCTCTTTCTGATTCATTTGAATACCTATGTTATGGGTCTACGGCTATTAGAAATATTTTTACTCTTCCAGTGCGGGGACCGACTTTAGTCGGGAAAATCTGACGTCTAGAGATGTCAAATTCTGCCGATCAAAGTCGATCCCCGCGCTGTAAGGGCTAAAGAAATGTAACTGCCAGCCTAACGACCCTGCCCTGGCTTAATATCAATATAATGTAACTGCCAGCCTAACGACCCTGCCCTGGCTTAATATCAATATAATGTAACTGCCAGCCTAACGACCCTGCCCTGGCTTAATATCAATATAATGTAACTGCCAGCCTAACGACCCTGCCCTGGCTTAATATCAATATATTGTAACTGCCAGCCTAACGACCCTGCCCTGGCTTAATATCAATATATTGTAACTGCCAGCCTAACGACCCTGCCCTGGCTTAATATCAATATAAAGTAACTGCCAGCCTAACGACCCTGCCCTGGCTTAATATCAATATAATGTAACTGCCAGCCTAACGACCCTGCCCTGGCTTAATATCAATATAATGTAGCTGCCAGCCTAACGACCCTGCCCTGGCTTAATATCAATATAATGTAACTGCCAGCCTAACGACCCTGCCCTGGCTTAATATCAATATATTGTAACTGCCAGCCTAACGACCCTGCCCTGGCTTAATATCAATATATTCTCCTGTCAAGTCGTGTATATAACCAGAAATTATATACATATAATAAAAGCAAACGATATCTTACTTCCTCATTCCAATAATGCAGGAAAGCGCATTCCACGCCCTGATTCAATTCATATTGCTGCAATGTGGAGAATGGAATGAAATGAAATGAATGTTTTAGGCCACCTTTGTGCACATATAGGCTAAACTGGGCCAGCGGCCATGTGCAGATAATAATAACGAAATGCCTTAACCCTTTAACCGCCGATGACGCATATATCCGGGTTTTCATATTTTTTTAGCAAATTAAGTACCACCATTTAAACATGGTAAATATAAAATATGACATCAATTAGCTATATTTGAAAATAGTTAACCTCCATTTAGTCAAATCTGAATAATTTTCACTCACTTGAAGTTGTGGATCGCTTCAGCGAGACACAATTTCAAGTGGGTAAAAATTCAAATTGAATAATTTGGCGGTTAAAGGGTCAACCCTTCCAACGCTGAAAATTTTTTGTATAAACTATGAAGGGCTCGATCTAAAATAATCATTTTTTAAATGTATTATAGCCTTCACTTGAATACCTCTGTTATGGGTCTACGGTCATTATAAATAGTTTATATTTTATAAATAGTTTACTCTTTTAGTGTAGGGATCGACTTTTGCCGTAGAAGTCGAAATTGAGGTTTGTTTTCAATTTGAAATCATCATAAATATCATAATTGTCCCCTCAACCCTTTAATTGCCGGTGCCGCATATATTCGGGTTTTCCTTTTTTATTAGCAAATTAAGTACCACCTTTTAAACATGTTAAAGATAAAATATGACATCAATCAGCAATATTTGAAAACAGTTGACCTCCATTTAGTCAAATCTGAATAATTTTCACTCACTTGAAGTTGTGGATCGCGTCAGCGAGACACAACTACAAGTGGGTGAAAATTCAGATTGACTAATTTGGGGGTTAAAGGGATGACAGTGATTTGATAATAATAACACGAAGCACAAACCACTTGTCGTGCTGAGCGTCTAACCCTTTCAATCCTGAATTTACAACCCATGTCCATCTTCATTCATTACAAACCGCGAATTCTATCGCATCCAACACAATTATCCATTCTGTATGCCGTGTAGGCCAGACAGGGTGCATTCATTGACAATGTGAGGGCAATCTGTACTTAGATGTAGGAATGTCGGATGAGATTGTGAAACCTGCGTGTTTAAAGGGTATTCTGCTTTTGCGGATACAGTCGTTACATTTGAATGAACCTACTATTTCCATAGATTAGCCCTTACAGCGCGGGGATATACTTTAGTCGTCAGAATCTGACGTCCTTAGACGTCAGATTCTGACGACTAAAGTATATTCCCGTACTGTAAGAATCAACATATGTATAATGGCCGTAGACCCATAACATAAGTATTCGAATGAATCGGAAAGAGCTAACTAAGACATTTATAATGATTTTAAATTGAAAAAACCTTTAGTCGCAATGTTTTTTACAAATTAATTCAACGCTTTAGGTGCTAAGGCACACAGATTAGGGTCTACAAATCACGGCAGCAACTGAAATAACACAGCAAACAATATACGAGAGGGGGGATGCGTTTCTAAGCAAGATAAATCGAAATAAAGTCGAGCTGATTTAGCCAGAATATTGCGTCGTAATAATGTTGTACAAAATGTCATGCACTATTATATATCGCATAAAGGTCAAGGTCAATCAATAACTTCAAGGACAAATTCAAGGTAATAGTCGAAATATATTTGGAACCTGATGGTTTTATTTTGTTATGGGTGTCTCTGACATGGAATTAATCAATTTAACATATTTAATGCCAATTTTAATTATTTTATTGGATCTATTTCAACGTGGAAGCATTTTTTATCTAAGCAATAAAAAATAGATTCGATACTTGTAGGGTATACATGAATGCCCACGTTGTGAGCTTGGCAATTTAACAATGCAAACTATTGCTCGGTTATTCAACATGTTCAAGCAAGTAACATTATCCTACTCTACTAATCATCTGATAAATATTTTTATCGTGTAGGCTATACGTTAAATAAATATAACAACCCAAGATAATTAAAATCGATCTACCGATGCTTGAGATACTATTTTTTCCGGTTTTCCCGTGGTTTTGCTAATTAGGGATACTAATTAGCTGTTAATTAGGTGTTAATCGTGCCAGAAGTGACTGCGCTATATCAGGATCGAAAGAGTACATGTTACTGATCATCTGGGCAAAACATGGTAATTTCTTCCAAAAGTGCACAAAGTCGCCCTATTTTGACCCTAACAGCCTGGACTACTGCACTGTGATCTCCACCCTGTACTCTTTGTAATCATTGAGAATCTGTGCCAAGTTGTGTAGGCTACTTGTATCACTCGTGTATCAGATTAACCCTCTCAGCACTTGGACCGTCTGTAGACGTCAAATTCTGACGTATGAAGACCTTCCCCGCACTGAATTTGTTTTAAAAAAATTAGAAGGGGACGTGGCGCAATGACTCGAGCGCCTGACAGCCTCGCCAGTCATGCAGGCGTCCCGGGTTCAAACCCCGCTGTTCCCGTGTGGGCTTTTCAGAAAGAAACAGCATTGTTTCTCTATTCTCAATGTGTCTAGGCGATCACGTTAATGGCGGCTTCGACAATTTAAGGTTGAGACCAGTGTATCGACGCTAATTTCGCGCAAGGACCCGCGCTGCGCGTTCCTCACAAATAACTAAAATATTTATTATGATCGTAGACGCATAACATAAGTATTCAAATGAATCGGAAAGAGCTAACTACGACATTTATGATGATTTCAAAGTTAAAAAACACATTGGTTTCTATGATTAGTACAAAAACTATTTCAGCGCTTTAAGGGTTCCAATTTGAGCATGAGCCGTAGTAGGCCTAATGCACGTAACGCACCCATTCACCAACAGTGTAATAACCACAAAGCACGTATCTCCATTAAACGCTCTAGCGTGTTACCCTCAGACACATTGAAAATGTACCATGTAGGCCTATTTCATGGGTCAAAATTTATTTGGAAATATTTAGCTGTTATACATTTGTGTATAATTTGAATAGAAAGAGTTTTCTTGATGTTGGTTGATTTTCTGTTTGGTCCCATTGTCAGATAACAAGGTGGTTTGTTAATCAGGACTGGCTCAACCTTTTCACCACTATCACAACTAAAGACGTTTTTTATCCGAATAAATAACTGTTATTTGCAACGCAATGATTGTGTAAACATTAAAATTTGCAAATGTTTGGTTTCAAATTAAACGAGTGTGTCGTGTGTTAGTAATTAGAGAGGGACGTGGCGCAATGGCTAGAGCGCAGAGCTTTGCCAATGTCGCTGCCTGCTGCGCGAGTTCGAGGCTCGCTAGGTGCAGGATTTGCCGAGAAATATCATGTTTCTCCCCTCTCAACACTGGGACAATGTGGTATCAATGTTGTATCCTTGGGCAAGGCACTTTAACCTGGTGGGACAGAGATGGCAATTATTGTACGACAGGTTACGAGCGCCAAATGACTGCAGTGCTGTATGCTCCCAAGGGAGTTGAAATGGTACATGAAAGAACAGTTCCAATGACCAGGGATAATACGATGTAAGGCGCCATGAGCAGCCCTAGGCTGGATATGTGCGCCACATAAATACTCAAATTATTATTGTTGTTATAATTTTCACCTACTTCAATTTGTGGGTCGCGGTAGCGAGACACAACTTGAAGTAGGGCAACAATAAATAAGATAACCTAGCGAGTAAAGGGTTAAAGAGTAGTCGATGGTTTGCTTAACCCTTTAAGCGCTGAATCTTAACCCTTTAAGCGCTGAATCTTAACCCTTAAACCGCTGAATCTTAACCCTTAAAGCGCTGAATCTTAACCCTTAAAGCGCTGAATCTTAACCCTTAAAGCGCTGAATCTTAACCCTTAAAGCGCTAAATCTTAACCCTTAAAGCGCTGAATCTTAACCCTTAAAGCGCTGAATCTTAACCCTTAAAGCGCTGAATCTTAACCCTTAAAGCGCTGAATCTTAACCCTTAAACCGCTGAATCTTAACCCTTAAAGCGCTGAATCTTAACCCTTAAAGCGCTGAATCTTAACCCTTAAAGCGCTGAATCTTAACCCTTTAAGCGCTGAATCTTAACCCTTAAAGCGCTGAATCTTAACCCTTAAAGCGCTGAATCTTAACACTTAAAGCGCTGAATCTTAACCCTTAAAGCGCTGAATCTTAACCCTTAAAGCGCTGAATCTTAACCCTTAAAGCGCTGAATCTTAACCCTTAAACCGCTGAATCTTAACCCTTAAAGCGCTGAATCTTAACCCTTAAAGAGCTGAATCTTAACCCTTAAAGCGCTGAATCTTAACCCTTAAAGCGCTGAATCTTAACCCTTAAAGCGCTGAATCTTAACACTTAAAGCGCTGAATCTTAACCCTTAAAGCGCTGAATCCTAACCCTTTAAGCGCTGAATCTTAACCCCTGAAGAGCTGAATCTTAACCCTTAAAGCGCTGAATCTTAACCCTTAAAGCGCTGAATCTTAACCCTTAAAGCGCTGAATCTTAACCCTTAAACCGCTGAATATTTTTTATATAAATCGTGGAGAACAAAGGGTTTTATTCAATTCGAAATCATCATAAATTTCTTAGTTAGCTCTTTCTGATTCATTTGAATACCTATATTATGGGTCTACGATCATTATAACTATGTTTACTCTTACAGTGCGGGGATCGATTTTAGATGTCAGAATCTGACGTCTACAGACGTCAGATTTTGACGACTAAAGTCGATCTCCGCCCTTAAGGGTTAACCCTTTCAACGCGAGGAGCGACTCTAGGGTTAATAATTAGTTGTTATCAGATTAAAAAATCCTTGTACTGCGAGTCCAGTTAAAAGTCCACGGATTCCGAGATTAAATTCTGTGAAACTTAATGACCTCGACCTTCTTTATTTTCACCGAGCTGGCTATTACAATGAAGTATGGGGGAGGGTTCTTATATAGCCTTGTTTTCACCGAGTGACGTCACTGCGCTTCACATAATAAAGTACAGGGGAGGGTTCTTATATAAACTTGTTTTCACCGAGTGACATCACTGCGTTTCACAGAATAAGTGTCACTTTAATCGCCGAATGTTATGTTTGGAAAAAGGGCTTGAACCAACACAAGGCTTGCCCACAGCTACTTGGTCACGATTTATCGTTTATTTTCATGCTTGAGCTAAATATTTAATGATCAAACTATTATGGTGTGAATATGCTGTCCAATGTTCAGACGATCCGCCCTGAAGTTGTTTATTACATCAACCTTTTCATATAATATAATTATAGCTGCGCATCACGACAGCTACACTGCTCACCCTAGACACTGCTACTTCGCATGTTAAAATATGCAGATGGTTGACGTCATATCTCCCCCACTCTCAATTTTAAGTGTTGTAGTAAGCTTGTGATTTGCCGGCTGTCTTGCTGAAAGTACGCTGATCGGCTGGCGAGAATATTATGGTGGGGGAGGGGTGGGTGTAGACAGACACCTGTGTGGAGCCCAGCAAACGCAGTTTAAGTTTATCAACCGCACGGGTTTTACATTCCTGTTTGGTTTGATCTGCTGTGAGGAGGTGAGCTGCTTCATATTATTATACCATTTTACTAACATCATAATATGTCAACTGTTAGTCATAAAACCGGATTAGAATAAAAAATAGTAGCGGGTTTTATGTATAAAACATATGCTGAAACAGGTACAATTATATTTACATATATTAATCAATAGCTCAACTGTTAGTCATTTAAAATAAATATAATGGCCGTAGACCCATAGCATAACAGGTATTCAAATTAAATGGAAAGAGGTAACTGAGACATTTATGATGATTTCAATTTGAAACAAAATATTTGGTCTTCATGGTTTGTACAAAAATATTTTGGCGTCCGTAAGGGTCAAACTCTTTTTAATTTAAGCTAATTTCAGTCACTTAAAAATAACGGTGAAGTATGGTATGGACCCAGCAGACACAAGACGTTGAATAAATGTTGGTTTAACGTTGGTCCACCGTCTATGGCTCTGGACCAACGTTAAAACAACATTGATTAAACGGCATGTGTCTGCGGGGAAGCCAATGTCTGAAAAAAAACTGAGACTATTTATATGTTAACCTGTTCCTCACTTGTCATAATTATACTGTAGATCTGGTAATTTCCGCGTGTTAAATTTCTTGCGAATTTCAGATTTTGGGACGAAGCTTAGAATGTGCGAATTTTCTTTAGTAGCGCTATTATAATAAACATTTTCGTGAGATTCTTGCATTCGCGAATTTGTCCTCATCGCGAAATTCGCGAAAATTAAAACCTCACGAATATTACCAGGTCTACAGTATCTGATTAAAATAACTCGCGTCACCTGAGCCGGTATTCTCGAGTCAGTCGAGATGGGTGTGACGTTTTCAGAACAACGATCTGTATTTTCTCCTAAATTAACCCTTCAGTTGACCTAGATCTAAACCATGTGATTGGTCGAGATGGCCATCTAGATCAGACGTTTTCAGAACAACGATCCTCTGTATTTTCACCTACACTCCTGAGTTAACCCTTTACTCGCTAAGGTATATCAGTTAAATTTAAGGTAACCTTTTAGCCGCTAACCGCTAAGGTAGATCAGTTAAATTTAATGTAACCTTTTAGCCGCTAAGGTATATCAGTTAAATTTAAGGTAACCTTTTAGCCGCTAAGGTATATCAGTTAAATTTAAGGTACCTTTTAGCCGCTAATGTATATCAGTTAAATTTAAGGTAACCTTTTAGCCGCTAAGGTATATCAGGTAAATTTAAGGTAACCTTTTACTCGCTAAGTTATATCAGTTAAATTTAAGATATCAGTTAAATTTAAGGTACCTTTTAGCCGCTAAGGTATATCAGTTAAATTTAAGGTACCTTTTAGCCGCTAATAAATATCATCTAATTTTTCACCCACCGAGCCCTTAAAGCGCTGAAATATTGTTTTATATACCATGGAGACTAAAGGGCTTTTTCAATTTTAAATCATCATAACTGTCTTAGTCAGCTCTTTCCGAATCATTTGAATACCTATGTTACTACGGCCCTTAGAAATATTTTTACTCTTAGAGAGATGGGATCGACTTTTAATAGACGTCAGAATCTGACACATATAGACGTCAGAATCTGACGTCTATATGTGTCAGATTTTGACGTCTAAAGTTGATCCCCGCGCTGCAAGGGTTAACCCTTATCCTACTGATCACAACTACTGTCGTTTTTAATCTGTTTGCCTAGTCGACCAACTCACGTTTATTGTGAATAAAATGCGTGTTTAAACATCAAGATTTGCAAATATTTGTGCTAAAATTAAACAAGTAATTTTCAACCACTTGAAGTTGTGGATCGCGGTAGCGAGACACATTTTCGAGTGGGTAAAAATTTGAATATATTAACTTAGCAGGATAAGGGTTAAAGTGTTGTCTCGCCACCGCGATTCACAGTTAACCCTTTCAATCCTGAATTTACCATTGTCATCTCCATCCACTACAAGCCGCGAATGATTGCTGTCCCAATTCTGTCGCAGTTTCTTGGCAATTATCGCTCTAAAACCCTTGGTTGTAGAAAAATTTGGTCTGCTTTCAGGAATATAAAATGATGCTTAAATGCATCGTGAGAGCTTAAAGGGATAAATCAACGCTATTTCATTTTCCTCCATTAGTCTTCAAAAGAAGAGTACATACAAAAGTTCAGTAAATACAAAATGGTATCTGTAAATATAAAAGGCACGTAGGATTAAGTTTAACTCTTAGAGCACTGAAAGAGAGCAAATAATTTTTCAATTTAAAATCATCATTAATGTCTTAGTTGGCTCTTTCCGATTCATTTAAATACCTATGTTATGGGTCTACGGCCATTATATATATTTTTACTCTTACAGTGCGGGAATCGACTTTATTTTTTCATATACCATAGAGACCTAAGGTTTTTTTCTCAATTTGAAATCATTATTAATGTTTTAATTAGCTCTTTCTGATTCATTTGAATACCGATGTTATGGGTCTACGGTAATTATAAATATTTTCATAATCTGACGGCTAGAGTCATCAGATTCTGAAGTTGATTTTCACACAATAAAAATCGGTTGACCCAGATATAAGACATGTGGTTGGTCGAGATGGCCATCTTTACCAATTACATGAATATTTTCATTTTTCATTCTCCTTTATTAACCTTCACAAGAAGAGAACCTTCTTTTCGTGAGGGGACCGACTTTAGACGTCATATTCTGTTGATCTTCGCACTGCAAGGGTTAAAATTATTCTCTTTTGAAGATTATGATTTTCTAAAAGTTGCCGCACACTGTCAGTCAGACCATCTTATAGGCAAATCTTTCCTTTTCAAACAAGTTACCGTCTGACGGTAACTTGTTTGTGAAGCTAAACCAGCATTGAACTAGCATCGGGTCGACATCTCGCGGGCACATTTTCTAAACTCATTACCGCGAGTGCACGATACCACGATGCACTGGACCGATGAGGGCACGATGCGCTGGGCCGATGGTGGTCATTGTTCTCCGACATTGGAAGGACACCCAATCCCAACAAAAATGAGACGTTGGCCCAATGCTGGGTTGATGTTGGCCCGCCGTCGCAGACTGCGGGCCAACAGTACCCCAACTTTGGGCTAACGTCTCATGTTTGCTGGGTAAATGCTTATGAATTTTAAATGAACATATTATATCTTTTTTTTTTATTATATCATTTTTTACTGACGTTAAGTATTTTACATTCTTTATAATTTTACTGTATGTGGCTGGTACATGATGCAATTAGTTAAAGAGACTGGTCCAGGCTAAAATCATAAAAAATAGGTGATTTTATTTCGGCTTCTAAATATGACCATATGATGTAAACATGTCCATAGACTAGAACTGCAAAAGTTTTTTAATTTTTGTGCTACGCATTCACCAGTTAGACTGGATAAAAGCTAGTCCCTTTAAAATAAGTTAAATGCGCCGAAATGGCTGCAGGACTGTATGGCATCAGTGAAGATGAAATGGCAAACGGATGAACAGATCCAGTAACCATAGGGTAAAATGTAACCCCTGTAAGCACAGAACATCTGTATAACATTTGTACAATGTTGGACTAACGTCGAAGACGTTGGGCTAATGTTGTACAAATGTTATACTAATGTTTTGTGTTTGCTGGGACGCAATCGAATGATTGGTTTTTGGACTTGATATCAGACTATAAA
Organism: Flabesymbios commensalis; assembly: GCA_964017125.1. NCBI lineage: Eukaryota > Metazoa > Annelida > Polychaeta > Terebellida > Flabelligeridae > Flabesymbios > Flabesymbios commensalis. Next base: position 65,260,063 of record OZ024918.1, read on the forward strand.
TCTGCACAATTTAATTCGCATAAGCTAATGAGATATAAGGCCTATAAATCTAAATTGGATACAAATAATAGACGAGACTGAATTTAACAACGTATGGTAGAGGAATGTAGAGGTATTTCGGCAATTTTGATCTATTAAATGTAGTTTTTGTAAACCGGGGGGTCTCAAGAAGCTATATAACAAGTATTTCAAAAGTTAGACCCTTTAAAATGTAATAAAATCGCGAGTTTCAAACAGAGTTGGTTTAATAGGTTTATAGAGTGACGTAATTTCATATCAATTTACAACATGACAAAATGTCTAATTTTTTAAATACTTAATATAATTTTGTGAATTTTTACAAAGGTTAAACTAGAAAATATCGCAGAACATTTCACGAAATGTTCCGGACTACCCCGAAAAATAGTGTTTGCGAAATGGCATGCAAACCAGTTGATAATAAAGAAAGAGAAATCAGCGAGAAATATGCGCCATCGGATAATTCTGTATATATATATTGATATATAAATTTACTTTTGTATGATTCTTGAAACCGTCTAAATTATATAGAGTCTAGCAGCGCAAGGGTGCACTCAGCGAAAATGATACATCCACCAACGTCGTTTCAATGCTGGGCCATCGTCTGAACCAGCATTGGGTGAAAACATCGTGTTTTGAATTTAGTTTTGGATCCGTCACTAGTTTGACACATGCTTGTAACCGTATATAGCCAAGGTGCAAATAACGACTTAACTCTTAAAGGGCTGAATTTATTTGTAAAACACATCGCAACCAAAGGGTTTTTTCAATTTAAAATCATCATAAATGTCTTTGTCAGCTTTTTCCGATTCATTTGAATACCTATGTTAGGGGTCTACGGCCATTAGAAATATGTTGATTCTTACAGTGCGGGGATCGACTTTAGGCGTCAGAATCTGACGTCAATTCTTACGTTTGCAGACGTCAGATTCTGACGACTAAAGTCGATCCCCGCGCTGTAAAAATCAACATATTACTCAGTCAGGGTCAAAGCGACAGAATCAGGCCAAAATCATCGAAAAATTGGTGATTTTATTTTGGCTTCTTGATATCTTACATATGGTGTAAACATGTCCATAGACTAGAACTGCAAAAGGTTTTTAATTTTTGTGTTGCGCATTTACCACATTAAGCGAGATATGAAGACGAAATTATCGTATTTCTTATTTTGGAAATTCATGTCCGAAATAAGACATCTGGAATTTCGTCTTTATATCTCGCTCAATGTGGTAAATGCGCAACACAAACAAACTTAGGTACGTAATTTTAGTCTATGGACATGTTCACATCATATGGCCATATTAAAAAGCGGAAATAAAAATACAGATTTTTTCATTTCGAATAATTTTTATTAGCCTGAGTGTCGCTTTAGCCTCACGTGATCCTGTTTATTACAACGGGGAGAAAACGCGTGGATATTTGGCGTAATAATTTTTCTGTTTAGTCTGGGTGAGGGTACTATGTGGTAATGTGTGACTACACCCAGCAAACTGGAGAGGTTGAGCCAATGCTGGATTAATGTGGTGCCAGCGTTGTAGACGATGGGCCAACATTAGCCCGGTATTGGCTCAACGTCTCGTGTTTGCTGGGTAGTCACGCAATATATAATGCACCAACGTCCATTAAAAAGGATTGTGGACTAGCTGTAAACAGGTAAAGTATTTGTTAGGCGGCCAGGGATGGGCGATGCAACACCCTCCATTCAAATAGGAGTACAGTTAATATCGCAATTAGCATAATAACCATCCTTTATACCAGAAGGAAGATGGCCAAGTGCGACATATTATAGATCTGGTAATATTCGCGTGGTTTTAAATTCGCGAATTTAATAATTTCGCGATTTTTTTGTTATAATAGCGCTACCTATCATTGAAATTGATAATTCGCGAATTCAAGACTAGTGTAAAGTCCCAAAATAAAAATTTGCGAAAATTTAAACGCTCGAAAATTACCAGATCTACAGTATGTCTGCATATGCACATATACTATGCCATACAAAAGTGGCCTAAAGTCCCAGATTTTGATGCAGCTTTAAATCTCGAACAGCTGCCGTTTAATAGCTACCTCAATCCACAAGATTCACTCGCTTAAAATGAATAACTTTGAATCTTAGTTTAATCATTTTATTTTAACTCTTAATGAATCGGAAAGAGCTAACTACGACATTTATGATGATTTCAAAGTTAAAAAACACATTGGTTTCTATGATTAGTACAAAAACTATTTCAGCGCTTTAAGGGTTCCAATTTGAGCATGAGCCGTAGTAGGCCTAATGCACGTAACGCACCCATTCAACAACAGTGTAATAACCACAAAGCACGTATCTCCATTAAACGCTCTAGCGTGTTAGCCTCAGACACATTGAAAATGTACCATGTAGGCCTATTTCATGGGGCAAAATTTATTTGGGAATATTTAGCTGTTATACATTTGTGTATAATTTGAATAGAAAGAGTTTTCTTGGTGTAGGTTGATTTTCTGTTTGGTCCCATTGTCAGATAACAAGGTGCTTTGTTAATCAGGACTGGCTCAACCTTTTCACCACTATCACAACTAAAGACGTTTTTTATCCGATTAAATAACTGTTATTTGCAACGCAATGATTGTGTAAACATTAAAATTTGCAAATGTTTGGTTTCAAATTAAACGAGTGTGTTGTGTGTTAGTAATTAGAGAGGGACGTGGCGCAATGGCTAGAGCGCAGAGCTTTGCCAATGTCGCTGCCTGCTGCGCGAGTTCGAGGCTCGCTAGGTGCAGGATTTGCCGAGAAATATCATGTTTCTCCCCTCTCAACACTGGGACAATGTGGTATCAATGTTGTATCCTTGGGCAAGGCACTTTACCCCTAAATGCTTCACTTCACTCAGGTGTAAATGAGTGCCTGGTGGGACAGAGATGGCAATAGTTGTACGACAGGTTACGAGCGCCAAATGACTGCAGTGCTGTATGCTCCCCGGGGAGTTGAAATGGTACATGAAATAACAGTTCCAATGACCAGGGATAATACGATGTAAGGCGCCATGAGCAGCCCTAGGCTAGATATGTGCGGCACATAAATACTCAAATTATTATTGCTGTTATAATTTTCACCTACTTCAATTTGTGGGTCGCGGTAGCGAGACACAACTTGAAGTAGGTCAACAATAAATAAGATAACCTAGCGAGTAAAGGGTTAAAGAGTAGTCATGGTTTGCTTAACTCTTGAAGCGCTGAATCTTAACCCTTAAAGCGCTGAATCTTAACCCTTAAAGCGCTGAATCTTAACCCTTAAAGCGCTGAATCTTAACCCTTAAAGCGCTGAATCTTAACCCTTAAAGCGCTGAATCTTAACCCTTAAAGCGCTGAATATTTTTTATATAAATCGTGGAGAACAAAGGGTTTTATTCAATTCGAAATCATCATAAATTTCTTAGTTAGCTCTTTCTGATTCATTTGAATACCTATATTATGGGTCTACGATCATTATAACTATGTTTACTCTTACAGTGCGGGGATCGATTTTAGATGTCAGAATCTGACGTCTACAGACGTCAGATTTTGACGACTAAAGTCGATCTCCGCCCTTAAGGGTTAACCCTTTCAACGCGAGGAGTGACTCTAGGGTTAATAATTAGTTGTTATCAGATTAAAAAATCCTTGGACTGCGAGTCCAGTTAAAAGTCCACGGATTCCGAGATTAAATTCTGTGAAACTTAATGACCTCGACCTTCTTTATTTTCACCGAGCTGGCTATTACAATGAAGTATGGGGGAGGGTTCTTATATAGCCTTGTTTTCACCGAGTGACGTCACTGCGCTTCACATAATAAAGTACAGGGGAGGGTTCTTATATAAACTTGTTTTCACCGAGTGACATCACTGCGTTTCACAGAATAAGTGTCACTTTAATCGCCGAATGTTATGTTTGGAAAAAGGGCTTGAACCAACACAAGGCTTGCCCACAGCTACATTTCTTGGTCACGATTTATCGTTTATTTTCATGCTTGAGCTAAATATTTAATGATCAAACTATTATGGTGTGAATATGCTGTCTAGTGTTCAGACGATCCGCCCTGAAGTTGTTTATTACATCAACCTTTTCATATAATATAATTATAGCTGCGCATCACGACAGCTACACTGCTCACCCTAGACACTGCTACTTCGCATGTTAAAATATGCAGATGGTTGACGTCATATCTCCCCCACTCCCAATTTTAAGTATTGTAGTAAGCTTGTGATTTGCCGGCTGTCTTGCTAAAAATACGCTGATTGGCTGGCGAGAATATTATGGTGGGGGAGGGGTGGGTGTAGACAGACACCTGTGTGGAGCCAAGCAAACGCGGTTTAAGTTTATCAACCGCACGGGTCTTACATTCCTGTTTGGTTTGATCTGCTGTGAGGAGGTGAGCTGCTTCATATTATTATACCATTTTACTAACATCATAATATTTCAACTGTTAGTCATAAAACCGGATTAGAATAAAAAATAGTAGCGGGTTTTATGTATAAAACATATGCTGAAACAGGTACAATTATATTTACGATATATTAAGCAATAGCTCAACTGTTAGTCATTTAATATATATATAATGGCCGTAGACCCATAGCATAACAGGTATTCAAATTAAATGGAAAGAGGTAACTGAGACATTTATGATGATTTCAAATTGAAACAAAATATTTGGTCTTCATGGTTTGTACAAAAATATTTTGGCGTCCGTAAGGGTCAAACTTATTTTAATTTAAGCTAATTTCAGTCACTTAAAAATAACGGTGAAGTATGGTATGGACCCAGCAGACACAAGACGTTGAATCAATGTTGGTTTAACGTTGGTCCACCGTCTATGGCTCTGGACCAACGTTAAAACAACATTGATTAAACGGCATGTGTCTGCGGGGAAGCCAATGTCTGAAAAAAAAAACTGAGACTATTTATATGTTAACCTGTTCCTCACTTGTCATAATTATACTGTAAATCTGGTAATTTCCGCGTGTTAATTTTTTTGCGAATTTCAGATTTTGGGACGAAGCTTAGAATGTGCGAATTTTCTTTAGTAGCGCTATTATAATAAACATTTTCGTGAGATTCTTGCATTCGCGAATTTTACCTCATCGCGAAATTCGCGAAAATTAAAACCTCACGAATATTACCAGATCTACAGTATCTGATTAAAATAACTCGCGTCACCTGAGCCGGTATTCTCGAGTCAGTCGAGATGGGTCTGACGTTTTCAGAACAACGATCTGTATTTTCTCCCAAATTAACCCTTCAGTTGACCTAGATCTAAACCATGTGATTGGTCGAGAAGGCCATCTGGATCAGACGTTTTCAGAACAACGATCCTCTGTATTTTCTCCTACACTCCTGAGTTAACCCTTTACTCGCTAAGGTATATCAGTTAAATTTAAGGTAACCCTTTACTCGCTAAGGTATATCAGTTAAATTTAAGGTAACCCTTTACTCGCTAAGGTATATCAGTTAAATTTAAGGTCACCCTTTACTCGCTAAGGTATATCAGTTAAATTTAAGGTAACCTTTTAGCCGCTAAGGTATATCAGTTAAATCTAAGGTAACCTTTGAGCCGCTAAGGTATATCAGTTAAATTTAAGGTAACCTTTTAGCCGCTAAGGTATATCAGTTAAATGTAAGGTAACCTTTTAGCAGCTAAGGTATATCAGTTAAATTTAAGGTAACCTTTTAGCAGCTAAGGTATATCAGTTGAATTTAAGGTAACCTTTTAGCAGCTAAGGTATATCAGTTAAATTTAAGGTAACCTTTTACTCGCTAAGTTATATCAGTTAAATCTAAGGTAACCTTTTAGCAGCTAAGGTATATCAGTTAAATTTAAGGTAACCTTTTAGCAGCTAAGGTATATCAGTTAAATTTAAGGTAACCTTTTAGCCGCTAAGGTATATCAGTTGAATTTAAGGTAACCTTTTAGCCGCTAAGGTATATCAGTTAAATTTAAGGTAACCTTTTAGCAGCTAAGGTATATCAGTTAAATTTAAGGTAGCCTTTTAGTCGCTAAAGTATATCAGTTGAATTTAAGGTAACCTTTTAGCCGCTAAGGTATATCAGTTAAATTTAAGGTACCTTTTAGCCGCTAAGGTATATCAGTTAAATTTAAGGTACCTTTTAGCCGCTAAGGTATATCAGTTAAATTTAAGGTAACCCTTTACTCGCTAAGGTATATCAGTTAAATTTAAGGTAACCTTTTAGCCGCTAAGGTATATCAGTTAAATTTAAGGTACCTTTTAGCCGCTAAGGTATATCAGTTAAATTTAAGGTAACCCTTTACTCGCTAAGGTATATCAGTTAAATTTAAGGTAACCTTTTAGCCGCTAAGGTTTATCAGTTGAATTTAAGGTAACCTTTTAGCCGCTAAGGTATATCAGTTAAATTTAAGGTACCTTTTAGCCGCTAAGGTATATCAGTTAAATTTAAAGTAACCTTTTACTCGCTAAGGTATATCAGTTAAATTTAAGGTAACCTTTTAGCCGCTAAGGTATATCAGTTGAATTTAAGGTAACCTTTTAGTCGCTAAGGTATATCAGTTAAATTTAAGGTACCTTTTAGCCGCTAAGGTATATCAGTTAAATTTAATGAACCTTATAGCCGCTAAGGTATATCAGTTAAATTTAAGGTAACCTTTTACTCGCTAAGTTATATCAGTTAAATTTAAAGTAACCTTTTAGCCGCTAAGGTATATCAGTTAAATTTAAGGTAACCTTTTAGCCGCTAAGGTATATCAGTTAAATTTAAGGTACCTTTTAGCCGCTAAGGTATATCAGTTAAATTTAAGGAACCTTTTAGCCGCTAAGGTATATCAGTTAAATTTAAGGTACCTTTTAGCCGCTAATAAATATCATCTAATTTTTCACCCACCTAGCCCTTAAAGCGCTGAAATATTGTTTTATATACCATGGAGACTAAAGGGCTTTTTTCAATTTTAAATCATCATAACTTTCTTAGTCAGCTCTTTCCGAATCATTTGAATACCTATGTTACTACGGCCCTTAGAAATATTTTTACTCTTAGAGAGATGGGATCGACTTTTAATAGACGTCAGAATCTGACACATATAGACGTCAGAATCTGACGTCTATATGTGTCAGATTTTGACGTCTAAAGTTGATCCCCGCGCTGTAAGGGTTAACCCTTATCCTACTGATCCCAACTACTGTCGTTTTTAATCTGTTTTCCTAGTCGACCAACTCACGTTTATTGTGAATAAAATGCGTGTTTAAACATCAAGATTTGCAAATATTTGTGCTAAAATTAAACAAGTAATTTTCAACCACTTGAAGTTGTGGATCGCGGTAGCGAGACACATTTTCGATTGGGTAAAAATTTGAATATATTAACTTAGCAGGATAAGGGTTAAAGTGTTGTCTCGCCACCGCGATTCACAGTTAACCCTTTCAATCCTGAATTTACCATTGTCATCTCCATCCACTACAAGCCGCGAATGATTGCTGTCGCAATTTTGGCGCAGTTTCTTGGCAATTATCGCTCTAAAACCCTGGGTTGTAGAAAAATTTGGTCTGCTTTCAGGAATATAAAATGATGCTTAAATGCATCGTGAGAGCTTTAAGGGATAAATCAACGCTATTTCATTTTCCTCCATTAGTCTTCAAAAGAAGAGTACATACAAAAGTACAGTAAATACAAAATGGTATCTGTAAATATAAAAGGCACGTAGGATTAAGTTTAACTCTTAGAGCACTGAAAGAGAGCAAATAATTTTTCAATTTAAAATCATTATTAATGTCTTAGTTGGCTCTTTCCGATTCATTTGAATACCTATGTTATGGGTCTACGGCCATTATAAATATTTTACTCTTACAGTGCGGGGACCGACTTTATTTTTTCATATACCATAGAGACCTAAGGTTTTTTTCTCAATTTGAAATCATTATTAATGTTTTAATTAGCTCTTTCTGATTCATTTGAATACCGATGTTATGGGTCTACGGTAATTATAAATATTTTCATAATCTGACGGCTAGAGTCATCAGATTCTGAAGTTGATTTTCACACAATAAAAATCGGTTGACCCAGATATAAGACATGTGGTTGGTCGAGATGGCCATCTTTACCAATTACATGAATATTTTCATTTTTCATTCTCCTTTATTAACCTTCACAAGAAGAGAACCTTCTTTTCGTGAGGGGACCGACTTTAGACGTCATATTCTGTTGATCTTCGCACTGCAAGGGTTAAAATTATTCTCTTTTGAAGATTATGATTTTCTAAAAGTTGCCGCACACTGTCAGTCAGACCATCTTATAGGCAAATCTTTCCTTTTCAAACAAGTTACCGTCTGACGGTAACTTGTTTGTGAAGCTAAACCAGCATTGAACTAGCATCGGGTCGATATCTCGCGGGCACATTTTCTAGACTCATTACCGCGAGTGCACGATACCACGATGCACTGGACCGATGAGGGCACGATGCGCTGGGCCGATGGTGGTCATTGTTCTCCGACATTGGAAGGACACCCAATCCCAACAAAAATGAGACGTTGGCCCAATGCTGGGTTGATGTTGGCCCGCCGTCGCAGACGGCGGGCCAACATTACCCCAACTTTGGGCCAACGTCTCATGTTTGCTGGGTCAATGCTTATGAATTTTAAATGAACATATTATATCATTTTTTTTTATTATTTATCATTTTTTACTGACGTTAAGTATTTTACATTCTTTATAATTTTACTGTATGTGGCTGGTACATGATGCAATTAGTTAAAGAGACTGGTCCAGGCTAAAATCATAAAAAATAGGTGATTTTATTTCGGCTTCTAAATATGACCATATGATGTAAACATGTCCATAGACTAGAACTGCAAAAGTTTTTTTAATTTTTGTGCTACGCATTCACCAGTTAGACTGGATAAAGGCTAGTCCCTTTAAAATAAGTTAAATGCGCCGAAATGGCTGCAGGACTGTATGGCATCAGTGAAGATGAAATGGCAAACGGATGAACAGATCCAGTAACCATAGGGTAAAATGTAACCCCTGTAAGCACAGAACATCTGTATAACATTTGTACAATGTTGGACTAACGTCGAAGACGTTAGGCTAATGTTGTACAAATGTTTTACTAATGTTTTGTGTTTGCTGGGACGCAATCGAATGATTGGTTTTTGGACTTGATATCAGACTATAAATCTGCACAATTTAATTCGCATAAGCTAATGAGATATAAGGCCTATAAATCTAAATTGGATACAAATAATAGACGAGACTGAATTTAACAACGTATGGTAGAGGAATGTCTGTGCCCAGTAAACACTAGTAAAGACGTTGAACCAATGTTGACATGATGTTGGGCCAGAGTCGCAGATGCTGGGCCGCCATTAACCCAATATTGTATCTTGGTGCCGCGATTAACAACTTCAAATGGCTAAAAATGATATTTGTTAAAATTGACTCCTAGCCTTTTAGTGTTCGAAGGGTTGAAATGTTAACTCCTGACCTGCGGATTTGTTTGCTATTTTTCAGTCATTTAAAGCTGGAAATCGCTGACGCGATTTCCAGCTTTAAATGGATGAAAAATATGTTTACACCTGAGAAATAGACACTTGGCAAGTTAGGGTAGTGCCTCAACATGTATGATATTTTAAGTGTCAATTACCGGTATTTCGGCAATTTTGATCTATTAAATGTAGTTTTTGTAAACCGGGGGGTTTTAATGCCCCCCCCCCCTCCCCGACCGCATTGAAACCTGCTAGCAGCTCAAGGGTTTAAATTTGAAGTTTCCAATGACAAAAAAATATGTCAATTTCTGAAAAATAGACACACAAATTGAATTATTTAATGAGACTCAATGTTATTTTACTACGTTTGTATCAAATTTTTTTTGATCTAGGACACAATTGTTTAGGTAAATTTGTAGCGCATGATTTTCTCCTTCAATTGTCTTTGTTGACTATTTTGTAGTCTAACCTTACAGCTTCAAAAATTTCAAGAAGCTATATAACAAGTATTTCAAAAGTTAGACCCTTTAAAATGTAATAAAATCGCGAGTTTCAAACAGAGTTGGTTTAATAGGTTTATAGAGTGACGTAATTTCATATCAATTTACAACATGACAAAATGTCTAATTTTTTAAATACTTAATATAATTTTGTGAATTTTTACAAAGGTTAAACTAGAAAATATCGCAGAACATTTCACGAAATGTTCCGGACTACCCCGAAAAATAGTGTTTGCGAAATGGCATGCAAACCGGTTGATAATAAAGACAGAGAAATCAGCGAGAAATATGCGCCATCGGATAATTCTGTATATATATATTGATATATAAATTTACTTTTGTATCATTCTTGAAACCGTCTAAATTGTATAGAGTCTAGCAGCGCAAGGGTGCGAAAATGATACATCCACCAACGTCGTTTCAATGCTGGGCCATCGTCTGAACCAGCATTGGGTGAAAACATCGTGTTTTGAATTTAGTTTTGGATCCGTCACTAGTTTGACACATGCTTGTAACCGTATATAGCCAAGGTGCAAATAACGACTTAACTCTTAAAGGGCTGAATTTATTTGTAAAACACATCGCAACCAAAGGGTTTTTTTCAATTTAAAATCATCATAAATGTCTTTGTCAGCTCTTTCCGATTCATTTGAATACTTATGTTAGGGGTCTACGGCCATTAGAAATATGTTGATTCTTACAGTGCGGGGATCGACTTTAGGCGTCAGAATCTGACGTCAATTCTTACGTCTGCAGACGTCAGATTCTGACGACTAAAGTCGATCCCCGAGCTGTAAAAATCAACATATTACTCAGTCAGGGTCAAAGCGACAGAATCAGGCCAAAATCATCGAAAAATTGGTGATTTTATTTTGGCTTCTTGATATCTTACATATGGTGTAAACATGTCCATAGATTAGAACTGCAAAAGGTTTTTAATTTTTGTGTTGCGCATTTACCACATTAAGCGAGATATGAAGACGAAATTCTCGTATTTCTTATTTTGGAAATTCATGTCCGAAATAAGACATCGGGAATTTCGTCTTTATATCTCGCTCAATGTGGTAAATGCGCAACACAAAAAAACTTAGGTACGTAATTTTAGTCTATGGACATGTTCACATCATATGGCCATATTAAAAAGCGAAAATAAAAATACAGATTTTTTCATTTCGAATAATTTTTATTAGCCTGATTGTGTCGCTTTAGCCTCACGTGATCCTGTTTATTACAACGGGGCGAAAACGCGTGGATATTTGGCGTAATAATTTTTCTGTTTAGTCTGGGTGAGGGTACTATGTGGTAATGTGTGACTACACCCAGCAAACTCGAGAGGTTGAACCAATGCTGGATTAATGTGGTGCCAGCGTTGTAGACGATGGGCCAACATTAGCCCGGTATTGGCTCAACGTCTCGTGTTTGCTGGGTAGTCACGCTATATATAATGCACCAACGTCCATTAAAAAGGATTGTGGACTAGCTGTAAACAGGTAAAGTATTTGTTAGGCGGCCAGGGATGGGCGATGCAACACCCTCCATTCAAATAGGAGTACAGTTAATATCGCAATTAGCATAATAACCATCCTTTATACCAGAAGGAAGATGGCCAAGTGCGACATATTATAGATCTGGTAATATTCGCGTGGTTTTAAATTCGCGAATTTAATAATTTCGCGATTTTTTTGTTATAATAGCGCTACCTATCATTGAAATTGATAATTCGCGAATTCAAGACTCGTGTAAAGTCCCAAAATAAAAATTTGCGAAAATCTAAACGCTCGAAAATTATCAGATCTACAGTATGTCTGCATATGCACATATACTATGCCATACAAAAGTGGCCTAAAGTCCCAAATTTTTATGCAGCTTTAAATCTCGAACAGCTGCCGTTTAATAGCTACCTCAATCCACAAGATTCACTCGCTTAAAATGAATAACTTTGAATCTTAGTTTAATCATTTTATTTTAACTCTTAAAGATCTGAAGTATTTTTGTATAAACCATGGAGACCAAAGGGTTTTCTAAATTGAAATAATTATGAATGTCTAAGTTAGCTCTTTCCGCTTTCATTATACATAGTGTTTCCCTTACAGTCTACGGATCGACTTTAGACGTCAGAATGAGACTTAAACAGACGTCAGATTCTGACATCTAAAGATTCTGAAGTATAAAGACGGTCCGAGCACTGAAAGAATTACAATATTTACTACGGTCGTAGACCCCTAACATAGATATTTGAATGAATCGGAACGAGCTAAATAAGACATTTGAAGCCTCCCGTGCAAGAACCTGCTAAGTGCATTTTCATAGTTTTGAGAAAATCGACTTTAAAGGTAAATTGCATCACACTTTTTTCGTATGAGGCGTCAGCACTTCTTTTTGGGTGGAATTCGTTCCCTCGTTCAAACCTGACTCTACCATATCAAAAGTTTGTGTCAGATGCAAACGGCTTGCGACTAACATGGTAAAAACATGTTTTTGATGTTACATGTTGCAAGATAATCATAATTAGAAGATATGCATAAACCACTCAAATGTACTTAGCATGTTTTTGCATGAAATATTTTTTTCAACATCACAAAATATTACATGATAAGTGTTCTTAGCATAATCAATGAGGTCCTTGTTTAGTAGCATATACATGTTAAGTACACATAGCATTTTGTTATGGCCAGTTAACATACTAGATGCAAGATTGATTTAGCAGCAATAACATGTTAAGTGCATTTGACATTCCAGCCGTGATGCCATGTCAAGTACACATAACATTTTTCCCCATGTCCGGATTCCATAAAATCTAACTGTATGATACGTTATACTCATGATAAGTACACTTATCATGTTTTACAATGTGAAATATCTGCAAAAAAGATTACCTCTAACGGCAAGTCCGTGCATAGGTGTACTTAACATGTTTGGTAATTCCAGTATAATGATATGAAAACTAATAATATCCATCGTTGTATTAGATTTAGGTGATTTCAAAACACATAAGAACTAGACTGGGACATGATTATTGTGCAGCATATTTGATGAAAATACTATTTCATGTGATAGAGCCTTTGTCGACTATCATAACCAAAGGCTATGAAAAAATGATTTGCTGAGCAACAAATAAACAAAATTAGCGATTCACTATACTATATGGTGAGTGAATGTATGTGTTTGACTCAGTAAACATTGCACATTGGCAATGTCTCATATTATGTCTAAATGGCGATAATACTTGAAAGTGGAACACGTTGATGACGAAATAGATGGAGAACAGAACGAAAATATCATACAAATCAGATAAGATTGTTTGGCATCCAACCTTAGGGTAACTTTGTTTTAGTGATACTTGATATTTTGAGAATCAGTGATGGTCGGTGATTCACTGACGTGCGACAGACCAAGGAATATATCTTTCTATATTCCTTGGACAGACAAATAGCGAGCATGCGTCGGGGCCTTAATGGTGATGTCTTGGCGATGTTGTGGTGATGTGTTGACGAAGTCATGGCGATGGCATAGTGCCTTCTGGAGAGTATATGAAAGGTGGACAGATCTTATATGGAGTATATGAAAAGTGGAACCACATACCTTGTGGCTGCTGAATTTCTTGGTGAGATCATGGATAAAGAAGAGATCACTTTTGTTCTGTTGGCGTCTTACTGGGCGAAGATTACAAATAGAAAACGCTCACCGAAGCATCGCTATAGCTTCGCTGATGCTTTCTTTTTATTTGCGAATATCGGTGAGGATCACTCAAACCATCGGCGATATTATCACATCGAATAAACCCCGCCGATGTTTACCTAAGCATGTTGGGAACATTGTCGATGTGTCGCCGAGGTATGTGCGAGATACATACAATACATGCATTGATTTTTTTCTCGATGTCCCGATGCCTTGGTGAAGCATGGCGATTACTCGCATACGGCAAATTACTTGCGCATTGTGGCGATGTCCTGGCGATGCCCAAATTTTAGCATCGCAAAAGCATCGAGATGCTTAAAAGCCCTTTAGAACCATTACATTACACGGTCATGCATTGCTCTTGTTAAGTTTCTGTAATGTGTAGACCCTATTGGGAATAACCCCATTTTGATAAACATTTTGCCATGTTTTATCATATTACATGTTTTGTGATTGCTAAAATGTATGATAGCACGTTTGGCAACGTTTGTAATTCTTGTTATGATTGGCAACAGTCTGAACAATATGTATACAAATATAATAACTTCATGTATGGTGCTACGAATAGAGGGCTCGCCAAAAATGGTTTAAGCTGCTACAATCTCTGCTTGTGATTACAATGTAGCTAGAAAGAGGAGATATCTTGTCGTTAGAAAATTAGTCTAAGCAGCCTTCCACTTTAACAAAACTTAAGTCAGAAACGACTCTAGTGGCTATTAATAAATATGTAGGGGGTCTACGCATATTTTTACATGAAGTATAATTATCATAATACTACAAATTTTATATTGAATTGTATATTGTCAGCTCAATAAAAAACATATTATTGAAATACATTTTGATCCTGTATCCTAGAATGTCCTACCAGATTTTTCAACAAGAGTATGTTAGGCCACATAACAATAACAAAGTGTCACTCTCAAACAATAAAGAGTAGGGTGTACTACCGACCTCGGACGTCCTTGTATCACTATATATGTCCACAATGCACAGAGAGTAGGCAAAGTAATAGTCACTCACTCGCTAACTCCCAACTAAAATAGCACGAGGAATGCAACTACTTTTTTAGGAAATTGTTTTTTTCCAGTCTACAGTGATGATAAAAGTATATTATATCATATTTCTACGCTTTTAGAATTACATTTGTTATCACTGTTGATAATACTATGAGGTTATTTTATCTTTGGGTGTTGGTGTCACTGTTTGTGAAACATACATTTTACACAGTAATCATTATCAATGCTGCTTTTAACTTGTAATTTTAAGTATAGGTGTGATTATGTTTTCTAATTTGATTGTAAGTGCAGCCATTATCAGAGCAGGTATGACAGCACATATTTGCTACTCCGCTTATATACTATATACGCATATTTAAGAATTAAATGCAGATAATACAGGTTGCCCTGGGCCAGGTTAATCTTCTGAGGATGGTGAATCAGATGACATTGCCATCCATACCCAGGATTCGTAATTAAGCGTGAGATTCACCATTCTGATGTCGATCACTCTACCTCTTAGGCAAGGAGGCACGATACTGAATTAAAAGTAGCTAGATAAAAGAAATGTTTTCCTTGAAAGTTGAGGACGAGCTTATATACATTGTGTCAGATAATTTTTTTCAAACAGTAATTTATTTACTGGAATATTTACCAGTTCTCCATAACTGAAACAAACAGTGTCTATAGCCAGTTCCCGTGTCATGTTCCCTGGAGGAGGGGGGCACCAGTATATGTTGAATTAATTGTGCATTTCATTTTTTATATATCTAAGCACAACTTTTATTTTATTTCTGGATAAACCTTAGCTGGTTAGCAGAATGCTATATGCACTTGACATATGTACAAACCTATATATTTTAGTCGGGTGATAAAATGGAAATCGCATATACATGTCAAGTGCACTTGACATTGTGTCCAGTGTAAGTAACATGTTATTGGTTATAATACCATCGATACCAAGTGTATGTAACATGTTCTTGCTTCGTGAAAAACCCCTTTATAATGCTCAGATCGCTAAGATCTGAATCAGATTCCGCGTTAAAAAGCAAGACATGCTAAGTGCACTTAACATGTTCTTGCACGGGAGGCTTCATTTGTGATTTCAAATTGGGAAAAAAACAATAGTGGTGGGAGTGCCATCCAACCAGAAAACCACCATTCATGTAATAAATGATCGGTTTATGGTTGTTTTACCGCTTTTAATGCCGGCAACATTGTTGTAAATTTGTTTCAACGTCGGCAATGCTGGCAAAGTCCAAATGCTTGCCGACGTTAAAACAACTATACAACAATGTTGCCGGCATCAAAAGCGTTAAAACAACCATAAACCGATCATTTATTACATGAATGGTGGTTTTCTGGTTGGCTGGCACGAATACCGGTGATCTCGGCCTTCGACGATCTCGGCCCGGGTGATCTCGGACGGCCGTTGGTTATCTCGCCCGGTGATCCCGCCCGGTGTGCGGTGATCTCGCCCGGTGACCTCGCCCGGTGATCCCGCCCGGTCGGCCCCCGACTGGCCTGACCACCTTACCCCTGTATCCGAACACATTGACGGCAGGCTGCCGGGAGATCTCGCCCGGTTATCTCGCCTGGTTATCTCGGACGCTTAAAGACGTTATTACCGCGATGATTTTAGCTTATGTAGGGCCTATTTAAAAAATACTTAGATGCTTAGACATAGATCAATATAATATAATAGAAATATGTAGGCCTACATTTTCAATGACATTGCTCCAATCTGTTCCCCATATCTGTGAACCGTACAGTAATAATAGGCAGTACAATTTTATCGAAGACAGGCCTATGTAGATCTATAATTATTAGGCCTATAAAAGTAATTAGGCCTATTTAAATGGAAAATTTAATATCACGACACGGCTGATTTATATAGGCTAGTCTACAACTCCAAATGTAGGTACCGGTATATCTCACAGTTGTTTTATCTATGATATAAAGAAGCAAATTGTATAGTCGATTGATCGTGAAATTGTACACTATTTTTACACGATTTGTATAATAAATCGTGTTATAAAGAAGCAAAGTCACCAGTTCATGGAATATTTGTTCTTGTATATTTAGCGCAAAATACGCTGAACATTTTTTCCATTAAATTATTTTTTTATATGTATTGTTATTGTATTACCTGTTTTACGATGAATTGGCTACCTTTTACTTACGAGACGGCTTGGTGAGAGGGCATAATAGTGAATGAGGATTATTTTGGACATTATAGGGAGGCCTACATTTGTAAGACTTTAATTTGGAATTTAAAGGTTAATAGCCTCACGGGCCGTGCGGAAGCATGTTGTATCGGCGGTGGTATATTTTTAAGCCCGGAATAGTTACTGCTGGTCAGGCACAGGTCACCGTCACAGGTTGATTGACAGCAGTTGTCATACACTGATTGGTCAACCGTAATAGGCCTACTGATGATTACAGCTCACGCCCACTCTCCTCCTAGAAACGTTATTTCGCTAGAGGTGGCATCCCGTCTACTAATCACTATGACGTAACGCCTTTAAAGTGAACGTAATATATTTTATATAATTTTTATTCCAGAACATGCGCTAAAAGTGATGCATGTGACTAAAGTACTATTATAGAAATATATAGGCCCTATATTTGTATATTGTTCAAAATGATAAAATGGTTATAATTTACAATTTGTTAAATACTGTAAGGACTAAATAATTTAAAGATGGTCTAAAGATGAGGCATATTGAAGGCCTAGCTATACTCATAATATTATTTAGTGATGCATGCGAATAAAATATGAAATATCAGGACCCTTTAATGTAAGCTCCGGGTAACTGGTTTTATATAGTTAAATTTAATTCAACTGAATATCTCCCCAGCAAAATGAACATGTTACTATTGCTATATCGCAAAGGACGCATTTATATCTCATCCAGTTAATAAACAGGCTATGATTTTCTTTAAATGTGTGTAATTTCCCGCAGCAATAAAGCACTGTTAAAGATATAAATACGGTATTGTTATTTCCAAAATGGAAAAAAATCGTTCAGATCATAATAATAAAGTATTGTATCCCTGATATTATATTATTCATAGGATAACTACCAAGCCTGTAGGCCTGTAAAGGATTAAAACGCTCCAATAATCCATCCCGACCTTCATCCATGGCTAGATGTTTAGGCCTACTAGAGTTTGATCGGTGTAAAAAGGTTAACGTAGCCAAGCGAACGGACAATATTGTTACAATGACGGCCCGGCGTCTGTAATGCTGGGCCAATATTTAAACATCATCTAGCCACTGCTTTCATTTCACTGGCGGCGCCGAAGATTGCGTAGCTGCCCGTCAATGGTCGATAAGAGATCAAGTTCATATAAGATTATGTTTATTTAAAATAATTAGGAAAGGAATAAAACGGCGATAAATTATTCAAGGATTAACCAGCTTAAATAGAAAGTGCTCTAATCATCTTGCAGCCATGTAGTATTTAACAGTGTACTACACGTTAAGAAACATGATGTGCTTCACAAAATTATCGCGATCATGACACTTCGCAATACAATACAAACGAGAACGCTGATCAATAGTTAAAGCGCTAACAGCAATACAATTGTAATTCTGAAATGTGTTATATCCTCACAACAAGTTGAAATGTTCCTCCATGCTATAATCATGAACAAGCATAACATTGCACAATGTGAGTTGTGAAGAAGGGGCATTCATCAAACGACCGCCGTGTCATCACCTCTGGCCACCTATTTTATTACGTGATTTAAAAACAACCATAACATTTTTTTCGGTTCAACCTGCTGAATTAAGTTAATTTTATTTAATAGCTACAATTACTGAGATCAATCATGCACATCATATTCGTGCTATAATATTTTATAACACGATATAAAAAACAACATCATATTCGTGTTATAATACTTCATTACACACGATTTTACAAACACGATTTAAATAAATATATTATTTTGTTTATTAAGTTTAAGTTTATTTATTGAAGTATATACATTGCTGCGATCAAATCGTGCACGCCATATTCGTTTTATATTATTCTATTACAGGATTCGTGTTATAATATTTGAATTGAATTTATGCTCAAATACGAAAAGAGATACTGTTGTTCTAAAAGGGTGCCGTTATGTGTTTTGCAATACAACTCAAAATATTAAGTATTAAGTATTAAAGCATTTATAACGCGTCACATATCCCATGTGATTCATGGGCGCCGAAATATACACACGAATTACATACATATAGTACTTCTACTGTCCAGCAGCGTTCTCTATTATATTATACATGTGTTATGTTCCATGTAACATTTATGTTCAGTAGAACAGGTGGGAATTTACTTATGCTTACGTATGCTTCCTATATTAAATTAATCTGCCGTAATATAATTCAGCGAGTCGCAAGATAATACTTTGGAAAACCCCTCCCTCTAATTATAAAGCCTATTGTTTTATTGGTTGAGAGGAGGTGCAAGTCAAAGACAGATGTCGAATCAGAGGGCCCTTGTTCATCACAAGGTGTGCAGTCTGTTACGTCATCACAGGGAAACTCCGCCCTCTCAAACCACAACGCCCATCATTGATCTTTTTATTTAATCTTATGTATGTTATTAATGCCGCGGCAATTGTGCGATCTTTTTTCACACCCAAACTCGAATTTTAAAGATGCATCCTACATCAACTTAAAGGTATGGATCTCAGTAATATGAATATTGGGGAGGCCAATACAGTAAATGTGGACAAAATTGGTGAGCTAACCAGATATGGGCGCTGTGAATTAAACGAACAAAAATTATGACGGGAGCGTTCTTTTCCCCACACGATATGTTTTTATAATTCGGTTATGTACTTTTTATCATAATTATGAAAGGTTGACAGTATTTTCAATTATTAACCCTTCAAGTGCCACATACCAACATTTGTAACGAAATAAATGAGCAATAACAATTAAAAGGCTTTTAATTGACGAACACAATAAGAATATATTTTTTTTAATGTAGCTATGTAATTCTAAAATATAATGATGTTTTGATCATTTTTTCCTAAAT
Organism: Flabesymbios commensalis; assembly: GCA_964017125.1. Lineage (NCBI taxonomy): Eukaryota > Metazoa > Annelida > Polychaeta > Terebellida > Flabelligeridae > Flabesymbios > Flabesymbios commensalis. The sequence continues at coordinate 65,279,760 of OZ024918.1, forward strand.
TATTAACCATATAAGTCCTAGATGCAAAACATTGGTATATAATTAAAATGAATAGAAATCAGATGTTTTTTTAATCAACACTCCGAAGCTCCAGAAGCGACATTTAGGTTTTTAACACAATACATTGCGTTAACAACTCGAAATATTGAGCATTATAATATGTATTATATTATGCATTATAATATGTAGATTCTGAAATAAGTAGGTCATGTTAGCTTGCGACAAAAATGTCAATTCATGTATCATGTTATATTCACCCCTGCATTGCAAATTGTGAATACATTATTGCATTACTTATTAAGAGTCTTACTTGCTGTTCGTTGTGTTCTGGTGTCACCGAGAATCGGAAGCACATTGGTGATCTTATATAAAATAGTAGGCCTACGATGCACTAATGCATGTCTGGTAGGCCTACAGACAGTGTAAGATTAACGTGTTAGTTGCCGTATTCATGGTATTGGGCTGGTGTCTGCTGGGCGAGATCTCCGGCGATGAGCGCCGCACATGCAGCGGTGCTTGTGGGGCTTGTGAGGTTTTGGCATGCTCACATCGGGGACAGGACACGGGCGAGATCACCTCGGACGGGCCGAGATCACCGGGCGAGATCACCTCGGACGGGCCGAGATCACCAGGGCCGAGATCGTCGAAGGCCGAGATCACCGCACACGGGCTGGCACTCCCACCACTACTAAAAACCCTGTTCAGCCTTCAGCGAGGGTTTTCTGTAGTTTTATGTAGGTATTCTAGCTCTATTTTAACAACAATGAAATGACGAGTAGTGATTATACTCACCGTCAAATTAAAAATAATCAACCAGGATGGCATGATTTTCAGCGATTTCCCCGTCAATTTCGCACCAATTTCCTTGAAATTTTGCGAAGGCCATTTTCTATTAAAATCCTAACAGCGGTAAAAAATTTGCAAAATTGCATTGAATATTCAAAAGTTAGACCATTTGACGTGTAATAAAACCCCATTAGTTGAATGGGGTTATAGAGGGGCGTTGAAATTTTTTGAAATACGCTATATCATTTCCCCAAATTTTCAGGGCTGTTAGGATTTAAAAAAAAATAGACTTTGCAAAATGTCAAGGAAATCAGTTCGAAATTGACGGGGAAATCGCCGAAATTCATGCAATCCCAGTTGATCCCTTTTAATTTGATGGCAAGTATATGTGAGCCCGTCATGCGACAGACTGGTCAGGAGCGGACCACAAACTGCACTTTGGTCCAGTTATTGCAGCTAGTTTTCTGCATGAATAACACGCTTAAATTTATCCCGTGGTCTGAAAATTAAAGTAGCTGCGTCGTCACGATTCGCCGAGTAGAGATTGTCATCGCACGCATGCACAGCCTGGTCAACGTCCACAGGAGTGGGATCGGCCGTAATGTAAATATTATGGTTCAGTGAGACATAAGAACCCAGATCCTTTACCCTTTAACCGCCGGTGCCGCATATATTCTGGTTTTCATTTTTTATTAGCGCGTTAAGTACCACATTTTAAATATGTTAAAGATAAAATGTGACATCAACCAGCAAGATTTAAAAAGAGTTGACCTTCATTTTGGCGATTCTGAAAATTTTTCACTCACTTGAAAAATGGGACAACGTAGGTGCAAATCACTAAGTCATTTAAATATCACTTATTTTGCTTCTCGGTTTTTGTCTTGTTTGTAAGTTGTTATTTAACATTACCAGAAAGAATCGTATATAGGTGTCGAAAGGGGGGGGGGGTATATTCTCGGAGGGACGAGTAGATTCTTAGAGGGTCGCAAATATACATTTGTTGAAAAAGGCGGTATATTCTGGGAAGGAAGGGTAGATTCTGGGAGCGTCGCATATAGTTGTTGAAAAGGGGGGTATTGTTGAAAAGGGGGGGGGGGTGTATATATTCCGAGAGGGAGGGGTAGATTCTGGTAGGATCGCATATAGTTGTTGAAAGGGGGCATATTCTTGGAGGGAGGGGTAGATTCTGTGAGGGGGGGGGGGGGGTCGCACATATACATTTGTTGAAAAGATGGTATATCTTGGAGGGAGGGGTAGATTCTGGGAGGATCGCATATAGTTGTTGAAAGGGGGGCATATTCTTGGAGGGAGGGGTAGATTCTGTGAGGGGGGGGGGGGTCGCACATATACATTTGTTGAAAAGAGGTTATATCTTGAAGGGAGGGGTAGATTCTGGGAGGGTCGCATATAATTGTTGAAAAGGGGGGTATATTCTGGGAGGGGTAAAATCCGGAGGGGAGGGTTCGCACATAAACATTTGTTGAAAAGGGGTTATATTCTTTGAAGGAGGGGTAGATTCTCGAAGCATCGCATATAATATTGTTGAAAAAGGGGGTATATTCTGGGAGGGAGGGTTAGATTCTGTGAGGGTCGAATAATATTATAATTGTTGAAAATGGAGGTATAGTCTTGGAGGGAGGGGAGATTCTGGGAATGTCGCATATAGTTGTTGAAAAGGGAGAGGGGTATATTCTGGGAGGGAAGGAGGTTATATTCTGGGAGGGAGGGTTAGATTATGGGAGGGTCGTATATAGTTGTTGAAAAAGGGGGTATATTCTGGGACAGAGGGGTAGATTCTGGGAGCCGAATACACTTCACATAATCACAATAAGGGGGGGGGGTAGATTCTGAGAGCCACCGTAATCTACCCGAGGTATAGCTCATCATCTACCCCGGGGTAAATTCTGGGGCGCCTGCAATCTACCCGGTTATAATCTGGGAGGGGGGTATAATTTCAGATTTTACACCGGCGAGACACCTGACGGATGTAATAGTTTTGAAAATGATCGCGTTGCCTATCGTGTTCGCGTACGTCGTAGCGCTGGTATGTTTTGGCAATGATCTAATATATATATATTATATATATATATTTATATATATATATATATATATATATATATATATATATATATATATATATTTATATAAATGTAAATGCGACCATTGGGTGACATGATCTAAAAGTGAACCTTTGGGTGACACCTCTATTAAATCTGAAGTATAGACGAAAAAGAATAGATAAAAACAACAACAGACCTGTACAAAATGATTATATATATTGCATTTTTTAATATTTACATTTTTGTAACATATACTTTTTGTGTCACCTCAAGGTAAACCACTATCATGCTCATGAAAAAAAACACATTTGGGTGACTTTTTATATATGTCACCTTATGGTTTCTTACTATGTACCCTTGGGTGACACATATGTATTGCTGATCAAATGATGTTTACTCTCAATTTTAATAGCAGCTATATTATAGGAGTCGTAACTTAACGATCTATAATCACATGAAGCAAAGAAACACACTTTTCATGCGATAACAACTGATTAAAAATGAGGGCTACCTCAAAATAATTTAGTTTACCGCTGTCCTCTATTTTTTTTTGAATTAAATACGCTCGTCAATATATGTTTGGCTTGATTTTTTTCACAATGGGTAAAATCAACGAACAACTCGAAATAAGTTGTACTGAGGGCTGTTCCATGATAATGGAAACTACCGCCGCCAGTTTTAACTTATCGATTTAAAATATTGTTTACCACGATACGCTAGCTAGGCAATCATTTATTGTCACCTCACTTTGTATTCAGATCCAACGCACCAATAGCGGGGACATGATCAAAGTTGAGGGTTGTTCCAGATAAGTATGCATAAGGTTTCTGTTTTCACCTGAGAAAGTTATTGTGCACACGACACGGCTGTTAACCTTATTTTACACTACTGGTATACAACTGGTCAATAGTTTGGTGCCATGATCTAAAAATGAACATTTGGGTGACACCTCTATTAAATCTGAAGTGTAGACGAAAAAGAGGGTCTGAATAGATAAAAACAACAACAGACCTGTACAAAATGTTCATTATATATGTTGCATTTTTTTAAATTTACATTTTTGTAACATATACTTTTTTGTGTCACCTCAAGGTAAACCACTATCATGCTCATGAAAAAAAACATTTGGGTGACTTTTTATATATGTCACCTTATGGTTTCTTACTATGTACCCTTGGGTGACACATATATATTGCTGATCAAATGATGTTTACTTTCAATTTTAATAGCAGCTATATTATGGAAGTCGTAACTTTAACGATCATAATCACATGGAGCAAAGAAACACACCTTTTCATGCAATAACAACTGATTAAAAATGAGGGCTACCCCAAAATAATTTAGTTTACCGCTGTCCTCTAGTTTTTGTTTGAATTAAATGCGCTCGTCAATATATGTTCAGCTTGATTTTTTTCACAATGGGTGAAATTTACGAATAACACGAAATAATTTGTACTGAGGGCTGTTCCATGATAATGGAAACTACCGCCGCCAGTTTCAACTTATCGATTTAAAATATTGTTCACCACGATACACTAGCTAGGCAATCATTTATTGTCACCTCACTTTGTATTCAGATCCAACGCACCAATAGCGGGGACATGATCAAAGTTGAGGGCTGTTCCAGATAATTATGCCTAAGGTTCCCGTTTTTACCTGAGAAAGTTATTGTGCACACGACACGGCTGTTAACCTTATTTTACACTACTGGTATACAACTGGACAATAGTTTGGACAAGCTCAAAGATGAGTGGTGTTTCATACTAATGTTGGTGACTTCGGCCGCTTTTTAGCGTCTATGTTAAACACCTATTTTAACATCTAGACTTGTCATGTAAACTTGTAAATATGACACGCTCATAAGTATTTGATCATGTTCCACCGTGTATAATAGTCAATAAGAAGATAAACTTGCTACCATTTCGTTCACCATGAACCTTTGCAGTTGAGATAAATTACCCATCGATGCTACTATCAAAACCCAAGGCGTTCCCATTTAGTAGAGGAGGAAATCTGAAAATTGACGTTATTTAAGGAGTTAGTTGACACTTAAATTCCTAGAGACAAATAATATATCGCTGGAAAGGTATGAACGTCTAGTTTCACGTAGCGTGAACGGTTTTTGTGGCAAGTGGTCGTGTTTTTCATAAAACGTGCATATGTGACGTCATGTCGTGATGGTTTTGACGTCACTTTTTTACCAATTTCTACTAGATATTTATAAAGGTGGATCATTTATGAGCTGCGATATACACATGTAGATGCCGTTCAATATCCAGCATTTGTATAAATTATAGAGAATTGGCCTAGGTAGTCACACAAAAATGCCATACATGCTTTGTACACATGACATCACTTGATTTTATGCAACAGTCGTGAGCTTTTGTTTTATATGGTCTAATATTTTTTTAATAAAATAGGTTCAACATTATTATATTTTTTTTAATTTGTATTATTAAAGCATTTCTCTTTTTTCCTCAGAGATAAATAATATATCATTGGAAATGTATAGCTCTGTAGTTTTACGTCATATATTTCATTTTTACGACACGTGGTCGAGAGCAATAAACGTACATTTGTGACGTCACGTTTTCGTGTACTACGTCATTTTGTCATTTTCTTTCAAATATTGTCAGCATGTGCACTATGAGAATATACAGGATGCCAGGTCATTTTTTATTTGGCACCGTAAAACGTGGGAAAGCCTAGTTTCATGTACGATATGCACGTGATCCTATACCAATAAATATAACGTAGGCCTACATCTGTATCACAACAACATGGCCGCAACGTCACTTTTTCGTGAATTGAATAACAGAGACACGATAGTCCACAATATTGCAAATCTTGTATGTGGACATTTGATTTTTTATAATCAAGTAAGATATACAGCTGGAAAAGTCACAAAAATTATATTTTCACACAATATGCAACCCGCCTTGTCGAGTTTGAAATAAAACGTGCTTTTAAAAAATATGTATAGAATAGATGTTTCATGACTGCACAGTGAACACAAAACATTTGTATAACATTTGTACAACTTTGACATTTGTGCAACATTGTAGGCCTACAAATTTTATACAAAATGTTCTGTTTGTTGGGTGGGGCATATAGGCCTATGTAACACGCACACACAATAGTCTACCGGTATGAGTTGAATAAGACTAGTAGCCGAATACTGTTTCTTTTTAAGAATTTATATCTCATGCTCAACATCACTAAAATAAAGATTTCCCACAGTCTAGTTTCAGTTTGTAATAAATTGTCACAAAAATTGGGGTTAATCGGTAGGCCACATAACAAGTACCGGTAGGCCTAACACAATATAACTGCACATAGCAAGACTGTGTGTGATCATGCGACTACAGAAACCATGCAACACGGCCATTATTGTTATTCATATGCAGTATAGAGTCTACATGATATATTCGAGGTAACATAATTATATTATACTCATGTTTCCAAGCAATATTATACCATAAGGTGTGTTCAGCTCTGGAAACCTAAAATCGCATGCTAAAATAAATTATCGTTTCTCCCTTTCTCTATTTAACCCTTGAAGCGCTGGAATATTTATATTCAAAATAAGAGATCACGGGTATTTTCACTTTGAAACCATTTTAAGTGTCTTAGTTTAGAGGTCTTTCCGCTTCATTTCAATACCTACGTTAAAGGGTCTACGGCCATTATACTTTTTATTTTCAGTGCCGGGATAGACTTCAGACGTCAGAATTTGAGGCGTGGCACAACATTTATAGTATCAAGACGAACCGTGTCTGTAGAGCATGAAATGTTGATTCATCATCAGACACTCACTAGCAACTAAAGCCGAGTCCACACAGGCCTACGATTTATCTTTAGAATTTTGCGCGGTACCGATTCAACATATTTATTAGGATTTCCAAATAGCAGTAGTAGGCCTATGTAGCAAGTTTATATGTTTCCGTGGTGTCGTCAATATGCCATTTCCCTACCAAAATCACCGCCAGCCACTATTCTGTCTTAGTGAAAGCCTACTGTTCTACTATATATAGGCCTACTGTATATAAAGTATATCCTTTGTATAATAATTTGTAGAAATAAATAATTATTCTGAGACAACAGATTATTCCTGGATGAAAGCCCATAAATAATATTTTATCCGTCGCGTGATTTCATTTTGCCGAAAATAACTAGGCCCCATACAGTTTCTGGCGTAAACATACCATTTAATAGGGCTACACAGATTTGGACAATAACACATCCTTTCTGAATAGACACAATGCTCGAGATAGCCAAAACGTTTTAACAAACTATCTGTCACTATCAAAAACACGAAAACCTTCTTTTTGCACAGCACACTAATCTAGGCCCAATGTTCGACACACAAAGCAGCCTTTGAATGAACACATGATACAGCTGAGTAATTGTATTGACCCTTGAATATTCAGTACGTGATGATATATATTATCAACGAATGTCTGAAATATTATTAAGTAATTACCATTTTTTAAATATCACATAAACATTCTCTTCAATGCAAGGAAATACCGAAGGCAGCTAAAATTACATTCTGGCACAGAGTAAACTTCGGTTTGCAAAATAAATGTGTTTTTTTGATGACAATATATAACGATAGTGTGTAAGTTTAAAAAAATCTGTGATTCAAACAGCAATATCACATTTTTGAACCTCCACTCGAGTCAGGACCTCAAACATGTCGAACATTAAGTTATATAATCATATTATTAAGAATGCTGCCACAAAAAGACGTAAACACGTAAAGGTGTCAATTTTGGTTTTAATTTTAGCAGTCAAAGAATGTAATATGACAAAACTTATTAAACTGTTATGCTCACCAATTCTAAAACATGGAACTTGATTAATTTTATGTTACTAGAATCATTATATACATGTGCATTGCATTCATTTATCTGATATAGCAATCCCAGTCAGAATTATTAATATATTGCTGCTTATATTTTCGGAACTATCCTTTCTCTAAATATATATCGAAAAATAAGTCAATTAAAAACAAAGTTTAGAGTGTTTCTGAGAGTGGTTCTCTGGCCCAACTCTTAAAAAAGGCTTCGACTTTGGATTCACGTTTCACACACGTTTTGCCATTACATAAATAACTGCATCTCTATATCTATCTTGTATTATTTGTTAGTGTAATATTGAGGTATCATTGAATTAAATGTACCGATAAAAGTTTTCATAAGGTTATCAACATAACGTATATCACATAATTATATGACAAAAATAAATTGATGGATAACGACTTTCCACAATCATGATAGCTATAATAGCTCTTTAGATAATAATTTGCTTTCATTTCAGCTTAATTTTCTTTCATTTCAGATTAACTCATTTAATTCTCATTCAAATTGTATAGGGTACCGTACTTTTATTTATTATGAAAATTATTCTGCAATAAATTAATATGATTTCTCGTAGTAGGGCAGTAACTCCAACGCTAAGTAACTCAAGGCCAGACCATACACGGTTAAGGTCATCTTAACTTCAAACACACTAAATGTTGAGTAAATTTTTCGGACATACGTGCCACAAGGATACATTAGGCCTGCTCTTAACTTACATTCCAGGAATTTAACAACAGCAATGCAAGATCCAGATGGTACTGCCGCCTTTTGCCATCACCATAATATTATGACCAATGTTAGTTTCAACTCTCCCGAATTGGAAGAAAAATATAGGCCTAGCTGCAAGAATGAATTGATGCTACAAATGAATAAAATATCTTTTGCGGAGGATAATTTAGATTTCATGACAACTAAATGCCAGGATTGCGTAATATTTGTTTTATGTACGAAGAACTATTATTGGACTTTGCAATGACCTTAGGTTGTCCTTGGTATGATATTTGTTTGTTACTGTAAAGGCCAAACCTGCAACCCGAACCGATATAAATCTTTATTTTCTTTAGCATACCCCTTTCCATTAATGTGTAGAACATTACATTTTTACGTCAAATTGTGCAAGTGCTTGAGGACGGGTGTGAAAACAGTATGATATGACCTTGTTCAGATCAGTTATTCTTCTACTTTTCTAATTTAGTATGTAACACATGACATCATTTAGCATTTTTGGCCTCCAAAAGTGTTAGTTGCGCATTTGACGTCTTGCAATTAAGAATTATGCGCAGATTGAAATTAATTTCTTAAGATTTCTTTTGATTTGGAATTGAAATGACACTATAAAGCACCCATCGGGAAAGGGACCCTCAGTGTATCTGAACAATTACGCTTGGTTCATATTCTAACCTATCATGCAGCTAGTTTTGTTTATGGGTGATGTGTAGGCTTACTACACGCATATAATGAATAGATGTGCCGGTATGTAATTTACTTGGTAATATATAAATTAAAGCTTATCGTAGCATTTTAGGCAATATAATGATGTCGAAAGATGGTAGGATTTGTTTTATTGTAGTTCCTGATGAAAAATATTATGGAAAATATGACTTCAGTGATTTTATAGCAGCCATTTTGAATTTCATGTTTTACAAAAAAACATCCACAAGGATAAGAGCTCCACATCCGCCCATATATCTCCATAGGGGAACCAGCCAAGCATAATCAAAACAGGGAAAAAACTATCAGCCAAAACAATGTTAGCCGCAGTTTCACTGCGATATCCGCTTGTTTTTGTTCATATTTGCATAAATATAGACTTTACAATATTATTTTCTAAAAAACTAATGAAAAAACTGGCTTTTTCATACCTGAAAACATAAGAATAGACATATTATTTATGTCTCTAGCGTATGTAGTTGCAAAACTATTCGTAAATATGTTTAATTTTATATACTTTGGCGGCCATCTTTGATTTCGCCATTTGAGACCTTTTATCGACCTATAAAAAGATGCAATCCTTTTTTTTCTTGATTTTCATGATCTTTGAGTCAGAATCAAGTGAAAAATCAATTTTAACAGACAAATTGCACGAAAGTGTTATATGTGACATATGAGCCTACACTATAGGAACGTTTGTTTTAAGCATAATTCAGATATGAGGATTTAGCCGGCCATGTTCTAAATGCAATAAAAAATAAGTTTATTTGACTTGAAATGACATTGAAATGACCTTGGTGTCATCTTACATCTATGCCACATTAAAACTCTGAGGGTTATACAGCTATGTGCCAAGTTTTATGAAGCCGCTTCTAATGGTTGCTTATGAGGGTCTACTTGAAATAGTACATTACGATCTTGTTAAATAAACTCATGTTCCAGGGGTATGTCTTTGTGGGGAATTTGAAGAAAAAAGAGTTTTAACTATTTTCCTCGAAAATATTTTACGGGAAATTTATGCCCGTACACATGGGGTGTCTTATGGTGGTATTTAAAAATACCTGCGATGAAAACGACTGCGATGTTCCGAGTCATCCCCAAAACGGGGTAAATAGGAACATTAACATTTTGTCTACCGCAGTCCCTTATGGGCATAACCCAAACATGGGGTGAACAGAAACAAACAAGTATATTTAAAACAAACAACTGAACATTTCCCACAAAAATATGGAATCTTCATAATAGGATGAATAGGATGAATAGGAACAGTGGGGTGACTAGAAACGAACAGCAGAAAGAATGGAAGCTGCTTACAAGGCTTTAAAATGTAAATGCGCCGATTTGTGATGCATTGTTTCTACGGACCGGTTTGTAGTGGCGCAGTATCTTGGTGGTGCGCCACAGCAATGCATTCATATTCACCCCGTTTTTCATCGAAAAATATCAACTGAAACACAAACAAGTTGCCTTTTTGAGGGATTAATGTCAGGGAGCCACACATTTTCACAATAAATACCCGGCAAGATACTAGTTATCAAATCTTTCTTTTGTAGGTACTTAGTGTAGGTCTATAGTATCCCGAGATATGGAAAAGTGATGTTTGTCAAAATGTAACACTTGCAGACGATGTCAAAACGTGATCAGTGACCAAAACATAGTTTCAGAATGCATTATACTATTAACAAAGCGTCTTGTTACAAGCAGGATACCTAAGTTATGTGAGTTCCATATTGATATTTTTAATACTACGGTAGGCCTAATATAATCAGGAGAAATCAGCGCTCGACTGCCTGAAGCATAATATTGAAATCCACGATATTGTTTCTGAGAGTGCAAATGTCATATGGAATTCAATGTTGACTCACAAAATGTCATTTCATAACAGTTTAACTTCACATTTAGTCCGTAATAGCAGATGCTGTGTGCGAAACAGAGTCTGTAATCATTGCCATTCGTAAAGTTGTGCCCCAAAAATCCGGTGCGCGAACGATCGATTGCGCAATGAATTCAGGCGTCATTGTTTGATCAATGATTTTTATTTTACAATGACATATTTACATCTGATTCGAATAATGCCTTCACGTGGGTATTTAGACGCCAGTCTTTATCAATGAATTTATCATTTGAACAGGGTTACCCTGGCATTTTTCATGAAATTGTTGATCTCAGTGCGTACACTGGCTACCAGCATGTATAAGCTTTTGCTAGGCTCTCCAGCTCTGAAACTAACCCATGCGAGCCTTGCGTCAAACGCGGACTACGTTACATTATGACTTTAAAGCAACACAATCAGGACAAAATCATCATTTTTATTTTGGCTTCTTGATATGTGCATAATATGTCAACATGTCCATAGACTAGAATTGCGTAAGTCTTTTACATTTTGTATTGCTCGAGAAATAAGGATGAGATTTAATTTCGGACTTGCATGTCCAAAATAAGAAATACGAAAATAAGTGATAACTGTGGCTTTCGGCACACTTGCTAGGTTGCCACAGCAAACCAAAAATTTAAAAGATCTCCACAATTCTTATAAATGTTCACATATTATTATGGACATATAAAGCGAAAATAAAATGTTGGCTTTTGGATGATTTTTGGCTTGCTTGTGTCACTTTAACATGTCACGATATGTCCTTTTATGGTCAATATATTGTACTAAAATGGTATGATATTACAATGAAATGCCAGGATATGAAATTTTAATGTCAGGATATGACATTTTAATGTCAAGATATGACATTTAAATGTTAGGATATCACATTTGACTGTCAGGATATGATATTATAAAGTCAATATGTGGAATTATAATGTCAGGTTATGGCCCTTTAACGGCTCGATATGGCAATAATATCTCATGAGATTGCACTATATAGTCAGGATATGGCATTATACTATCAGGATATGCCACTTTATATCATAATATAGCCTTATATCATTAGATTATACAATTGTTATATCAGTTTTATACCAAGCTATGACATTATAATAATTATTGTCATAATGTGGTATTATAATGTCAGTATATAGCATTATAATATCAGTAGTATGGTACATGGTAGCTTTATGCACAATATGGCCTCATAATAAAAGGATGTTATAATATCACGATTTGGCATATTAATGTGAGAATATAGCATTGATAGATCAGGATATGGCAGTATAACATCACTCTGTGGCGTTTTTTGTCAAGAAATTACATTTTTATGTCAGGATGTGGCATTATATTGTCAGCGTATGACATTATATGACAGTTTATGGTCAGGGGACATCATTTGAATGTAAATATATGCAATTTTAATGTCACGATATCACATGCGACTGTCTAATAGACAGTGTCTATGATTATAAAGTCAAGTATGTGGAATTAGAATATCAGGTTATATGGCCTTTTAACGTCTTGATATGGCAATAATATTGCAGGAGATGGCACTATATAGTCAGATATGGCATTATAATATCAGGATATACCACTTTAATGTTATAATATAGCCTTATATCATTAGGTCATACCATTTTTCATATTATTTTATTACCAAGCTATGACATTGTATTTTCATAATGTGGTAGATCAGTATATAGCATTATAATATCAGTAGCTATGGTAGCTTAATTGCACAAAATGGCCTCATAATAGAAGGATGTGGCATTATAATATCACGATCTGGCATGTTAATGTGCCAATATAGCATTGTAATAATTATAAGGACATGGCAGTATGGCGTCATCATGTGGCATTTGTTGTCAAGAAATGACATTTTTATGTCAGGATGTGGTGTAGTGTATAGTCAGGGGACGAATTTTTTAAGTAAAGTAATTTGTATTAGTGATATGACATTATAATGTCATGATTTTGCATTATAATGTAAAGGTAGGCATGTTCGGCATCATTAAATGCCATTTTAATATCTGGATATGACACAGTATGCACTAGTCAGAATATGTACTATAAAGTCAAGATATAACAGTTTACCGTCATTATTATATCACTGTGCATGGCACTATGACTATGTTGAGACCAGGATGTGTATTACAATGTCGGGATGCGGCAGTATAATGTAAGAATATGGTATTTTATTGTCAGAATATGGCGGTATATCGTTAGGACATGTTATTATGTAACTCTTCACTTTAAAATATGAGGAGTCAGGCTGTGCTAACAATAGTTTAAATTCGTAAAACACTGCAATTGGAATGTTGATGCCTAGCGACCTTTAACGACATGTTATATGTGTGTCACAATACACCTTTCCCAATAGCAACACGCCACACAGTGACTAAAAACTGCACTTTTTAGTTGGGAGTCCTGCTTATGTGCAAACAGTGTATAACATGCATGATAACTCATTTTTACTAATAAATAACAATATTCTGGTTATAAATCGGTAGGATAAATACAATATGTTAATTTACCCCATCCCATGTTAATGCCTCCCCTTTAAGGCCAATTTCAAACGTATAACCATACTAATATCATGTTCTAAGGGAATGCTTGGACATTAATACTATTGGAAATACTGTACTGTTTCTGAATTTAATGGTATTTGTGAGCGAATCCACTCAAACTGATAATGTGAAAAAAATGGCCTAGAATAGTGACCACATAACAAGCAACACATGGTTTCCAGCCCTACCAACCATGTGGTTTTGTTTTCAGAGACATCACACGTGACAGAATAACTCTGTAGAGCGTGTGGTTGATCCCCGCGTATCGATATCTTCAGCATCAATCTAATCTATACATAATTGCAATTATACTTTAACCTTTGTGCACTCTTGTCCAATTGGCCGTAATTCCAGGTGAATGACACAAATCGACGACATTTGTATTGCGCCTGCTATAATAGACCTATTTTATTTTATTATTTTTAATGTATTTTCGAGTACAGGTCATTTTCATTATGTTACAATAATAGCATCTTTTTGCTACTTCCTCTGTGCAAATATTGAAAATGTAGCTAAATCTGTTTATGATTTCACCCATTTCACTCAAGTGATATTAAAATCGATATATATATGCGGTCATAATTATCTTGGCATTAATCGCTGCGTGTTTATTTATTTGAGGCAGGCTTTGCCGACGTAATTCCCGCTTCAAATCAATGCAAAATATGCCTACTTTTTAAATTAGACGTGTTATAGTTTATAATTAATGGTTTACTAGAGATAAAATTATGTACATTTCATAAATCTCGATCAATATTACTAGTGAAAAATCAGTTAAAAACGATCCAAAGCGTCAACCACAATGGTAGAATTAACTACAATGGCGACGATTTTGTAAATATTGATATTTATGTTGATAAATACAATATAATAACATATATACTTCATAGGCTTGAAAATAGTCCCAAAAAGACATTTTAGGTTCAAGAACGTGATAGTTACGGCATATTATTCATATCACTCATACAATATGGCGATAATCTTGGATAAATATTAAGGAAAAACTGATATTATTCCTTCTCGTACCTCAAATCCTGGATAAACACACAATGAATTATTTTCAAATTATAAAAGTGATGAAGTGCATAGGGTGTACTAAAAATGGCGCTACCGTGATGGCGGCCATATTGAATTTAAAACAAACACAAGGTAGGTTTTAAGGATTTTTAGACATTCGTATGGGTGGATGCCCCGGTATAATTCCATTTTGGTTTCATTTTGTCAGCAAGATCCTTGTCAGCAAATTTTAAATAACACGATTCAGCACATATTTCCCCCCACAACAGCGAAAAAAGAGTGAGTATAGCAGCCGTTCTATCTATCACTTATATATACACAAGTAATGAGATAATTTATTGTATGAAAGCCAATTGAAAATAAATGGATGTTTTTGTTGCCTTCAAATCGGGTTATACATAACACTATCTTACACTAATTGACGGATCCAAGATTTGACTGACAGGAGGCGCCTATCATATATCAGACTCAGTCAGCCTCCTTTATTTACAGTCTAGAGGGGTCTGAGGCATGCTCTTCGAGAAATTGTTAAATTTAATTAAGACTTCACATGATGCATTCTAGAGCATATTCCCACCCAAATGTGGCCTTTTTTTTGTTATATCGGGGACACTGAACAGAGGGCATGGGTGACAGACCCAGCAAACAGGAGACGTTCAGCCAATGTTGCATTAACGTTGACCCACCGTCTTTGTCGCTGGTCCAACATAAGGGCAACATTGGGTCAACGTGTTGTGTATACTGGGGTATTCTGAGCGAGTCGTGAAGATCAACCTAGTGATAAATAGTGGATAAATCAAAGGTAAGGTTGTTAAATACGAAAAACTATGACGTCATAAAAGAGCGCTGTATTCACCATATGATTATTTTGACGTTACTACCGCTAGCTTACGCAAATGTAGAGATTAATACCTTTCCAATGATGTATTACAAAGGTCACCGTAATCAGAATTATAAAGATATAACACACAACTTTATTCTCAACAATATTTCGCGTGCATTATTTTTCTAAAACAATGTATTCGCTTGTATCAAAGACTTATGTAATTTTATGGTTATTAAATGTGAATTTACGACATAATGAATATATATAACTATTGCCAGGTATGCGTAGTATGTGCTGAAACATTAAGAATCGCCACCGCATCATACTAATACCGAGCAGTGGCTTGAACAAGACCCCTGTTTCGTAGTTTATCTGGCCAATTTGGTTCATAAAATGACTTCGTTGCCATAGCGACATGACGTCCCAAACGTACGTTTAAAAAAAATCGACCACGTACGGCAAAAACGATATACGCCACCATAAACTAGAGACTTAAACCTTTCCCTTGATATATTTTTTATCTCTTGGAATTTAAGTGTCAACTCAACTCCAAAAATGGGTCCATTCCTCCTGTACTAATTGCTACTGACCCCTCCCCCACCCTCCAGATACCGCCACGCATTTTTACTATATAGGGCCTAATATACGAGGTCATTTAGAAAGTTCCATTTCACTTGAAAAGGTATTTGTTGTTACATTATGCTCCTCAAGGTATCACATATCATACACATGAATGAATGAATGACTGAATTAAAATATTTGAATGAAATAACTAATTAATTAATTAATTAATTACGCTCTATTAAATATAAGGTGCCGATAGGAACAGTTTGTTGATATATTTAAAAAAACCGAGAGTATAATATGTGCAAAAAAAAAGCTCAGTTTCTATACTGAATAATATAATGTTGTAGCATAGATGATTATAATGGATTCCGTAGCATTACACAGGAATACCCAATTGATTTTGGTCCGACAAATGCTCTACACGCATTTGATTTTGTTGACATGTGACTGACCATGGACTTTATTATTTCACAAAAAGTAGCACATAGATTTGATATAATATATACCAGCGTCTTCAATGCATCTCAAATCATGCAATTGATATCCATTCCCTATTTCTCCTCACACTTCAATACAATACGCTAGGTAGGCCTAATATGGTAATGGTAAATAACACTCTGGTATAATCAGATAATTTTAGTCAAGTAGAAATCGACACAAAAATTGAAGAATCCAGACATTTTCCATAACACACCGTTTTTAGTTTTAAATTGGTCAGGTGAATGTCCCAAGCAATGACAAAAGATTCGCACAAAATCGCGCTTGGTGAAACCATTTGTTGAGTGGGTTAAAGTACACCGCTCCAATAAACTCATTGTAAAATCAGTTCATCATATTGGGGTGATTGCTCTTGTATTTATGTTGATAAATGTAAATTGAACATACGTAATGGCATGAATAGCACACGAGTGCCTTATAAAATTTGAATGCAGATATTAGAGGCCTGCGCGGGCCTTTAAATCATGCCCGCAGCCGCCCCGCGGGCCCCTGCACTTGACTGAACCCGCACATGAATTTATATTCTGTATCCGCACCCGCCCCGCCCCGCACAAGTTGTAACCGCACCCGCCCCGCACCCGCACTAGTTGGACCCGCACCCGCCCCGCACCCGCACAATTTTTTTCAGGCCCGCAGCGACCCGCAAAACTTATTAACAAATTAACAAAAATTCAAATTCTTTCAGTTCTTTTCATTAATGATCGATGCATGCCTATAATATAAGCATGTTTGATATTGTCTTTTTTTAAAGATATAATAGTCTTGGCCCAACATTGTACCAGGATAATTACGTTAAACAGCACCTTGAGGAAATAAGTTTGTTTGAACAATGTCTACTTGGTAGCCACAATATTGGTTTAACATTAGCCCAGCGTTCTCGACACTTGCCCAACTCATGTGTTTTATCAACTTTCCACCTGGTGATAATTACGCGCCTATTTTCTTGATTATGTAACCACGCAGGGTCGATAGATCTCTTGTACTATAGTTTACACTCCCTCCACCCCCCCCCCCCCCCTCATCCATATATGCGGAGGGTTCAACTGATAATATACACCAAGCGATGCGTAATAAAAATATTTTATAATAATCATGTACGTTATAAAATTTATTTGATATCAATTTTATTATAATTAGTCTAATGGAACACAGTCCCTGAATAATTTAGTGGTAAAAATAGGATACATTTATATTTCATGGCGTCACTTGAAAAATAGTAGTGCATTATTACAATTTTTTCAATCTATATTAATGTTATGGCGTATACTGCAATTTTGTTGATATCAATTTTCAGGGAAAACCATTGTTTTCAGCATTTGTCGATCTCTTGATTTGCTGGAAAATATATTTTTTAGCCCGGAGACATTACATAGTCACCTCGCCGTACCAATTATTGTCATCACACTTTCCGACCAGTATTCACTATGACATAACATACATGTAGGTTAACATTACGTCATCGTCACTAATTATCTTCAGCTGACTGACCATATTGCGGCTAATCCCCTTGACATGGCACGAGGCACTTTCTTTACGGATCGGCACGGCCAGTGGCTTCCAGTATAAGTGTGAACGCGTGGGCGCAGGAGGGAGGGGGGGGGGGTTAGGTGTTAGCTGGGTGGGGTCCGGCACAGAGCCACTGACCACTCCATCCTTCTCCATAGGCTATGGAGGGGGGTAGCCCACACGGGCCACAAGATACTACGGCGATCGCGAGCCAATTATAGAAGATATATAATATAATAATACTTTTATTGACAAAGAGAATCAGTATGATACAAATGTCAGTGTTATAAAAATAAAAGGTAGTCTATGGTATCAAATAATATTCATGATAAAAAATGCATAGAAGTATATGGTTATGAAAATATACCTTTTACACATTGGACAAAAAATATGTATAGATTTTATGTAGACCTAGGCCTATAATAAAAATACATCTCCTTTCATTTTAGTAGGAGCACTTATAAGCACATTTTGAAGTAATCAGTATTCCCCACAGGAATATTGATCGAAATTAACATCACAAAAAAAATTCGGAGAAGTCTAGTTTAAACAGATATATATTTTAAATTTGATTCAGGCTTGCACTTATGTCAGGAATGCAAACTTGTACTAAATGGAATATGTTAAAGAACAATATATATTACAACATTTACATCTGTTTCATATCTAACTTTACACAATTAATATTTAACCCCATGCTTTAACAATAAATTTTGCTAATGAAAGCAATACATTCCTATTTTGCGAGGTGAGGATTGAGATAAATTTTTCCTTATTTGACTGAATCAGGAAATTTGGTATATCTCTCGTAATTTCATCAAATAAAATGTTACGGTTTTCTGAATGAGACACACATTCTGTAAGAAAATGATATTCATCACCCACTTTTCCAGGACACGCAGCACAAAATCGCTGATTGGCTGGTGTTAAAGGCCGGGTATATCTACCGGTTTCAATTTCTAAGTGATGGGAACTAAGGCGTAGCCCTGAAATTGCATAGCGAAATTTTGGAATGTTAAAAAGATAGGGTTCTGGCATGAATGTGTATTTAATTTCTTTATAAAGTCTAAGCTTAGAATTCTTAACAGAATTATTGATCTCATCTAGCCAATGCTGTCTGAATATAGATTCAAGATGATGACGTATATATTTAGAAAGAGTTTTTTTTGGAGGAACATCTGTCCACAGTTCTGCAAGTTCAGCCTTTTCCATAATATATTTTACTTGAGATACCCATGTTTTATTACCAATGTGAGGCAGGCCCTCGAGGACTGTATACATGTGCTTAACAATATTATCTTCCGGTAGATTTACAATTTTTATCCAATATTTAATTGTTTTACATATTATTTTTTGATCTATTGGATATTCTCCTAAATCACCATAAACACACAAGTTTGCTGTTGACTGTTTAACTTTAAGAATGGATTTCATATTCTTCATTTGAAAGACATTTAGTTTGGTTCTAAGAGTTTGATTATTTTATCAGTGGAAACCATATCTCACATCCATATAAGATAATTGGTAATACTAGAGAATTAAACAATTTCATTGCTACTATGGGTGGTACTTGACCTAAACATTTGCAAAATTTTAGTACTTTGAAAGAAGCTTTAAGAGCACTAGAGAGAGATCCATCCAAGTGTTTGTTAAAAAGACAAGATTCACTGCTAAAAATAGCACCTAAATATTTGTATTGCTTGGTTACTTCAATAACCTAATGGTTAAAATAAAAAATATGTGGTTGATTTGAGGTTTTCTTAGATCCAAAAATCATCAATTTAGTCTTTAGAATATTAACAATCATTTGTTAGGGGGTGTGGTTGGTTACGACACTAAGTATGATTTTATGTCCGCTAGATTTAAAAATGACTTTTTGTGATAACGCTAATAAGGGTAGACTCGGCATGGTAAGTATTTCTAATAAAGAAGACACCACAACACATATAACAAATGTGCAAATGGTTCAAGCTAACGTGAAATGTTCCACACAATGCACACACAACCAAAAAATGTATGTGTTTAATGATGGTGACGGCTTTTTCAGGATACGACCATGTGCAATGGAAAACCAATTTAAACCATTAGTGCAACATGACAAGGCGCGCGATATGCGTAATGCCGTAATTAATCAAAATCTGGAAACGTCATTGTGTAATTTCCACGGTTTGGCTTCTTATAGAGAACTTATTCAGCAGGATCGGATTTTAAAAAATATTATGGAGCCGTTGTTAACAGGGTTTAAGAGTGTGATGCGGGCGTGGAGCTCGTCTGTGTTAGATAGGTTAATCATAGCATTTTTAAACTTCATTTCTGATCTGCCTACACAAATAATTCCGAATGAGTGCAAAGAGAAGCTGAAATCATATTTGCAAAATTCTTGGTTTTCGTATCCCTGGAAAGAGGCTATGTCAGCAGAAATTCTCTTTCATCTCCATCCAGACGTAAGGTCTTCACCTTTAGCCAAAACCAACAATATAACAGAGCGTAAGTTTAAAGAAATAGATATATTAAGAACCCAAAATAAAATCACCGATGCTTTTATGATTTTAGCCTGGGCCAGTCCCTTTAACTTAGCAAAACAAGGTAAAATTCTCACAACTCTACACAGCGGACCTTTTCAATCCACAACATTTAATGGGACACCTACAAAACGAGCTCCACACAACGCCGGCAAGAGACGGGTGGGAGGTCCATCACTAGAGAATAGGTACTCACTCACGCAACAAAATTGTAACTGCGTTGACCCTTACGTCCCTAAGGTAGAGTTTCCATCTAATGCACGAGGGCGTCATTGTGGCAGAAAGCGAACTAGAACGGCCACACTCGGTACAAATATATGTAAACTACAAGAACAGGCTATTAATAAACTGGAAAATAAAATGAATGAAACAGGGGAGGGTACAGAAAATGAACCTAAGTTGAAACGCAGAAGTGTAGCGACTAATAAAAAAGTAAATTCGACTGAGGTTACTATGGTCTGCAGTCATTGTATGCAAGAAGGGATTGGGAACCCATTTATAGCAAGTACACAGAAAATGTCTAATGATCATATTTCTAGGTCGCATGCAACATTTATATGTGGTTTATGTTTCAGCGAAATGGGTACTTTTATCAAATTCAGCTCAAAAATTAAATTAGACAGCCATGTCGCTGAGTCTCATAACAAGAATTAATCATTTTTATAAGTCAATATAAAGCACATTTATATATTTATAACTTTATTATTACTAGTTAGTAGTTTCAACAAAATAATGTCTTTATAATTGCCTGCACAAATGACGGGTAATTATTATAAAATAATAAATTAGTTAAATATATTCTGTAAATAATTTAGATAGTGATTCGAGGGTATTACTTTACAATAATTGTCTGTGGAGATTGAATTATATACCATATATTTTACTGTGTGGAACGAATGTATTGTCGTTTTATTATATCCTTCAAATAAAATATTTATTTACGCCCATAATTATGCTGACCATGCCCACTCGGACCACCGCTATAGAACTGGGCCTATCGGATAATGATAATTATGTTTTAATTCATGCATGTTCCTCGATTGGATAATGAGAACTGAGGCCTGGTGTTGAACAAGCCGATGTGCTACCCCTCCCCCTCCTGTGTAGGCGCTGGGTGCCAGTACTACGCCCGTGGAGCGGAGGGGTAGGGTTCAGCCTAGTACCCCTCCCACTCAGTGCTAGCGGGAGGCTCTTACACCTATGGAGGGGGGTCTCACACCTCTGGCCAGCCGGCCTAGGCCTGCCTGGCCCGCCGGCCTACTGCCTGCTTATACCTGACTAAGGGTGGCCGTTCCGTTTAGTAAGGTTGTACGGTTTTGCCTTGACATGCGTGGTCTATCAATCCTATCAATCCTGCAAAATATCATTCAATTAATTGTTATTTTACAGTTTGTTTGCGCGAATAGTAAAACAATAACAAAGTATTAAGTATGTAACGTGTTTGACTATATATTTATGGGCTATATTTTGTTTTTACTACAATGACGGGCATACTGCACCATGCTACACCATTTGGGCCCAGGTGCAATTTATTGTGACATGGCATTGATTAGAATTTAAACTATTGTTTCACTCTCTTATATAAGCGCCTGGGAAATTATAATTATACAGAATAATCATGATAATTATACTTGATTAATCGCATAAATTTCAAATCAGTAACCTGTCCCGTCGTTTTAGCTTTCTCATATAATTACACATATTAACACATAGCTAATTTTTTTTACAATAATTGTCTCTATTGTACTATCACCTCATAACTTTTTATAACTTTCACCTGTTATATTATATTTTAACTTTCACATATTGGTACTTTTTCTTTTCTGTTTTAAATGTTATTGCTTGATCACGTTTCAATCACAAGTCGCTGAAATAGCTATAGTTGGCTAATTCTTGGGAACATGTCCAAATCTTCCCTCTGGGTCACACAGATGATAAAAAAATATGTCCCGGTGAATCCTGAGGGGGGTGCATGGGGGAATATTCTGCCCCCCAGACTAATATATTTTACTGTGTGGAACGAATGTATTCTTGTTTTATCATGTCCTTGGAATGAAATATTTAGTCATAATACTTAATAATTTTTTTGTTTTTTTCACATGTTGATATTCAGAGTTGATGACCACGCCCATAATTATGCTGACCATGCTCACTGCGACCACCGCTAGAGCTGGGCCTATCAGATAACGATAATTATGTTTTAATTCATGCATGTTCCTCGATTGGATAATGAGAACTGGGGCCTGGTGTTGAACAAGTCGATTTGCTACCCCCCTCCTGTAGTAGGCGCTGGGTGCCAGTACTACGCCCGTGGAGGGGAGGGGTAGGGTAGAGCCTAGTACCCCTCCGACTCAGTGGTAGGGGGAGCCTCTCACACCTATGGAGGGGGGTCTAACACCTCCGCCTAGCCTGACCTGATTATACCTGACTAAGGGTGGCCGTGCCGGTTAGTAAGGCCCATGGCATGGCCTCAAAACCGCCCATGAGGCCATGTCATGGGCGGTTTTGCCCATGACATGGCCTCGTATACACAGCCTCACTCTGGTCCCGTATTCACTGATTCCACTAATTTTATTTTTACTGTTTATATCAGACAAATTCAACCAATTCACATTTTTATTAGGCTATTTACACAAATAAAAATTAATATAACTAACAAACTCCGATATTTGTCCAGTAAGTAACGTTGTGCTATCAGCAACTGATAAGCTACAGTATTATAGTTTCCTGTGTCAGCTATTATATTACCGTATCTTGTGTATTTACCGTCATTCGACGCTGGTCCAACATTAGCCCAACATTGGGCAACGCCTGGTGTAGTACTAGATCAGATCAGGCCATTGCATATAACACGATCGGCTTATAACACAAAATGTAATATTGGACCTCATCAATCGTGTTATAACGAATAATTACATTGACATGACATTGATTAGGCATTAATAACATCATAACGCTATTTTTATACAGTACATTTGTGATACACGCAGATGATACGCATTTGACCCCCTCACTACTGGCACTAAGTACCCTGTAGTACTGGCCCGATACTAAAACTTTGACCTAAAACTTGGACCTGAAATTTGGCACAAAGCCTTAATAATATACTGCTGTTCCAGGAGAGGGACCCTATAACCCCCGGTGCATGGTTTGACATGGGTTGGGGTTACCCTTCCTATGGGTAGGCTTACAATATATAGGCTAGGTAACGTTGAGGTCATTTCAAAGTCATTTCCAGTGAAATCAGCCGGAAAGTTACATGTTTGCATTGGCAGTTTCAAGTGGATGAGGACCCGGCTCCTCCCCACTTTTCCAAGCAGAATTTTGAAAAAATCCTTCAATAGTATTTAAATAGTTGTATTATCAAAACAATTTAACATTTACGCTAAAAATTACATTGACATTATACATGTATGTGTTGTTTTCGTGTTGTTTTCCATTGCATAGGGGCCTATAGACATCCATGATAGACTGAAATAGCTCAATAGTACCTTTTCATTGGGGATAACGCCCTGCCTGTGTCTGTATGTAATGCCGAAACAATTTTAACATTCAGGAAATTACGAAAAGCTCACCTATTGATTAATTGATTTGGAGAAAAGTCTCGTGTTTGTTGGGTATTTTTCCTAGCGATTAGGCCAACAGAGGCATTAGCATACCTCAAATGAACCAGACAGTTGTACCGGCGCACGTAGTGAAAGAATTAACTTCATGGTCAGCAATATTGCTGTTTCAATTTCGCATAAATTGTCAGCAAAGTTTTTTTTCCACTGAACAATACCTCACAACCAGATACGCAGCTAGTGCTGCACACTGGCCCAGTGTTGGCTCAATGTTGGGCCAGTATCTCCGCACTGTCCCATCAGCAAGGCAGCGCTAGTCCAGCTACACGTGTTGGCTGTTGTGATAAGCTTGAGCAATATGCTCTGAAACCTGTCATCAAGGTCGTTAAGAATATAAACTCGGCGCAGCATAGCTGTACGAGGTGTACATAATACAGAATTATGTTACCAACATAATTGACACGAATTGTAAAAAAAATAAAAAATACCCTAACTAGAGAAGTAAATCAGGATGATCAATATAATATGACATAGTAGTTAAACAAACTTGATACAAATAAGTATAAATAGTCACCGAAAATTCTAGATTCACGGGACATTCCAGAGCTCATCCTATAGTGATACAGTAGTGTGCAGACACATTAGGCCTAAACTTCAGCCCAATATCACGTGCACTAAATAGTTGAAGATATAAACAATGACAAAATTAATACTTTGCACAGTTGCTGAATTTTTAGCATTAAAAAAATTTAGCTTGGCTTCATAAAATTTCTCAATACTCACTATTTGTTTTCCTCGTGGTAGAAACGCAGCCATGGTTGTTGCAGCGAGAACTGTGCAGCATTCGTTCACTGTCGTACAGCGTCCTCGTGTATATCATTTAAAATACTGATATAGTCTTCACCAGGTGTGACTTAGTAAGTCTTAGCAATGATACGCATTTTAACTTTTTTTCTCATTGCCTTCATATAGGGTGGTGCAGTTAGATAATTCAGACAGGAAAAGGAAATTGACAGTCATAGGGCCTGAACACAAATGATGTGGAGTGCACTTATAAACACGGGAAGCATCGAATGCGTCGCTTCGCCTTCCAACGATACCGGGATTAAGCACACGGATAAAATAATAAAATCGTTTTTTTCTCACATGCGGTTTTCAAATTATCAATTTCAGGTCGAATCAAACCATAAACACCAAAGCAACAAGTTTCTGCAATTTCTTTATACATATACACCATTTCATCAGAAATAAATGCGAAAATAGAGGTGTCACCTAAAGGTAGTACGTGTTATATATCCTTCTATTAAAAAACTTACTTTTTAGGCTATAAAATAAAACTGAAACCAAACAAAAATCGATTTGCAACATTGAGACATGACGAGAATGTTAAACAATATGAATGCGCGAAACATGGGTGCAGCGTAACAAAAATATTCATCAAATATTTTTGGGTGACTCGACATATATCCTGTGGGTGACACGTGTCACCCAACGGTCGCTATGATGTCACCCAACGGTTGCATTTGCGGATATATATATATATATATATATATATATATATATATATATATATATATATATATATATATATATATATACCATTGGGTGACATGATGTAAAAGTGAACCTTTGGGTGACACCTCTATTAAATCTGTAGTATAGACGAAAAAGAGGGTCTGAATAGATAAA
This sequence comes from Flabesymbios commensalis, assembly GCA_964017125.1. Classification (NCBI taxonomy): domain Eukaryota; kingdom Metazoa; phylum Annelida; class Polychaeta; order Terebellida; family Flabelligeridae; genus Flabesymbios; species Flabesymbios commensalis. The sequence continues at coordinate 65,305,536 of OZ024918.1, forward strand.
AACAACAACAGACCTGTACAAAATGATTATATATGTTGCATTTTTTAATATTTACATTTTTGTAACATATACTTTTTTGGTGTCACCTAAAGGTAAACCACTATCATGCTCATGAAAAAAAACACACATTTAGGTGACTTTTTATATATGTCACCTTATGGTTACTTACTATGTACCCATGGGTGACGCATATATATTGCTGATCAAATGATGTTTACTTTCAATTTTAGTAGCAGCTATATAATAGAAGTCGGAACTTTAACGATCTATAATCACATGGAGCAAAGAAACACACCTTTTTATGCGATAACAACTGATTAAAAATGAGGGCCACCCCAAAATAATTTAGGTTACCGCTGTCCTCTAGTTTTTGTTTGAATTAAATATGCTCGTCAATATATGTTTAGCTTAATTTTTTTCACAATGGGTGAAATTACCGAACAACTCGAAATAATTTGTACTGAGGGCTGTTCCATGATTATGGAAACTACCACCGCAAGTTTTAACTTATCGATTTAAAATTTTGTGTACCATGATACGCTAGCTAGGCAATCATTTATTGTCACCTCACTTTGTATTCAGAGCCAACGCACCAATAGCGGGGACATGATCAAAGTTGAGGGCTGTTCCAAATTATTATGCCTAAGGTTCCCGTTTTTACCTGAGAACGTTATTGTGTACACGACACGGCTGTTAACTTTATTTTACACTACTGGTACACAACTGGTCATTAGTTTGGTGACATGATCTAAAAGTGAACCTTTGGGTGACACCTCCTTTAAATCTGAAGTATAGACGAAAAAGAGGGTCTGAATAGATAAAAACAACAACAGACGTGTACAAAATGTTTATTTATGTTGCATTTTTTTAAATTTACATTTTTGTAACATATACTTTTTGTGTCACCTCAAGGTAAACCACTATCATGCTCATGAAAAAACCCCATTTGGGTGACTTTTTATATATGTCACCTTATGGTTTCTTACTATGTACCCTTGGGTGACACATATATATTGCTGATCAAATGATGTTTACTTTAAATTTTAGTAGCAGCTATATAATAGAAGTCGGAACTTCAACGATCTATAATCACATGGAGCAAAGAAACACACTTTTTCATGCGATAACAACTGATTAAAAATGAGGGCTCCCCCAAAATAATTTAGGTTACCGCTGTCCTCTAGTTTTTGTTTGAATTAAATGCGCTCGTCAATATATGTTTGGCTTGATTTTTTTCACAATGGGTGAAATTAACGAATAACTCGAAATAATTTGTACTGAGGGCTGTTCCATGATAATGGAAACTACCGTCGCCAGTTTTAACTTATCGATTTAAAATATTGTTTACCACGATACGCTAGCTAGGCAATCATTTATTGTCACCTCACTTTGTATTCAGAGCCAACGCACCAATAGCGGGGACATGATCAAAGTTGAGGGCTGTTCCAAATAATTATGCATAAGGTTCCCGTTTTTACATGAGAACGTTATTGTGTACACGACACGGCTGTTAACCTTATTTTACACTACTGGTATACAACTGGGCAATAGTTTGGACAAGCTCAAAGATGAGTGGTACGTGTTTCATACTAATATTGGTGACTCCGGTCGCTTTTTAGCGTCTATGTTAGACAGCTATGCTAACATCTAGACTTGTCATGTATTTGATCATGTTCCACCGTGTATAATAGTCAATAAGAAGATAAACTTGCTACCATTTCGTTCACCATGAACCTATCAGTTGAGATAAATTAACCATCGATGCTACTATCAGAACCCAAGTGAGTATTACAGGGGCGTAGCCAGAAATTCCAAGGGGGATTTCCAAGTGTTCATTAACATGCATTATAAGCAAGTCATCGGCGGGGTATATGATGCGCTCTTGGCGATCCCATTGCCACTGACCCCTCCCACACCCTCTAGATACCGCCACGCATTTTTACTAATATACGAGGTCATTTAGAAAGTTCGCCATATTCGCTCTTTATATTTGCGAATAAATTAACATACACATAAAAGGTTCAACAGTTAGGGTGTTATTTTTCTACGTGTATACAAAAGGATCGATTTTAATTCCATTTCAATTGAAAAGGTATTTGTTGTTACATTATGCTCCTCAAGGATTCACATATCATACACATGAATGAATGAATGAATGAATGAATGAATGAATTAAAATATTTGAATGAAATACCTAATTAATTAATTAATTAAGCTCCATTAAATAAAAGGTGTCGATAGGAACAGTTTGTTGATATATTAAAAAAACGAGAGTATAATATGTGCAAGAGAAAAAGCTAAGTTTCTATACTGAATAATATAATGCTGTAGCATAGATGATTATAATAGATTACGTAGCATAACACAAGAATACCCAATGGATTTTGGTCCGACAAATGCTCTACATGCATTTGATTTTGTTGACATGTGACTGACCATGGACTTTATTATTTCACTAAAACTAGCACATAGATTTGATATAATATATACCAGCGTTTTCAATGCATCTCAAATCATACAATTGATTTCCATTCCCTATTTCTCCTCACACTTCAATACAATACGCTAGCTAAGCCTAATATGGAATTGGTAAATAACACTCAGATATAATCAGATAATGTTAGTCCAGCAAAAATCGTCACAAAAATTGAAGAATCAGGTGAATGTCCCAATCAATAAAAAAAGATTCGTACAAAATCGCGCTTGGTGAAACCATTTGTTGAGTGGGTTAATGTACACCGCTCCAATAAACTCATTGTAAAATCAGTTCATCATATTGGGGTGATTGCTCTTGTATTTATGTTGATAAATGTAAATTGAACATACGTAATGACATGAATACCACACGAGCGCCTTATAAAATTTGAATGCAGATATATTCAGTGGTAAAAAGTTATATGTAGAGCAAAGCACATAATTTACTAGTATAGTGACGAGGAAAGATTTAACACAAAGTTACAGACGATGATCGTCAATGATTGATAATCCCTTTGTGCCACACATTTAGGCTTCTAGGCATATATATATATATTCAACTGCATTTATTTTAAAAATATCAATAATGTTGGTTTAAGTGTAAAGTAATTAGGCCATATCAACAACAAATTGCTATAGGTCTAGTGTGTAATTTATACACACAGGAAACTTCAAGGTGATCGTATGCGAACTGTTTCTTGTCTAATGCAGTTGTGCTGGTGAAGCAAACGTCCGCACAAATTTGATCAACTAATTGGATTAATCTCCACTGAGGGTTGAGGACTCAATTAACATCTCCAGATGCACATTATATACATGATATAAATTTTGGCCCATCTCAAAAATCAGTGGCAAGAGGAAAGATAAAACCATCAAGTACCTTGTCACTGATTCTGACACAATAACCAATAAAACGGATATTGCAGAAACGCTTGCAACATCGTTTGCTGCAAAATCATCGCCAGATCATTATCAGGAAAAATTTCGAAAGATTAGGGACAAGGAGAAGGAAGACACATTGGACTTTGAGTCAGATAATGACGAAAAGTACAATGTTGATTTCTCTAAACGAGAATTAATTAAATCTATCGCTCAGGCAACTGATTCGGCAACTGGCCCTGATGAAATTCGCCTGGTGTATCACTTGATCTGTTGCTTCTACTCTTGAATAATCTGTGGCAATCTCAGGATTTTCTAGAAGGATGGAGAGAAGCAACAGTGATCCCTGTCCCTAAACCTGGAAAACATTGAACGGATCCTAATAATTACAAGCCAATAGCATTGACAAGTTGTCTTTGCAAAATCATGGAGCGCATGATCAATCATCGTCTCACATGGTTTTTGCAAGACAATAACATAATAACTAAATATCAATGTGGTTTTCAAAAAGGCAAAAGCACCACAGACCATTTGGTCAGACTGGCGACTTATATACGTCAAGGTTTTGTAAAAAATCAACATACAGTTGGAATATTTTTAGATTTGGAAAAGGCCTATGATACCACATGGAAAGGTATCATGAAAGATCTCCATGCAATGGGCCTGAAGGGTAGATTACCCTTATTCATTGACAATTTTTTAAAGGGGAGGAAATTTAAAGTCCGCTTAGACAACACTCACTCTTCACTAAATCCACAGGAGGAGGGTGTCCTACAAGGTAGTATTCTTTCACCAACTCTATTTACCGTTAAAATAAACAGTATAATTGATGCTTTACCAGAAGATATTGAAAAATCGTTATATGTTGTTGATCTGGCTGTTTACTGCCAGTCAAGCAATATGGCAATAATTGAGCGGCGCCTGCAAGGTTGCCTGGATAAGTTGGTGACTTGTGCGGATGAGAACGGCTTTAAATTTTCTCCCACAAAAACTTTATGTGTACATTTTTGTAACAAAAATGGCTTACAGCCTGAGCCTAATCTCAAACTATATGGACAACAGCTTCCTGTTGAAGAGCAGGTCAAATTTCTTGGTCTTTTCTTCGACAAGAAGCTCAGTTTTATTCCCCACATCAAATATATGAAAGATAAGTGTAGGAAAGCATTACAATTACTACGAGTTATATCCAGCAAGGCTTGGGGTGGTGACCGGACAACCTTACTGAGGATTTACCAGTCTCACCTCAGATCCAAACTGGATTAATGTTGTATTGTTTATGGTTCAGCGAGACGATCGTACTTAGCAGTACTTGATCAAATCGCGAACCAAGGTTTGAGATTATGCTCAGGGGCATTTCAAACATCACCCATTAAAAGTCTTCAGGTGGAGACCGGTGAGCCCTCTTTAGAGACTTGCCGGTTGAAGCTGAGCCTGCAATACTATATGAGAATGAAAGCAAATCCTGAGAACCCCGCATAGTCTTGTGTTGTCAACCCAGAGTACAAGAGACTGTTTAATAACCTACTTTGGGTATAAGACTCCAACCCCATCTGGTGGACATGGAGGTGGAGCTCGACGCAATTAGCGTTGTGCGCCCACCAGAGTGTCCACCTTGGCTTCTTTAACAGCCTAATATACTTTTTAACCTCTCAGATCTCAGGAAAGGAGACACCTGTCCCCTTGTCTTCCAGAGCATGTTGCTAGAGCTATTTTGTAGATTTCCGAGGCACCGGAAGGTGTATACTGACGGATCAAAGGAAGACAAGAGGACAGCTATGTCCTTTGTCTGTGATGATCATGAATTTAGCTGCCGCATTAACGATGAGGCTTCAACAACCCATTTGTTTCCGATATTTTGCATATGTGTCACTACTTGTCTGGGCACAAGGACATTGTATTTTGCTGGGTACCCAGCCATATTGGAATACAGGGCAATAAACGGGCTGATGTTTTGGCAAAGGCTGCCCTGGATAAGACAAAACAGTTTTATTATATACCATATACTGATTTCAAGTACAACATCTCTGTCTACCTTGATGACATTTTGCAAGGTGAATGGAACATCAATGTCACCAGCAAATTGTTCGAGGTACAACCAATCATTAAGCGATCTTTTACACCAATGGAACGCCGAAGAGATGACGTTGTCTTATGCAGGGCCAGAATTGGCCATGCCTATTTCACAAACAGGTATTTATTGAGAGGAGAATTGCGACCTATGTGCTGAAATACTCGTCTTACTGTAAGACATGTCCTTCTCAGTCGTGCGAAATATGCGCACATCAGAAGGAAGTATTTCGCATTGATTTCCTTATTTGAGCTATTCAGGGACACCCCTGCTGGTTTTATTATTCAGTTCCCTCGGGAATGTAACCTATATTATATGTTTTAATTATTAGACTTACACTTGTAGTTTTTACACAATCAATCCAATTACATGGAGATATAGTGACTTGATAAGTCGTTCATTTTATAATCACATATTTTACATTATTTATGCTGACATTTTTATACTCATTAAACTGTGTTGTAGTGCAGGCGCTACAACATGCCATCAGACTCGTTACATATAGGTGCCAGGAGCATCGTCATATTGTCATTTCAAACATTTTAAACTGGACATTTTAGTGTAAACATGCTTTTATTAGCTTTGTCTTTCCTTTACCACTTTAACTATACAATATGGGATATTGTAATACTAGGAATTTTCGAATGTCGGTACAAAGACCCACTGGCTACGACGCTGAACCAACATTGTACGGACATTATGGAACACGTAGTGTTTGCTGGGTAATAAACGCTGATCATCTACTCGAGGTTTAAAAATGTCCTTAATTACCCACCACTCTCTCATCCACCACCATACTTGCCGCGTTATTGTATATTGAATAAGCATCGCTGTCAAACACATCTCCATTGTTATTTAAATGCTTTGTGACCATTGACATGTTTCGCGTAATAATCAGAATTGAGTTATGCCATCTACCTAAAAATTAGATCCATTGAATAGCCACTATGGCCGTTATCGTCTTTTTCAATTATTGTAATCGTAATCACCAATTGCAATCGACTCCAAACCTGTTATGAGCATGTTCAAAGTGTTGCTGGTTTTATTGTTTATGTGGTCTCACCACCCCAAATGGCAGTCCTATTGAAATACATGTATAATGCCAACATTCTCAGGGCCGATTTCACCACTTTCGTCCCTAGCCACACTCCAATGTGACACACCATAATAAGACACATGCTGTCCTTTTTGAAAAACAGCTCCGAAAATGGTATGCTCACCAATTAGATTTTGACCTAGCCCCCCATATGTGGACAAAGGTCCAACTTGCCCAGATCTCCCCAAATATTTTTGCGCCCATTCCCAGAAAAGACACAAATCCTTCTCACCCCATGTGTCCATCCGAAAATCACACATAACAGTTATACCTCATATCACAGATAGCGAAAACAGTGTGTGCTAACAATTTATCCACATAATTACAACATTCCTGTATTTTTCTTAATTCGCCAGAAGCCGAAACAACCATTTAAACAGTAATTTGGGTAAGGATTCTCTAGTCAGTAGCCAACAACCTTGGATTTCGGCTCATTTAGGGTGGTGAGACCATATGTTACTAAGATAAAAAAAAGCTCAGACATAATTTACAGGGGTGCAATCATGCTACTCACCACAGAGTTTTGTCTTGGTATTCACACCTTATAAGGAAAACATGTTTTCCCTGTCTTCTTCTTCTATCTGTCTTCTGATGGAGGAGGTATCTCTCCTCTGCACATTCTTCATTTACTCTCTCATCAACTCCATCAATTCCAGTAAGAAATCTCCTTGCACAAAGTCTTTGTGAGAAAATACACCAACTCTTGAAATGACGATTAGAAATAAAAGCTCAGCTCAATAAGTTGTAATTAACATTTGTTTAAATATAGCATGAACGTTGTAGGGACATAGTTTTATAACATAATCTTGTAAATGTAATACATGTATAATCATCATACTTTTATTGGGTATGGACGTCCGGTAGCATAACTATAATAAGCCGGAAAAATTACCTTTAGACTCAGATAGGAAGGTTTTCTTAAAACCATCCTGGTCTAGACCTGTTTCACACTAAAACTTCGCATTGCTTTCGGGAGTTATTCTTTTGTCACGCTGAAATAATTACAAATAAGATAATAATTATATTATAATTACAAATGAGATAAAGGGAATATAAAACACGTAGAGTTAAATCAAAGGATTGGTTGGTATTGCTTATTATACTGAACTGTAATAGAAAAATAATTAGGCATTTGGCTTTATTGTAGTCATTAGATAATAATATTAAATAATGTTAATCTTCATACATTGCATAGCAATAAACAAAGTACAAAGTAAATATCATATGATATTTACATTAGAATATACACAAAAACCTTAAAACCATTTCAAATATATATATATATATATATATTTTTAAGAGCACACAATTTATATATGTGTCTTCTAAAATTGTAAACATAGATATGTAAATCGCTCACTTTTGATTCATTCTGTATGCTTTTTTGCAGCTGGAAAAAAAAGATAACTGAAAATACAATCGACGTACATGTATATTATCCAATGTGTCTTTTTGTTTACGTTTATCTATTAAGCCCACAGAAATAAACATATGTACAATAAATATTAAAAAAAATTTTTTTAATCAAACGTCTACAACAATCTTCTTATTTTCAGTTCAGTGCAAATCAACAGTTCAATAAACTATGTACGTGGTATCATCCTATTGATATCATGTTACACTTTTGAAATGCAATGGCCTTTTCTCTCCTAACTTCGACTTTTTGATGGCAGATTTAATCAAATTCCGCACCACTAACAAAGCATTACTTGTTCAAATCTCGCCCTACCGGCTCGCACACCACGGTCATCTGAATGGATTTATTCTTTCCAACTGCTGCATTTAGAGTGCTGGAGTGATGTGTTAATATAATAATGATTAGTCTAACCTTTCTATCCATGTTTTCAAACTGTATCTTTGTCTAATAGGTGAGATTTGAGGAAATTCAAGTAATTTTACTCCACAACAACATAATTATTGTGGTATTGATTCACGCTGTTATAGATGTGACGATTAAATAATAATTATATTCACTTTAATAATACAATATGAATATGTTAAGGTTTTTCACTTGGTATTGGGTTGGAGTCAGGTGAGCATATTATGCATATGACATAAAAGTTTGATATTTATTAGATTAATACAAAGCAATGTTGGCCTCTGATTAGGAAAAAATGCGCTGTTTGTAACAATTTATTTTGCGATAATCACCACTAAGAGTATTGCCCTTAAACCTATTTATATTCTGTTTAATGTTACAGAAAGCGAGTATTTGGTGAAAGTTATATTTATAAACAAAGCCAAATAGAAAAAAAATAATTCGTATGTGGGCAATTTCACGTAAAGGTCACACAAAAAGTCTCATAGCATGTCAAAAATAAAAACCTTCCATGTATGATAATTTCACAACTTTTGACAGTGAGATGTCATTCCCCAACATCAGTTAAATTTCCAGAGCCTAATTATGCCCATGAATGAAGATATTGACTTGTGAAATGTATGCTGTTTTTGCGTGTACTGGAGGGGACATTTGTTTTAACAATTATTAGTCTCTGCTCAAATGCTAATAATGTAGGTGATTTGAAAATCCTAACCCCTAAATTTGTTTTTTTTATTGTCGTGTTTCTAAAGGGAAGATCACTATGTGTTGTACCCGTATTTCACATGTATATAGATTTGATATTCATTTGGAATGTGACAAATGAAATTTTGCAATACACTCAAGTATGAATTGTACAGCATTTACTTCGACAGCTCAACAAATTAGTGCTCTGACATCAACTAAATATACACATAGAGCTTGAATACTATATATGACATATTTTGTGTATTTTTACAGTGCTTTTTCATGCAAATCCTCTGAAGGGGACATTTTTTTACCGGTTGAAATAACAACATCAAAGAGCTATAAATGCACACTTTAGATCAGTAAAACATGATATGTTGCTCAACATTTCATATTCTAATTTTGCTCCAATATATATTGTTATTAATCAACATTTTGTTTTGAAATTGAGCTGAAGTAGCATAATTGTATAAACTTTGCTAAAATAAAATGATGTTTACGTGGTTTATCACGGGTAAAGGCCGCAACTATTTGTCTGCATCGTATTAAACACCATCAAGGAAAAACAATGGAAAATAATTTTGATTTTTGTGACATAACTGGGACAATGTCACGGTGTTCAAGCTAATATCATGAAATGTACTGGAGAGGACATATTTTTTTTAACAACAATAACAAACCTGTAAGCATGAATGATCACTCGATAATTCAACTGAATAGCAAGAAAACTACTAGAAAGAGATAAAATAGCATCATCAGTCATAGTTTACAAACATCTACATTACTATTATTCCAATATAACCGCAGAGACAGTTAGTGTATCCATTCCAACCCCCTCACGAAAGTCTAGAAAGCATTTTGTTGGCACATCCTTCCCTTAAACCTGACATTTTGTTTTATACTATAAAACAAAATGTGAGGTGTATGGTATAAAACAAAATGTGAGGTTTGAGGGAGGGATATATATTCCAACAAAATACTTTCCAGGCTTTCATGAGGGGAGTTGGATAAATTATAGTACTGGGCCAGGTATCTGGGATGCTTTGCCTGATATCAAGCATATAGTAAATAATGGGCAATAGTCAGCCATCTTGCATTTGATAGAGTTGAAATTTGTCAAGGTATATAAATGAAAACAACCATTTTCAAATGCATATACCTCCCTTTTTTTCACTTCATCATGGCTGTTAGGAGCATAAGCTTGTTGTAGGGTCTAGCCAGCTAACATACCGTAGTTTGCCAGATATCAGACATATTCAATAATTAAATAATTGCCGCAAGTCTGCTATTTTGAATGTGATCAAGTTCAAATTTGTTAGGTCACAGCTGTCACTCCCTGAAATCTAGCATTTTCTTTTTACTTTGTTAGTTAGTTGTAGTGTAACTGTTTTATTATGCTAATGTACTGTACACAATATATTTATGTACAGTGGTTTAAAAAATAATATTAACTCCAGCCGATCTTGAGCTTATATAATTGGATACAAAGTTTTGTATGTAATGGTACATATAATTAAAAAAATAATAATACATACCTCAAACTGAATACAAATTTACATGCATGCATCAATAGCCCTACCATTATTTTACACCAAGCTACGTTTTTACTACGGTAAAGCAATTACTGGTTAAAGGGACTGGCCCACGCTAAAATCATCAAAAAATCGGTGATTTTATTTCGGGTTCTTAATATGACCATATGATGTAAACATGTACATAGACTAGAACTGCAAATTTTTATAATTTTTGTGCTGCGCATTCACCAGTTAGGCTAGATATAGAGACGAAAATCCTGATTTGTAATTATTGACAACCATGTCAAAAATAGGAAATGCGGGAATTTTGTCTCTATATCTAGTCTAACTGATGAATGCGCAGCACAAAAATTATAAAAATTCGCAGTTCTAGTCTATGTACATGTTTACATCATATGGTCATATTAAGAACCCGAAATAAAATCACCGATTTTTTGATGATTTTAGCCTGGGCCAGTCCCTTTAACTATTTTAGTATGGTACAAATAATAATTTATCATGTTTATATAACAATACCGTTTTCTCACTCCAGCCTAGGCCTATATCTACAAATCTGGGATATATTTGTATTCATAACGAGACCTATTAAATTTGATTTTTTTCATATATCCCGATAATCGGCTATTTTTAATTTGCCAAAATATCTCCCTGAAACCTCACATTTTGTTTTAGCATAATAACCTTTGAACTATCTGGCACATTTTAGCAGATATCACATATTTTAAAGTAGGCCTAAACATGACGTCATTAGGCCAATTCCTATTTTATACCGGATTGTATCGGCAGTAACAGCGGTTAAAATCCAGTATTCAACCATTGTTATTATGTGACTACATTTTTTGCCTTTATTGGCCCATTACTGGTCCAATGCGGAATATAGATCATAAACTGTATTGGCTGAAAACAGCACCAATGTGCAAGACATAATGATAATCAGGCCCAATTAAACCATTTTATTGGGCCAATACTGTGATGTTATCAGGGTATTTTGGAAACTGATGGGAGTTGAAATTTTTCAGGGCATTTCCCTCGATCCTTAAAACCTCACATTTTGTTTTCTTATTCTATGGTCTAGCTGTCTGGCAATATTTGCTGTAGTAGTAAATCTATTCGGCACAAAAGGTATTTTAAGTGACATTGTAATACGATAAAAACGTTGTAGTCAATTGATGAGATGAATGATGTACAGATGATGATGTGAGGGTGGGGGTTCTGGGCATGTCTAGGGGATATACCCCCAGATATGGCCAGACGACCGGAGACTTGAGTTTTCCCTGTGCAATTTAATGCTGAAACTCTGTGGCATTTTGCGCAGCTACGCTATCCTCGGGTCGGATAGTCCCCAGAGTAACAATAGGAAGGATAACTCCCTCTGGGTAACTCCATTCATCTCACGTGAGAGACTTAATGTCAAACACGCTATCGCCGGTTATTCAAGGCTACCACAGCCTACATCAGAGCAAGCACTGATGCGGGTGCTGCATTGGCTCCGCTGTTGAGCGGAGGAGCCAGGGTACGCCACTGGCAATCTGCCCGAAGATTATGGCCAGATACGAGGAGGCTGCAGCTGCCCTTGGATGATTGCTGTAGACGGCAATATTTGCTAGATATATCAGACATAATATATATTTTTAAAGTAGATAATAAATGGCAGATAGTTGGCAATTTTGAATGTGATCTGAGTTGAAATAAGGTCTATCCCTCCCGGAAATCTCACATTTTCTTTTTTTGTCTAGTTATCTGGCACTGGATATGAAGCATGTTAAGTTAAATAATGGACACCAGTTGGCCATTTTGAACCAGATAGATTTGGAAGTTTTTCGAGGCATACATGTATATTTTATGAATATAACTGGTATGCTGGTAACACTTTCTCAAACCTCACAATTTTTTATAGTTATAGTCCAGCTATATCAAACGATCTGCTTAGCCTTGCCCTCCTTAAAACCTCACATTTTATATTATATCAATTAATTGTCTGGCTATTTGGCATGGTTTGCCAGATATCACTATCAGGCATAGTAAATTAAGGCCATACAACGCTGCGCCAACTTGAGCATTGTAAGATCCTACATCATGTACCAGTAACATGTGCGCTATCAACTATTCTATATCTGGGGGCTGGGGCCATGTCATAAGACATGACATAATTTTATATCCTAGCATATAACCTGTAATGAAACCACCTCCTGCGTGGATAATGAACAGGGGCATTAGATTGTATGTAGTTCTCATTTCTGGTCATATTTTGAAAGTCAACAAGACATTTAAACTCATTTTTTGCAATAGAAAATGTATATGACAATCATACATTTAAACTATTGAATCCATTTTAAAGTAGGCGGGTCATCATGGTTCGCTGAGCAAACATTATCCACCCATCCGCATGTGCAGCATCGTCAAGGTTCACAGGAGTGGGGCCGCCGAAGCGAAACTATTATGGTTTGGTGAAGCAAAAGGACACAGCTGCTACAAACGCAATTTTTTTTTAATTCAAGTAGTCTAGTAGATTGTGTATTGGTACAGACCGCTTAAATCGCTTGACAAGCATGAAAAATACCACAAGTTCTATACATTATTCTATAATTACACTTTTAGTGTTACATACGTTCTGTCCCCTCCAGTAGGCAGTGTACTGGCAGCCTATTATAGACAATATAGAGCACATTTGTTTGATGATATATACGCCATAAATGTATATTTATTGTACTAGTAGGTCTTGCAAGTTGTAACAGTGAAGAAATTACATTAACATGCTAATATTGATTTAAAAATGAACAAAGGAAACACCCACAAAATATTTTTTGGTTACAACTTATCCATTAATGAAATACATATGTATTTTTAATAAATATCAATTTGTTGGTGTCTAGTTGCTGCCATTAACGAAGGCTTTATTATAATAATAAATAATTACCAATATAGATCAGTAAATTACAAAAAATTATGTCTTATCACACAAAGAATACTAAATATTGATATTATGTACTGGAGGGGACAATTCTAATTTAACACTATTTTCATAATAATTTTCATTATTTTAACGGAATTTTCACATACAGGTAATTCTAATTAATTTGCTAATGTTAATCAGCAATCAGTTTGAAGTATTTGTATGCCATATATAACCACCAGACCTATTCAAAAGAGTAATTAAATGTCTATATATATGTAGATAGTTCAAGCTAGGCAGTGATGTACTGGCGGGAAAAAATGAAAAAAACTTTTAACGGGAAAACTTTAAACTCAATAAATACACATAAAATCAGATTTTGTGACTCGAATTTTGTCAAACATGTGTCGTTTAAATCGTAAGACCAATAACCATACCACAAATAAAACTTTATTTGTGTGTTAGATGCATATCTGGAATAGAAAAACCCTCCTATGAAGACAATTCCGGGATGAGACTGCAAAATGTGTTGAAAATAACATAAATACCACTGATGGCATTAAAGTTGTTTCTACCTTTATTTGTTGAAAAATCATATTTGACCTAGAAATTGAACTTTGACCCTAAATTGTGTAATAGTGGTCAAGAATGTCAAGATGTCGTCCGGCAAATTCTGAATACATGTATCCTCACCATCAATAATGAACAATACAAAAACGTTACACTCCAATATAAGGTACAGTGCTAGTTCTGCCAGACTAATAGTGATGGAGTCTATGACGAGATTTAATCTATCAATTATATGATTTTTTACGTCATGATAATTTAAATCGCGAAATAGAACGTTTTAGAGAAAAAAACGGCTTGACACGTCTTCACATTCGATTTCCCATACTCGAAAATAGTTCAAAGTGGTCAGAAAACTCTGGGTCAATAGGCCCCTATTTTGCTCCTATTTCCACCAGTCTAATACCAGCATAACTTCTAGCGCATATATTTTTTAAGATTAGATACAAACGCAGCACAACTAATGTCCTTGACTGTATTCCAACCGGAAAATATCATCATGGCACATACTTTCTTTTAAAGATTTTCCCAAATGATTACGAAAACAGATATGTCCTCGAAATAACACGCCACAATCACAACTGAGATGAAAAATAATGTTATTGTTAAGCTACAGTACTGCTAGGGTTATTGCACGCAGGAAGATTAGCATGACCAGATTAATGACCTGAGATAATTAATGATAAGGCCTATAGCGCCACTATGTTTACTTATAACGCGTTGCCCCAAGGTGATTACCAACCCACAAGTGAAAGTATGCCAGCAGTCAGATCACGATGTAATACCAATAAGATATTTTTGTTGTTGTTGCGAGAATAACCTTTTCTATTATTCCGGGCATACTCATACTAGCATACTAGATAGGCTATAACTATAGACCATAATATTAACATATACTAGTATTTAATTTATATGATTATGCCTATGCTCGATAAATCACCATTATACATGACATAGAGATAGTGACACCAATAACTTTATAAACCTATATATTCTTGGTGACACAAATCAGGGAAAAAACCTAACGCTCTCAAAATGCCTTAAAGCGAAGAAACAAAATTAAAATGACTGAAAAACTGTATTTATGTTCCAAAGTTTAAAAAATGTTTGGTTTTGTATCAATACGTTTGGTACATATGGTCATGATGATACAGAAACAACCTAATAACTGTAGGACCTGCAATAACGAGTTGTAAACAAATCTGCTCAAAATGCCAGGTGATTCACTAACGGCGGCTTGTGGTTTAGCTCTGATCACATAAGGCGAACGCTGATTAGATGCTAATAATCACACTAATTACAAATAGATTTGGAGAGGTTTATAATTTCATCTCCTGTAATATTATGGCTCAGTGATATTTCAACATTTCATATCAAGAGAATCATTAATATATTTATTATAATGTTTATTATTCATTTAATTGACTATCATTGCACAGTAGATATCCGTTATAGCACGAATCGTTACTACACGAATCGGATATAACACGATGCAACCATGGATCCCAACATTTTACACTATCTTTTTATCATTTTCAAGGAAAAATTGTGTTATAGTATTTCAACATCCGTTTGAGCATGAAATTTTCAGCTAATTTCACATGTTAATCGTGCTAGAAATAGCGGCAATCCTTCACGCTTGGCGTTCACGCGATGTCGCCATGGTAAATGGTAATGCACATGACAGCATCCTTTTAGAAAAATAGTATCTCAATATTATAACACGAATCGTGTAATAGAGTAATTTGACGTGCACAATTTGATCTCAGAAATTCAACTATATTTATAAATTAATTAATTTAATGCAGCGTGTTCAAATCGTCTAATAAAATATTGTAGCACAAATAATTTTGTGTTTTTTTTAAATCGGGTAATACGGTATCGTGGCGCGAGTGTGTTGTTTTTTTACACGTTTTTTAATCATGTAAAAAAGTACATTTATTATCTGATTATAGCACGACCGTGGTGTTTTCCAAGTTTTTAAAATCGTGCAATAGCACGAATATGATGTTTTTTTTATCGTTCTTTTCCATGTTTTTAATCGTGTAATAACAGGAATACGACGGCCACAATTTATCTGAGTAATCTAATTATCCAATGATTGTAGCATACATGCCCAGATCAACTTCCTGTTGCCAAGGTGTTATCAGTGGTTATGTTCTCTACTATACTGTGGAGCACATCATGTTTCCTGTCGCGCAGTACACTTTTTAAAATTACAGGGCGGCAATATGATTAGAGCCCTTTCATTTACGCTGTTTAAAATATGTAAGCTCTCATTTAAGCTTGAATTACATATACCTCCGTGTTTGTAATCCACTGGGTATTTTAAATAGACATAAAGCTAATATGAACTCCAATCTCCTGGGACCTAAAACATGAATAAAACAACATCAGTTATAAGATGTTTTATTAAACTATTTGGAAAAAAACCCCATAATATTTGTGTTGTAGTGAATTAGCATATCGCACGATATAAAAAAATTGCGAAGACATCGTGTTCGTGTTGTAATGTTTTATTACATGATTTAGAAACATGTAGAGGGAACATCGTGCTCGCGTTGTGATGTTTTATTGTCCGATTAAAAAAAATATTATTTTGTTTTATAATGCTTTATTACACGATTGAATAAACATGCCATTTTGTTAAATATTTTATACATTGTTTTAGCGTAAAAGATTTAATTGTCTTGCATAAATATATTTATATGCTGACAAAGATCACAGTCACCTATACATGGCTGATTGATAGGCGTGCTCCACACCCCCCTCCCATCTCCACAGGACGTGTCAGTGTGAATCACAGGTCTCGTATGATCTCACGTTGAGAGTGATATTTCACGAGATCAATTGACACGCACATGTAGGCCTACCCTCAAAATGATGACGTCATCAAACAGTGTCCATGACATGGCCTCGTATACACAGCCTCACTCTGGTCCCGTATTCACTGATTCCACTAATTTTACTTTTACTGTTTATATCAGACAAATTCAACCAATTCACATTTTTATTAGACTTTTTACACAAATAAAAATTAATATAACTTATAAACTTCGATATTTGTCCTGTAAGTAACGTTGTGCTACAGCAGCTGATGAGCTACGGTATTATAGTTTCCTGCGTCAGCTATTATATTACCGTATTCTGTGTATTTACCGTCATTCGACGCTGGTCCAACATTAGCCCAACATTGAGCCAACACCTTGTGTAGTACTAGATAAGATCAGGCCATTGCATATAACACGATCGGCTTATAACACAACTTGTAATATTGGACCTCATCAATCGTGTTATAACGAATAATTACATTGACATGAAATTGATTAGGCATTAATAACATCATAACACTATTTGTATACAGTACATTTGTGATGCACGCAGATGATACGCATTTGACCCCCTCACTACTGGCAGTAAGTTCCCTGTAGTACTGGCCCGATACTAAAACTTGGACCTGAAAACAGGTACATTAAAGCAATTTGGAACATAACCTTCATAATGTACTGTTATTACAGGAGAGGGATCCTATAACCTCCGGTGCAAGGTGTGACATGGGTTGGGGTTACCCTTTCTATACAATATATAGGCTAGGTAACGTTGAGGTCATTTCAAAGTCATTTCCAGTGAAATCAGCCGGGAAGTTACATTTTTGAATTGCCAGTTTCAAGGGGGTGGGGAATTTTGAAAAAAAAACTTTAATAGTATTTAAATAGTTGTATTATCAAAACAATTTAACATTTACGCTGAAAATTACATTGACACTATACATGTATGTGTTGTTTTTGTGTTGTTTCTCATTGTATATGGGCCTATAGACATCCATGACAGACTGAAATAGCTCAATATTACCTTTTCATTGGGGGATAACGCCCTACCTGTGCCTGTATGTAATGCCGAAACAATTTTACCATTCAGGAAATTACTTAAATCTCACCTATTTGATCTGGCTATCCCCCAGGGCTATCCCACACTAGCTCCTCATTAGTCCGGCTCCCTGTTGACGAATCTGCTTTTGCCTCGACTATGACACATGATCACGCTAAGGATTTGTGTGCCTCTCAGCTCGGTCCGCTGAGGATATAGGCGCTATAGAAGTTTTATTGATTGATTGATTTGGAGAATAGTATCGTGTTTGTTGGGTATTTTTCCTAGCGATTAGGCCTACAGAGGCAGTAGCATACCACAAATGAACCAGACAGTTATACCGGCGCTCGTAGTGAAAGGGTTAACTTCATGGTCAGCAATATTGATGTTTCAATTTCGCATAAATTTTCAGCAAAGTTTGTTTCCACTGAACAATACCGCACAACCAGATACGCAGCTAGCTACACACTGGCCCAGTGCTGGCTCAATGTTGGGCCAGTATCTCCACACTATCCCACCAGCGAGGCAGCGCTAGTCCAGCTACACGTGTTGGCTGTTGTGATAAGCTTGAGCAATATGCTCTAAAACCGGTCATCAAGGTCGTTAAGAATATAAACTCGGCGCAGCATAGCTGTACGAGGTGTACATAATACAGAATTATGTTAACAACATCATTGACACGAATTGTAAAAAAATAAGCATTCCCTAACTAGAAAAGTAAATCAGGATGATCAATATAATATGACATAGTAGTTAAACAAACTTGATACAAATGAGTATAAACAGTCACTGAAAATTCTAGATTCACGGGACATTCCAGAGCTCATCCTACAGTGATGCAGTAGTGTGCAGACACATTAGGCCTACACATCAGCCCAATATCAAGTGCACTAAATAGTTGAAAATATAAACAATGACAAAATAAATACTTTGCACAGTTTCTGAATTTTTAGTAATAAATAAATTAAGCTTGGCTTCATAAAATGTCTGAATACTCACTATTTGTTTTCCTCGTGGTGGAAATGCAGCCATGGTTGTTGCAGCGAGAACTGTGCAGCATTCGTTCACTGTCGTACAGCATCCTCGTGTATATCATTTAAAATACTGATATAGTCTTCACCAGGTGTGACTCAGTAAGTCTTAGCAATGATACGCATTTTAAATTTTCATTTCATTGCCTTCGTATAGGGTGGTGCAGTTGGATAAAAGTCGATAATTCAGACAGAAAAGGAAATTAACAGTCATAGGGCCTAAACACAACTGATGCGGAGTGCACTAACACGGGAAGAACCGAACGCGTCGCTTCGCCATCCAACGATACCGGGATTAAGCACACGGATAAAATAATAAAATCTCACATGCGGTTTTTCAATAATCAATTTCAGGTCGAATCAAACCATAAACACCAAGGCAACAAGTTTCTGCTATTTCTTTATACATATACACCATTTCATCAGAAATAAATACGAAAATAGAGGTGTCACCTAAAGGTAGTACGTGTTATATATCGTTCAATTAAAAAACGTACTTTTTCGGCTATAAAATAAAACTGGAACCAAACAAAAATCGATTTGCAACATTGGGACATGACGAGAATGCTAAACAATATGAATGCGCGAAACATGGGTGCAGCGTAACAAGAATATTCATCAATTACTTTTGGGTGACTCGACATATATCCTGTCGCTATGATGTCACCCAACGGTTGCATTTGCGGATATATATATATATATATATCTATATATATATATAAATATATATATATATATATATATATATATATATATATATATATATATATATATATATATATATATATGAATATTGCTTTATAATATTGCAATAATGGCAATATCGCGACAAAACGAAGCCCGCAGACGGGACTATGCCCCACTTTTATTTTGAATGACTTCAAGGGTTCTTTATAGTGCACAGTACCATAGGCAGCACTGTACACTCCATGTAGGCCCTATATGCACAGCCACGATGACAAATATTCGTCCCGACCGGGATTCGAAACTGGTACTCCCAGGTTACAAAGCTAATGAGCCATCGTGGGGCCGGCCAGCAATGATTAAATAGCGTGCTTGAAAAACCGACGCGACGTTTCATATACTAAACCAATGCTGTTTCAATGTTGTATACTGTGGACCATTGGGTCAGTGTATTGTGCTAACTGGGGTGGAAGCGATAGGATAATCTTGAGGTGGGCTAATGATTCAAATAATTATATAATTATCTTAAGGTAATGATTCAGATAATTAGCAGTATAAATATAATCAAGGCCCAAGACAAACTCTGACACTAAAATCAAACCAACAATCAGATTCAAATAATCGCTGATTTTGCCATTCCAGTACATGTCCTCGGCAAACGACAGTGTTGGAATATCAGTTGTGGGTCTGGAACACTGCAAACCGACATTTGGTTTGCAGTGTTCCAGACCCACAATTGATATTCCAACATCGTTGTTTACTGAGAGGAGGTGCTGGAAACACAAACCTGTCCTTTCAATATTCTCGAAGTTTTAATTCTCACGAATTTCGCGTGATGGACTGATTCGGGAATTCAAGAATCTCGCAATAATTATTATTATAATAGCGATACTAAAGAAAAATTAAAATTCGTGAATTCTAAGCTTCGTGAAAAGTCCCAAAATCAGATATTCACGAAAATTTAAACACGCGAAAATAACCACTCTACAGTATTAAAATTATGCTAGTGATGGTCCCGTATATTATTTTTTAAGTTTATTCCACAGTTGAAGACTTTAAACGACAAACTTCTGGTGTGTTGTCTTGGTACATCTAAACCGTCAATTTTAGAAAATCTCAACACATATGAAATAGGTATAATAATTTGATTTCTAGTGAAAAATATCTTGTAAAAATACAGGAGCAATCCTATTTATACTCTAAAAACTAAATCGAGCTGGTGATTGATTATTTTCAGTTCTCGGAATAGGCCTAATACTGTGCTATGAGTAGAGAAATCGGCATCTAATATTAACCTATTTTTACGTATATTAATAAGAAATGAAATAATTAACATAAAATGTCACCAAAGTCCGCGCTACATAAGAATATGTTCACACCGGCCTCAACCTAAACAAGTTTACAGCAGTATCTCATTATATAATGAACCATCGTTATAATGAACCATCTACCCCGTGATCGAGAGGTAAGAGCTCGGTCGAATTTTGAATCCTGTGTCTGGAGAGCATTCATTTGTTTCCATTTTTCCCGCTGCATGATCCCATCACTTCACAATTAACCCTTTCAAGCCTGAATTTACCATTGTCATCTTCATCCACTACAAGCCGCGAATTGCTGTCGCAAATCTTATAGTGGGTGAAGATAATTTGAAGTGGGTGAAAAAGTGAAAGGAAATTGCCATGTATTGGTCAATCAGTGTCATGGTAATATTCATTCTGAAACCCCTAGTTGTAGGAAAATTAAGTCTGTTTTCAGGGATGTAAAATAATGCTTTAATGCATCGTGAGGGCTTAAAGGGTTAAAGATTTCTGTCTCTGATATTATCCATTATAATCATTTCTTAGTCATTAGAACGCTGAATAATTTTTGCTTAAACCATGGAAACTAAAGGGTTTTTTCCAATTTGAAATCACAATGCCTTTACCGAATCATGATAAAGCAGTACACGAGATGGCACAATATGACGAATCATGATAAAGCAGTATACGTGATCGTACTGTAAAACGAATCATGATAAAGCAATATACGTGATGGTACTGTACAACGAGTCATGATAAAGCAGTATACGTGATGGTACTGTACAACGAATCATGATAAAGCAGTACACGTGATGGTACTGTACAGCAAATCATAATAAAGCAGTACACGTGATGGTACAATATGACTAATCACGATAAAGCAGTATACGTGATGATGGTAGTGTACAACGAATCATGATAAAGCGAGACACGCGATATTACTGTACAACGAATCATGATAAAGCAGTACACTTGATGGTGCTGTACAACGAATCATGATAAAACAGTACACGAGATGGTACAATATGACGAATCATGCGAAAGCGGTACACGTGATGTTGCTGTACAACGAATCATGATAAAGCGGTACACGTGATGGTACTGTACAACGAATCATGATAAAGCAGTACACTTGATGGTACTGTACAACGAATCATGATAAAGCAGTACACTTGGTGGTGCTGTACAACGAATCATGATAAAGCAGTACACGTGATGGTACTGTACAATTAATCACGATAAAGCAGTAGAAGTGATAGTACTGTACAACTAATCATGATAAAGCAGTACAAGTGATAGTACTGTACAACTAATCATGATAAAGCAGTACAAGTGATAGTACTGTAAAATACATCATGATAAAGCAGTACAAGTGATAGTACTGTACAGCAGATCATAATAAAGCAGTACACGTGATGGTACTGTACAGCGAATCATGATAAAGCAGTACACGCGATAGTACTGTACAACGAATCATGATAAAGCAGTACACGTGATAGTACTGTACAACGAATCATGATAAAGCAGTACTAGTGATGTTACTGTACAACACATAATGCTAAAGCGGTACACGTGATGGTACTGGGCAACACATCATGATTCGCGACAAACCGGGGGTCCCAAATTTACGGGGATTGTCCAACCCTCTAATTTTGTGTGTCTTTGTAGACGTCAGATTCTAACGCATAAAGAGGAACCCCGCACTTAAAGAATTAAAATATTTCTTATGGACGTAGACCCATATAGTAATCAATGTTGATTGTATGTATATTTTTTGCGGGTTTCAACAGAGAATGCAGTAGTGACCAAGATAAGCCAAGAGCAGAACACGTGACCCAACACATGCTCAGCCAAGCATACAAACATGATGACAATGACAGCTGGGGCATTAGCGGTTTTGATGATGGCAGTGTTGTTACCTTCGCCATCACAGTCACATGCTTTCTCCTACTCAAGTTAGTATCTGGCAGTTTATTCATATACTCAAGTTTCCATATGCCATTATTTAGCTATACTCAAGTTAATATTTGTCAGTAAGTATAGTTCCCCTATGCAGAGTACTATTCTTAATTCTACTTAGATAATTGTTTATGTGATTTGCTGGTGAACATTGAAGGTTGACAAGGGCACATTTTTCAGAATCCTTCCCCACGGTCAAACATATGAATAATGTATCATTTCATTAATATTTTAATTATCTAAATGAAAAAAAATGTGTTAGTAACTGCCACTGGAATCGTTATCTTAAGTTTTAGGTTACTAAATTAATATCTGTGAGATGTTTTTGCTAAGAGTTTATATTTTCCAGCAAACATATACCCGATCGCCCTTACCCCCTTCGAGTTTTTATAGTACAAAACATAGTCTACAACAATCTAGGCCTAGGCTATCATTTCGTTTTGGTGGAAAATCAGAGTGATTTAAGTAGACTAGGCTGTATATATCTCTGTATATCTTTTGAATGTCCCTCATTTGTGCAGTGTGGTTGGGAACTTAGTTTATACCATGTCTTAGGACCGCATTTTTTATGCTAAGAAAATGTCAAAAAATAATCATGGAAATAACATTAGGCATATCACTGTATGGACGTCAGCAGGGTCCCTCTATTGGCTTCTTCCTTGGTGTCCATGCCCATAGTGTCACAGTCAGATGATTATTGCTTTATTTGAGTAATAATAAATGTGGCCGAGTTTTAAATGGTCACTGTGATATATGGATATAACGAAGTTTTTGTCTGACATTGTCCTAATAATAATAATAATAATAATAATAATAATAATAATAATAATAATAATAATAATAATAATAATAATAATAATAATAATAATAATAATAATAATAATAATAATAATAATAATAATAATAATAATAATAATAATAATAATAATAATAATAATAATAATAATAATAATAATAATAATAATAATAATAATAATAAAATCTGTATTTAAAGAGGGTAAACCCAATGAGCATTTGCCCATCTTCCTCAAACATTCTTTATAAAGAGATCCAGCTATAAAGAGATCCAAGTATGTATCTTATGCCTCTGGCTTTTACTTTTCTCTCACGATCAGCCCAATTATCTTCCCGATAATGCCATATGCATATAATACACCGTCATTAACTGTCTAGAATACCACCACCTAAGCAGAGCCATCTACTGATTAACTTGGAACTGTACTTGGGATTATGTAGTTATACCTACAACCACATATACTATAGTCATTCTAAACTATTTAAAACATGTTTTATAAGTTCAGTAACTACTACGTTGTGTAGCCATTCAATCAACGACATCTACACACATTAGGCCTACAGCAATGCCAAGGCCAAAGAGAATACATGTGCTACCTCATCACGACATAGTAACACTTCTAAATATATTGTATTTTTCAACGCTATAATCTAAGTCATGGATTTCCAATTGGGATGGATAATGTGAAATTAACGAATTGTTTAACATGTTTGTTCAGAGTGTGTCATTAAACTGAAAGGGTGTGCGAACGTGGCGACCTATAACGATTTTGCTGGCTTTGTGGAGATCAACGGAGTGCGAGTGAGAGAGTTCAACACATACTCTACAGGAGCGAATGGACCAGGACTTCGTGTATTCAGTATGAATTACCACTGCCAGGTGTCGGACATATTTCGTATTGATGTCGATAGCACAACGGGAGATATATCCAGAAACGATGGACTGTTATTTACACAATTTATCCTGGTTTGTAGACAGTTGCCATTTTTTAAATTATAATGCTTAAGCAATACTGCACGGGGATCGACTTTAGACGTCAGAATCTGTGGGCTATAGAAGTCAGATTCTGACGTCGAAAGTCAATTACCGCGCTTAGTAATTATTTATAATGGCCATAGATCCCTTGACATAAGTATTCAAATGAAAAGGAACGAGGAAAGACATTTATGATGATTTTAAATTGAAAAAACCCTTTGGTCTCTCATGGTTTATATAGAAATATTTCAATGATTTAGAGGTTGATGGACACTCGAAATGACAATGTGTGGTTAATCTCCCTGACACTGTGAAATGGGTTTTAGAGATCTGAAAATTATATTCCAGTTTACCAATTGTTAATCTTGCATGAATACGTTCACACCTACTTTATTTCACAGCTTGAATTTTATATAATTGACTGGGAAAAAAATAACAATATGTACTATAAATCAATGTTCGCGGGATATTTTGTATTTGTAACTTTAAATTACCACTGAATATGTAGTATTATAACGTTAAGGAATATATGCCATACAACTGTGAAAATTGCTATACACCATATATTTTGATGGATAATAACATTAATAAATATGTTTGATAACATGTCATACTTAAGTTTGGATACTCTTCTAGCTGAATATTTTTACCAAACGATTGATTGTTTGCTGGTATAGTAGTCTAAGTGTGATTTACGGGCTACATGGAATGTCCAGGACAGAATCATCTAACATGGTAGATGATGTTATTCTGGAGGTATACCTGAGGAAATAACATTTAAAAAATATCCGTGTACACAATTCTTCATTTTTCCACAACCCATGTAGCCATGTTTTGTTCAGATATAGCTTCAGCTATACTACACTAACATGAAAATATAAACATGTAGCCTATCTCAACAAACACAAGTTTCCGGCCGAATAGTTTCAATGTTTTATTTTATTAGTCACAATTCAAAATTATTTTTGTTATTGATCAAAATGTTATTAATTACAGTTTAATATGTTTTTTTTTATTAGTCACAATTTAGAATGCCTAATGTTATTAATCACAATTTAGGGATGACGTTCTAAACGTTATAGACACAACTTTAAGTTGACAGAAACTATGTTCCACTTTGTCAAACCACAAACTACTACAATAATACTGGAGATCTATTACTTGACCTGCCCTTCATCAAATTTTTTCTTGTTATATCTGAATAATTGTTATCGGATTGTTGTTTTAGAGTGTACCACAGGGCACAGCACTGCTGGGAGTGAGCTGTGGTGGTACTGGTGACAAAGACGGAAAACAAGAAACTCTACATGGCCCGATGGGGGCTATAGGGGTGAAGACTGGCATTGACGGCACCGGAATACTCATGTTCACCGCCAGAAAGGGATACGCTTGGCAAGCTGTGCAACGCTTAATTGACGGAAACTCCACCACATCAGTTTACAACATACCAGAGTACCTGGAAACCACGGTGTATCAGTACCCTTCATATTACAGTAAGTACCTGGAAACCACGGTGTATCAGTACCCTTCATATTACAGTAAGTACCTGGAAACCACGGTGTATCAGTGCCCTTCATATTACAGTAAGTACCTGGAAACCACGGTGTATCATTACCCTCCATATTACAGTAAGTACCTGGAAACCATGTGTATCAGTACCCTTCATATTACAGTAAGTACCTGGAAACCACGGTGTATCAGTACCCTTCATATTACAGTAAGTACCAGGAAACCACGGTGTATCAGTACCCTTCATATTACAGTAAGTACCTGGAAACCATGTGTATCAGTACCCTTCATATTACAGTAAGTACCTGGAAACCACGGTGTATCATTACCCTCCATATTACAGTAAGTACCTGGAAACCACGCTG